>CM067298.1:123817185-124417185 GCA_034231615.1 Meghimatium bilineatum | reverse complement strand
AGTGTATATAATCACATCCCCCTCTTTGGTATTCTCACTGATTAAAGCTTGCACTTCTTTCTCCACAGCTGTGGGACACCATCCTCTGCATTCCCTGCTAAGTGATATTACTACTCTCAAACAAGTTTCGAAATCTGTGGGTAGACCTATCCATTCCGCACCTGCTGCCACATCCTGCAATCTGCATACGCTTTGTATGACATCCTCAGCACGTCCCATCCACGACCTCCCTCTCTTGAGTCTGCTGCCTTTAACTTTCTGTATTTCGGAATGCAACGGGTGTTCCTTATCTGCATATATTTGGAGGTACGCCCGTACACGGCAATACTGTAATCTATGCTCAGCTGTTGGGCAGTCAAGTAGGTATCGCATAGCTCTTGTCGATGTGTCTCTTGTGCATCCCAGTATGATACGCATTGCTGCATTCTGGATTATATCCAGTCTTTCGATCTGAGTTTGGCTAAGAGTCAGAATTGCCAGTGCATATTCCACCACAACATACAGCCACAACCAAACTCTGGTCAAAAGAAATAACAATCTCTGCTCACACTGCGCAGCAGCCATAACCTTCATTGCTGCTAAGCCTTTGCCTGCCTTTATGATAACGTGGTCAACATGTTCCCTGAAACTCATGCTTCTGTCAAAAAAACACACCCAGATATCTCATTGTGCTAGCTCTTTCTAAACGTTTCCCGGACAACGAAACTTGTGGCATGGGTGTCTTTACCATGTGATTGTTCAAGGAAAACCACTTCACGAATGCCTTAGGCGGATTAACCACTGCTCCCGTATCTCGACACCAATTTGTCAGTCTGTCCAGCTCCTTCTGTAGTTCCACGACGCACTCTTCTCGATTTCTGCCCTGTCTTTACACCAGGATATCATTGGCATATGACTCAATTCCTCACTGAAACATCTTAACATTGACGTAGGCGCTTGGTAGAGCCTCGCACATGATAGAACTGCATGGCGTTACAGCATTAGAACGGGAGCACTAGCTGCGGAAGAGACCACACAAGATACTACAAGACATAAGCTGGCACGTAGAAAAGAAACAAAAATCTCAACGTCCCATATACACCCTTTACAGTTGTCAAGTCTGTAGAAGACCATTTTGTGCGTGCATTAGACTTATTAGTCATTTAAAAACGTACTATTAACTTTATTATTTATTATTACCTACTGTTATTATTATTATGGATGAGTTTTTTGGTCATCGTCGATTACGACGGACGAACATCATCAGGTGCCTGTGTATTTGTATTATAGTATGTGTCATATCAATAGATCAATCAAATCAATCAATAAACCCGTAACCCTTCAGAGTCGTAGGGGTACCACATTGGATGCTTCAGCACACAGTCCTCCAGCGAATTATATCCTCAGCGATGCGGATGAGTGGGGAAATAACTTGCCCTGTCCATTCCTTGATGTTGTCTGTCTATGCCTTTATTTGCCCTGCTCTGCTTCTTCCGCCCTCGACAGTTCCATGCAGTATTGTTTTTGACAAGGAATCGTGTCTGCATACATGTCCGAACCATGCTAGTTTTCGTCGTTTCACTATTGAAAGCAATGTCACCTGCACACATCTCTACTTTATTTCTTACGTACACATTGGTCTTATATTCCCTATAGGAAATTCGTATAATTCGTCTGTAGCATTTGTACTCGAAGGCCTGTAATCTTCTCTCCATGTCCGCAGTGAGTGTCCAACTCTCACAACCATACAGCACAACAGAAAGCACCAGCGACTTATACAGTTTGATTTTCACTCCAACACTGATGTTGCTTTTCCAAATCACAGTTAGCCTTGACAAGGACGCTAAAGCCATCTCCAGCAATAGATAAAAAAATTTAATCAGTTTTTATGTGAAATGAATATTAATATCGGCACTTGCTTTAATATAATCGTAAGTGCTAAGTTATATCACTATCGGAAGCTCACGTAGTCCAGAGAATGGAGATGCGTTATTTATTTATGCGTTATCAATTATCGGATGTGCCTGAGCTCGTTCTTATTGCACATTGACTATTGGCGTATATGCTCTGACATAGGCTTATCAAATGTTGTGGAACTCCATGTCTGCAATGTTATCCATAATTGTGCTCTATCCACTATATTAAACGCTTTCTCTTGGTCCACGGAAGCCAAATATAAGTTTTGGTTATGTTCTGTCACTCTTTCTGAAAGTTGTTTGAGGGCGAAGATTGCACCTGTACAGCTTTTAATTTTTCGAAAGTCCATTTGTGTGTTGTTGAGCTGTGGTTCTATATATGCCCGCATCTTTCTCTCTCTAGTATCTTGTTAAAGATGTTTCCTATTTGGCTTATGATATGCCTCTATACTTAGTGTAATCCCTCTTGCTGCCTTTTTTCTTCCAGATGGGAACAATCACCGCTGTATTGCACTCGTGTGATGTCTTTTGTGTCTTTCATATCTCATGGAACCTACCTTTAACTTTACCTTAGTGAGTAGTGGTTCTGTAATTTGGCAGTCAACCTGGTGATCAATGTTTGAATTAAATCATGACTCATGGTTTGCAATACATGAGATTACAACAGATTATAACATAATATCTGTACTAGTTATGTTATATGTTTGTTGTTACTGAGGATATTTCAATACCTGTATGGGATGTTTGTTGTTGTTGTAATAGTCCTTGTCTCGATTGGTCCATTCTGGTGACTTTGTGTGCATGGTTTGAATGGCTTGATGAAATCGCATCTTTTTTTGGAGATGCGGTTAGTCAAGTACAGAAAAACACATGTGCAATATTTGCTAGGCGATTTGGTGCCGTTGAACGGACTGGTTCAATACCCATTAGTCTCAAGAATTTTTAAAAATTGTCCTCTGGCTTCCTACTCAAATTTTATTGGTTTGCAATACACAAAACTCCAAAGGCTGAACTAACAGAGCCTCCTACTCTGGGATGGTCAAGGAATAGCACTATAGCTATGAAGTATATGTTGAAGTAAGCACTAGTCAGACTGTTGGCCACTATTTAGACAACTGAGCGCTAATTGGGCGAAACTGCATACTATAATTACTATTCATAACTCAACTTTCTTTACCGTTTACTATATAGATGAGGATAAGTAGTTTAATTGAAAACAAGTGAGAACTTATAACTTAATTCAAAACACAAATGATAACTTAATTGAAAACAAATGAGAACTTATAACTTAATTCAAAACACAAATGATAACTTAATTGAAAACAAATGAGAACTTATAACTTAATTCAAAAAAACAATTGATAACTTAATTGAAAACAAGTGAGAACTTATAACTTAATTCAAAACACAAATGAGAGCTCATGATTTACTACATCTAATTTTATTGTATGACTTTTTAATCACAGTTTTCTTAACAAAAATATGGCTGGCAGACATGGCTAGTATAACATTAAATTTTATTATGATTATATTCATCTCCATGTAAATGGACATTCACATTCTCAACTAAACTTCAATGATTTCTAAACATGAACTCAACAGCTGCCTGCACACACAACAAACACATACAGTGACTTGTATAACATCTGAGCAGAACATTCCTTTATGAGCTTATCTTGATGTAAACTACATCTGTCAAGTAAATGGCCTACCATTTCATGGACCATTTATGTTTTAAACATGTTTTTTTGTTTCATTATTCTGCTTTTCCTTATTATTATATATATATATATATATATATATATATATATATATATATATATATATATATATTATATATATATATATATATATAATATATATATATATATATATATATATATATATATATATATATATATATATATATATATATATATATATATATATATATATATATACCCGGTATATCAGTAAGTTAAAAACACTACAATCATCCAACATTCACTCGCAACATATTAGAGTAATGACTACGAACATATATTGAACGACAACTTCAAAACACCCAAATGGGCTTCCGTAAGAACAAAAGCGGTACGGATGCTATCTTTACACTTGGACAACTAACAGAAAGAGCCACAGAAAACAACAAAGAATTATATATCGCATTCGTAGACCAAGAAAAGGCATTCGACAGAGTAGACAGACAACAACTATGGAAAACACTATCAATATACGGAGTACCAGAACATTTAATCAACATATGCAAGGACATTTATGCAAATAGCCAATGTGCAGTAAAAACAAATGCAGGTGTGTCCAATAAGTTCCAAATTCAATCAGGAGTTCGCCAGGGTTGTGTCCTATCCCCTCTACTTTTTATAACATATATCGACCACATCTGTAAACTAACAAGTACCAACGAAGAAGATAACATAAAAGACAAATTGAACGAACTACTCTTTGCAGACGACCAAGTACTAATAGCGACATCAGAAGAACAATTGCAAGACCATATGAACAAACTCCACATAACATGTCAAAAATTCAACATGAAGATTAATATTGAAAAGACTGAAATAATGGCAATAGCAAAGAAAGAAAGAAAATATCACTATCTCCATCGATGATAAACACCTTAAACAAGTAAATGAGTTCACTTACTTAGGAAGCATTATATCGAGTGAAGGGAAAACCAGTAAAGAAATAGAAAATAGATGCAACAAAACATACCAGATCCTAGGACAGATGACACACATTTTCAAGAACAAAAATGTAAAAATAGACACTAAAGTTGCATTATACAAGACTATTATTATTCCATCACTATGCTACCAGTGCCAAACCTGGACAATGACAGCACAAGACAAAAGAAAAATAGTGACAACAGAAATGACATGTCTACGAAGAATACTCGGAGTGTCATTAAGAGATAGAATTAGAAACGATAAAATCAGACAGATAACCAAAATAATACCAGTATTGGAACACATCAAAAGACAGCAGATCAAGTGGTTTTCACACGCTTCCAGACTACCGACATATAGCATGCCACAAATGGCCATGACACATAGACATAACGGTTATAAAGCCAGATGCAGACCATGTAAAAGATGGATCACAGAAATCAAAGAAGCCACAGGAACAAACTTACAAACAGCGCACAAGAAGGCCATCTCCAGAGAACTCTTCCACCCCTGACGCTGCAAGGCAAACAAGGGACACAGCGTACAGATAGATAGATAGATAGATAGATAGATAGATAGATAGATAGATAGATAGATAGATAGATAGATAGATAGATAGATAGATATATAGATAGATAGATAGATAGATAGATAGATAGATAGATAGATAGATAGAAAGGCTGTCAAAATATGTTTTAATGATAGTCTAAAGCAATGTTTTCAGTGTGGGCCATATTGTCTCTATTAGGGGAACACAAAAAAGTGACTGAAATTATTCTTATGATTTTTAGCTTGAAGAAAATTAAAAATATGTTTTTTCTTCTTAGGAGAGACATGGAAATAGTTTGTTATAAAAGTGGGCCACATGCAAAAAAAGTTGAGAATCATTGGTCTAAAAAGTTTTTGCACAAGCATGTAACTCTTAGCTCATGGCTCGTCTTTCTAAATGATAAATAAATAGTTTCTATATTCCAGCTAATCTTTCTAAAAGACAATTTTCAGACTGGTAGACATTGCTCAAGAAAGCCTTCACCAAAAAACTTCATAAAAAAACTGTAGTATTTCGTCCAATCACAACATTCTAAAGGTCTTGCCTCATGACTATGGCCAGCTTTTTTGTTTGCTTTCAGTTTGCTTTCATGTTTTACGATCGTTAGGCCTATGTTAGATCTATGAATGACATAGTATTAAAACAAGTGCACCAATTCAAATATTTAGTTACAACGATTACAGCAGATGGATGAAGTCAACAGAAATAAGAAGCAGAATAGGGCAGGTAAAAAAAAATATTCAGAAAAATGCAAAATATATTGTGTAATATGACCTTGTCATTAGAGGTGAGGAAGAGAGTTCTGCAGTGCTATATAACTCTAATACTAACATATCATATGGATGAGACTTGGACAATAAACAAACAGGAAAGTGAAAAAAGACATCTCTTTTATTTCTGTGTGTAAAATCTGCACAGTTTTTATGTCATTATCCATTCATTCAATTCATAATATCTGCAAGCATGTAATGATATATATTTATAGTCTACTGATCAAATATGATTTTCATAAAAACATGAAACAAGATTTGCCTCTTATTTTTCAGGGCTTGAAAGGAAGTAGAGAATAGCAATACTATTACCTAGCATGCAAGCCATAAAATGCGACAGAAGAGATTTTGGAGGTGGGGTTGGCTGTCCTTCCAAAGATCCTCAAAGTAACCCAGAAGAAATGCCATCTGAAGAAAAGTGTCAGATGTTTCATACCAAAAGGCACAAATATTGCAGTAAGCTGTAAACACATTCCGCTCTTCAGAAGAAGAAATAAAGTAGATTTCAATACTTTGTATTCTGATCTCATACAGTTTTGAATGTAGTTTACTGTCTTCTCAATGATGAATAAACTTCCATAAGTGCCATATTTACATTAGTATTTAGAAACCAAATCTTTATGAAAATAATCCATGATTCCGCATGCTTTTAAGAAATCTGTCACAAATTTACAAAATCTGTATAAATTATGAAAATTAACATACAAAAAACAGAAGTTATGAAAATTAGCAAGTCTACAACACCAATGGATATAACAATAGATAACACCAAAGTGAAACAAGTCAAGGAATTTAAATATCTAAGCTGCATTTTTTCTGAAAATGGAAGACTAGACAGAGAAATAGAAACAAGGTGCCAAAAAGCAAACACAGTGACATACCAACTTTCACCATTACTTCTTCATCCAAAGATAAGATGGAAATAAAAGAGCAGCTATTGTCTACAATTTGTATACCAAATTGGCCTACTCCGCTACCAATGTCAAATATGGTCTTTAACAGCCTCGCAGCAGAGGAGAAATTGTTACATGTGAAATGAAGTGTCTGAGAAAAGCTGCAATAGTTACTAAACTAGATAGAATAAGAAATGAAGAAATTAGGAAAAGAGTTGGTATAATATCATGTATTGATCATATTGAAAGACAGCAAGTAAAATGGTTCGGTCACCTTATGAGAATGAACCCAAACCAAATACCAATAAGAGCATATAACAAAAGAATATCTTGGCATAAAACCAAAAGTAGACTAAGAAAACGGTGGATAGAAAATATCAAGATAGCATTGAAAAAACACGGACTAAATGCAACCTCAGCGACACACCACTTGGAACGACAGCTCAAGCTCCCGCCTCTATGCTTAACGGCAAGTGTGAATAAGATCAACCATCATTCACCTGGGGACAGACAATAGTCAATAGTGTAAATTATTTTTGAAATGTTTGAACCATTATCACTGTACTTTCAGCCACAGAATATTTCTGTTCTGAATTTTTTATTGGCAAGAACAATATAAGGTCCCTTTTATCTTTTCTATTCTTGTGCATGACACTCACACCTGTTCACTATGAGATATGTCCAATACGAAACCTATTGTTACACTGCAGTAATGTCCTGAAGATAACTGCCAGTATCCCCTTTCAGCATGGCTGTGATCATATCAGAGATCCCAAGTTCAGAAGCCAGTTTGTACTGCAGCTGAACATCTTTGGTAAGGTTCAGCAACTTTTTTATTGCTGTTAGAGCTGTACTAGGCTTTGTAGTTGATTGTTTATACCTGTAAATTATAAATATTTACATGTTAATAAACTATACAATATTATATATCAAGCAAGTAAAATAATGTTAAACATCATAATGCAAAGAATCAAACAGAAATTAGAGATGGAGATAAATGAAACACAGGCTGGTTTCAGATTGGGCAGAGGAACAAGAGATCACATTCTAAACATGAGATTGATCATAGAAAAGTGTAGGGAATTTTCAACTGACCTGCACATGTGTTTCATAGATTACTCAAAAGCGTTCGACTGCGTCCAACACCAACAACTATGGGAGATAATGAACAGCATGGGTTTCCCAAGACATCTGATTCATCTAATAGAGGAACTTTACCAAGATCAAAAGGCTGCAGTGAAGTTAGAGGACGATCTCTCAGAGTGGTTTGAGGTACAGAGTGGAGTAAGGCAAGGGTGCACACTCTCCCCATACCTGTTCAACATCTACGCTGAAAGTATAATGAGGAACGTGAGAGAAGACATACACAACACTGACTACCACGCTTTAAACATAGGTGGATTCCTAATCCCGGAACTACGCTACGCAGACGACACAGTACTTCTTTCAAACGATATAAAGGGATTGGAACAACTAATCAAGAACACAAAGAAATATAGCAAAGCACAAAATTTTTATTTAAACACGCAGAAAACAAAAATCATGTCAACAGATATAACAACACAACAACCAAAAATCAGAATAGACAATACCGAGATAGAATGTGTGGATAAATTTGAATACTTAGGAGCAAACATCAATGGTGCAGGAGACTGCATGGCAGAAATAAGGAAGAGATTGGCAATGGCATATTGCAAAATAACACGGCTGAAAAACATATGGAAAAACAACAAAATAGAAATGAAAGTGCTAATGTTACGAACTTTTATTTTTCCGGTTGCAACATACGGCTGTGAAACATGGACTCTAAGTAAAACAGCGGCAAAGAGGATCAGCGCCTTCGAGCTGAAATGCTACAGAAAGATACTTAGAATATCATGGAAGGATAAAATCAGAAACTCAGATATTATAAACACACTGAATATTCCAGAGTGTTGGTTACTAAACACAATAACAAAAAGAAAACTACGCCTGTTTGGTCATATAAAGAGACATAACTGTTTAGAAAGACAAATAATGGAGGGAAGAGTACCTGGGAAGAGGAGAAGGGGCAGACCAAAAGACGATGGACTGGCGACATTAAAGATAACATGAATACATAGCTAGAAAATGCAAGCCACATCTACCAAGACAGAGAGAGGTTCAGAGAGTTCATTGGGAAGACAATGTTCTGGAAGGAATATGTCACATGACACAATATTATTAGGCATGTCAAAAAGTGTGAATAAATAAAGTAAACTGCTAAAGTTGAGATGTGTCAGGGCATTGGCATAAATAAAATGGCAGTACAACACATATCACTTCCCTGGACTCCATCCTGCTATGAATTTAGTAGGATTATTGTCCTGCTACAAGAGAGATCCACATGAGTTTGAGAATATAAGTTTTTTAAATTTTACTATGCATTCCATTTACTATCATTAGTAGAAGGTAGTACTGACAGAATTTGGATTGAAGAAGACAATGTTAAAGATGGAAGAATTAAGAGGAAGAAATATAAGTCTATTCATGGACTACAGTGGAAAGAGACAAAATGAAGAGCAACCATTTTGGCTAGAAATGGTTATTCTGCAACTCAGTACTGTCACCACAGAAACTGTATTGCAGTGGTTTCCAGGTCACTGTGGCATAGTGTAAAATGAGGCGACCTCTTTCAAATAGAAATGGATAACTTTGACAGCTTTAAAATAATATGTTTTAAGAAATGTCAGAAGTATTCTATAATTATAGTTAAAGTTTTCTTCTTCTTCTTCAGCGTTCATTCTCAAACTCCCACTGGATCTCTCTTGTAGCAGGACAATGGTCAGACTAGATATCCAGCAGAATGTAGTCCAGAAAGTGCAAATGTGTTGTGTCACTGTTTTATTTGTGCCAATGGCCCAATACATCCATCTTTGGCTGGTAATTAAAGTGTGATAGGAAGTAATAGTAGATTCTAAATAGAGTTACTATTTTTGGTGGCATAATAAAAATTTTTGTTAACCAGATCAACTTGGTGGTCAGTAATTTTTCATTCTTGTCTTTCAATTATTCATAAGACAATCCGCCAAAGATGGATGTACCAGAGCATTGGCACAAATAAAACAGCGACACAATGCATTTCCATTCTCTAGACTACATCCTGCAGGAAATCTCTAATAGAACCATGGTCCTGCATGGTCCTACAAGAGAGATCCAGCAAAAGTTTGAGAATGAACGCTAAAGAAGAAGAAGAATAAGACAATGATATAAAAGAGATACCTTTTGACAACATCTTCTACTAGGGCAGACGTGATGTGAACATGAAGTCTCATTTCTTGCAAGTAGCGCATGTCCCCACTGATGACAACATTATTGAAGATAGCATCTACCCAATCTGTTCTCCAATCATAGGCATCTGATACAACCATAGCCTGGTCATGTGATGGAGTCAAGCATATCATTATATAGCAAATGTGAACTATCTATCTATCTATATAGTGTCATTTCCCCTTGTACTGTTAAGTGTCGTGCAGGAAATTTGGAGTTGTCTGTCTTTGAACATTTGGGTTGAATTGGCCATGATCAGCCCTTTCTTTATGGTTACTTTTATTGTCTTCACCAATCTAGTTCTTGGTCTTCCTCGTGCCTTGCAGCCTGATCTTCTGCTGTTGTATGAACAAAAGGATGGTTGCATTGGTTCCATTCTCATGACGTGGCAAAACCACCTGGTGTCCTGTCTTTCAATGTTGTCTTGACTTGAGAGTCTTTATTTCTTTCCTAATATCTTCATTTCTCCATCTGTCTCCGCATGCACAAATGCACGTGTGATGCAAAAATCAATTGTTATACAGTAGCAGTATAGAAAGTATCATTAATTGTTGTGTAGTATCAGGGACCTATAATGACCTAAAAGAAACTGATCTATCATCATCATGTGACATATTCCTTACAGAACGTGGTCTTCCTTATGGATATTCTGAACACTCTGTTATTCTGGACGAGTTCACCTGCAGAAACTAGAATGTTTAAGCAATCTGATATATCACTGCACCATCATCGTCTTGGGCGCCCTCTTTCCATTAACTCTATCTTCAGCTGTTAATCTTTCTATACTGTTATGTCTTTTTATATGACCAAAAAACACAGCTTCCTTGTTAGGATGTTGTTAAGGAGCCATCCCTCTACAATGTTTATTGATCTTAACACTTCTTGATTTAGCTTTTAGCTGTCCATGGTATAAGTAAAATTCTTTGCAATTGTTTTATTTAATGTTCATGCCTCACAACAGTATATTTCAGGAAATCCAAAATAGAATTCCTAGACACATTACTTCTGTAGTTTGCCATTGCTTTCAGGAGGAAATTAGTGTATCGAATAGGACACAGAGAAAGCACATTCATTTTCTATGCCCTTTTTGTGTAGCGGAACTGATCTATACATGACCAATATCAGATTGGATGATGTATATGTAGACGATAGTATTTATTGTTATGCTATAAGAAATATAATCTACGATCTATGGCAATGATGGATGTGATTCACAAGTCTTCCAAATCATGAACAAGAAATCACAGGCCCACTTGTACCATCATGTGCTTGTGTATCTTCTTAGACATGCAGTCCTTGAACTACCTACTATTACTTTCTTCTTTGTCTTTATACCATTCCTGATCTTTCCCCTCCATACATGATCCATGGCATCCTATTCTCATAACTTTGTATCATACACATCCCATTTGCACACATCTTTGCATCAAAATAAAAATAGACACTGAGATCTTTTCACAGACTGTAATTCTCCATAAAGTAGATCCTTTAGCATTCTGTCATCTTCCATTCTCTTAGTGCCCCCCCCCAATCATCTGAGTCTGAACAGACTGTGCATAGAAAATACTGATGATGATGATGATGATGATGATGATGATGTTCCTCCTTTGCAAGCGAAGATGAGCATGGCATGAAAAAACATTAAATGCGATGAAAAAAAAAATTATATATAATAATTAAAATTGGTAATTAACTAATTTGGTTTGCGAGTTCGTAGATGCCCGATGAGTCTGATTCGTGCACGGAAAGTTATATTGCAGTGCATGCAGGAGTGCTGAAGGTTCGGGGTAGGAGAATTTACAGATTTGTCCTTCCGCTTCTTTCGCTTGTGGATTGCCCGCAGTGTTTTTTCTTCTTCAAATTTCGTGATGCCAGCAGTGATCTGGGTGTGTCAGGCTGAGCGATCAAGTGCTGTATGTCTAGTACTATACATAGAAAATACTAGTACTTACGTAGAGCACATGTAATGCGATCTTCCTGGATGATGGCTAACAGACTATCACTGTCTGGTGCTTTCACGTTAGCATTTGACAGTGATTGTTAGCCGTCAGCCAGTAAGACTACATATTCACGTTAGCACCCGACAGTGATAGCCTGTTAGCTGTTGTCCAGTAAGATTGCATTACCTGTGTTCTATGTAAGTACTATTATTTTCATTCAGTTTTACAGCAGTGTTATCTTTTATAGAAAATATTGTGGTTTTTCCTGTTCTTTTCAATACATTAGTATTAGTGACTTTATCCTGCCACCTAACTCTTTTTCTAAGTCTGTAAAGTTTTGGATATCCCTGAATAAGAACTACATCTACACTTAGAATGCAAACAGAATCATAAAACATTAGTAAAAACAATCATACAAATAAAATGACTAGGCAGACTGTTATTAACCATCAAGAAGACATCGTTTATACAATGGAAAACAATGTTGAGGTAGTCACTGATAACCTTTATGACTTGCTGCAATTCTGTTTAATTAGGACAATTATCAGGTCCAACTCCCTGCTCATGTTTGGAAAATTCATTTAATGACAGATGTTGACATTACTAGAAGTCACCTATAGCTGCTTCCAATATCCAAGTTTTACATGGATCTACAATCCTAGGTACACAAGAGGTTGAAGTAATGAGGGTGTACATTCAAAGCCTCTTTGGTGTTGGAAATGTATGAAAAGGACCACAGCTGTTCTTAGTGGCATCTGTGGTCAAGTCAACAGTAAATCAGACAGTTGCAAATGGTAAAGCAATTTTGATCATGGCCAGCATTCAGATTTCTGAAAAAGGCATCAAGTGGAAGCAAGGCTTATAAACAGGATGTGCACAGCTGATCTACTACTACTGATTTGTCTAAGGACATCCATCTTCCAATGGAATTGGTGAAAAGATGAATGCATGTATACCACTGCTGAAGTAGAATGTGTCAGGCCATTAGCATTATTAAAACCAAAATAGAATATATCTATAGTGTCTGGCCTACATCCTGTTGGAAATCTAGTAGGACAACTGCCCTGCTAAAAAAGAGATTCAGCTGGAGATTAAAAACAAATGCTAAAAAACAGAACCAGAGAATGATGGTCTTGTAATTATTAGTGTTTACCTCAATAAATCTTCCATGGGTATTTACAAATGTTGCCAACTGGTCTCTGCTCAAATTTATAATACTGATTCCATTGGCTGAAAGCTGCAGCTGAAGGGACAACAGTCTGGCTTGTCGAACACAGTGCTGAGCTTTTCTAACACTGTTATCCTGTTTAAAATAAGTTATATTTCATCACAGTGTCATACCTGTCAACTTCTAGAAGGATCATTGTGTATTTCAGTCCACAATATTCCCTAAAATTTTCCTCACTCATCAGCATCGCTGAGGATAGAAATTGCTGGAGAACTCTGTGTGCTGAGTTACCTTTACTCCCTGAAGGGTTACGGATTTATGATGATTATGCGGATTCCCTAAAATTCATTATTTTTACCCAAACTTCTGTCCATATTCTGTCTTCTTCAGCATTAATTTTCCTGATTTTTTCGTCATTTCCCGCTGGATCTCTCTCATAGCAGAACAACGGTCTTACTAGATTTCCAGAAGGATATAGTCCAGAGATTATAAAAGAATTATCACCATTGTATCTGATTCAATGACTCAGTACATCCGTCTTCAGCGGGGTATATGTCTAAAGAGTTCTTCATTAAAAAGGTAAGTACTAAAGGTTAATATGAGCATATTCAATGAAACCTGATATATTTTCTGTACAAAATACAGACAATATTTTCTAATTGATAGATATTTCATAGTGAGGCCAATTGTTTTAAACAACACTTACTTAACATGACAATATTAATTGTTAAGTCTATGCATGATCATGATTCTTGCAGTTTATATTACACTATGTACATCCATTCAGCTTCACCACTCCTTATTTTATACTTCATTCCAACAAATTACAGCAGTTTTATAATTGCTGCTGTATCTATTGTTTTGAGAAAGATCTTCAATCAGCAGGCTATTGGAATTATAAGCATGCACACCCTTTTCCATCTGTTCTTCATCTTCTGCGTTCATTTCCCAAATGTTTGCAGATTATCAGAATATAGTCCAGAGAATGGAATGCGCTACGTCAAGGTTTACAGCATAGCTGTAATATCTGCACCTTTCAGCTTGACACATCTGACATCAACATGGCCTATGGGTCATTTTACTCTCTATGAAATAGTCGTCTCTTACGACAAGCATAACAGGGAACACTATCACTCTTCTTTGCCACTTTTAACTCATCTATCAGTAATCACTAACATCATCACTATTATCAAATGATCATACGAGTCAATCATTGAGTGGCTAGTATAAAGTAAAATAAATCAGTGATTGATAACATCAAGGAATGTCCTGGACACGATTTTTCTATGCACTTCTGAATGGCTGAGGACAGAGTTCCAGGAATAAGGTAAGAGTTTGAACATACCGGTTACACAGGAAGAGGGTTTTAGGACAGATTTCTTTAAAGAGATTTGTGTGCTATCTCCAGTGTAGTACCTCTACAACCTTGACAGGTCATGGGTCTTATTTATTAATTTATTATTATTATTATTATTATTATTATTATTATTATTATGTCATCCTTTTAATAAACTATCACCATATGTCATCTTTTTAATAATGAATAAAAAAGCAGTAGAAGATCTAAGAATATCTGCAACTTCTACAGTTTTTCTATATTCCTGAATAAGAATAAATAAACATTAAATACATCACTAACACTGAATGGTCTTCTACAAACATTTTGGCTATATATACTTATAGAAGATATTATTGCACAAAAGATAACAAGACAAATAATAGACACAATTTGTTTACATGCCCCTCTACAATGTATTGGTTCATGTTTGATTAATAGGACTACCATTTAAACATTTTATAACATTTGATCAGATCCGAAATTTTGTTAAATTTTATAATGTCATTGATTGCTCAGTTTTAGATACAAAATGGCTACAGTACCGGTAAGTTGTTTAAGACTACCTGCTACCAACAGAGATGCAGTATGCATGTTACAGGCACAAGGACTGATCCCGGATGCAAAGATATGCACGCAGGGCGATTCTATGACGTTATATTACTGCAATAAGTGAAGCATTCGCTGGAAGTGCATCCAGCGGAAGTTTGAGAATTAACAATGAAGAAGAATAGCGTCTAGTAATCTAGTGCTCATGCTTATCCTCCTAAAATGAAGTACAGAAAGAAGTAAAGAAAGAATCTGAACATGAATGGCTAAATTCTGATACACACCTTGACATAGCTTTCTGCAGCATCCCTAAAATACTGTAAGCACTTCTTCAACAATTCTTGTACATCTTTGGAACTGTCTACAGTAAAAATACAAGGCAAATCATCAAGATCATTATGTTTTACAAATACTGATATTTAAAATAGTTATGAGCATACTAAAAACATTGGCTGAGTATATCTACTTTCGCAAAGTACATGCTACAGAAGAATTTTGAGAATACCATGGACAGTGAAAAAGACAAATAAAAAAAGAAGTGATAAGAACATTAAATGTTGAAGATGGTTGGCTCTTAAAGGACATTATAATCAGAAAGCTGAGATTTTTTGGTCATATAGAGACATAACAGCATGGACAAAGTAATAATGAAAGGTATGGTTGTCCATAGCACGGATAAGGGCTTATCCAAGATGATGATGGATAAGAGACATCTCAGATTGTTTAAACATGCCCCTGGCTGCAACAGGTCAACTCGTCCAGGATCATGAGGAGTTCAGAAGATTCATAATGAAGACTACATTCTGGAAAAATATGACACCCGATATATACAGTATATACAGGAGTATACTAACAAGTATTTCACACACATATATATATATATATATATATATATATATATATATATATATATATATATATATATATATATATATATATATATATGATGTTCGTCCGTCGTGATCGACAATGACCAAAAACTCAACCATAATAATAATAACAATAAATAATAAAATATTAAAGTTAATAGTGCGTTTTTAAATGACTAGCAAGTCCAATGCGCGCACAAAATGTTCTTTTACAGAATTGACAACAATAGAAGGTATCTGTGTGAGGTTGAGATGTTTTTTCTTTTCTACGTGTCCGCTTCTGTCTTGCAGTTTCTTGTCTGAATTCTTCTGCCGCTAGTGCTCCCATTCTAATGCTGTAACGCCATGCTGTTCTATCCTGAGCGAGGCTCTCCCAAGCGCCTACGTCAATGTTAAGATGTTTCAAGGATGACTTGAGCGTGTCTTTGAAACGCTTTTTCTGTCCACCAGCTTTTCGAAATCCTGCCTTGAGTTCTCCATAATATATTTGTTTTGGCAAACGCGAGTTCTCCATACGCACAAGATGGCCTGCCCAGCGTGCCTGCGCCTTCATAAGTATTGTGTGGATGCTTATTGAGGTTGATTTTTCCAAGACCTCGTAGTCTGGTACTTTGTCCCACCAATGGATGTTTAGTAATTTACGTAGGCAGGTAAGATGGAAATGATTTAACTTTCTTGCATGTCTAGCATACACTGTCCACGTTTCGCAGGCGTATAGTAAGGTTGGTATAACAGCAGCATGATATACTTGTAGTTTGGTGGTTGTTCTTATACCTCTTCTGTCCCATACATTTTTGCGTAATCTGACAAATACAGCACTAGCTTTTGCCAGTATATATATATATATATATATACAACAGCTATTCTCATAAAGTGGAATCCCATTATAACAAATTGGCCTAGACTGATGAAAATGTATGTAATGGCAAAAACTTTCAATATACAGAACAAACAAAATAGAATAAATATAATTGGAGATTTTGAAAAGTGTTGTTATATAGGGAAATGTGTTATAAAAGAATGTGCTATACAGGGATTCTACTGTAATATTCTTCTGTGTTTGTTTGCAAACTTCTGATAGTTAGCTTGATGAAGTCCATAGAACAGAGGTTCAATGTGTCATGGTTTACAGCTTGTATTTGTATTTTAAGAGATCACTCTTGTACTCCCACCGGATATCTCTTGCAGCAAGGCAATGGTTATATTGGATTTCTAGCAGGGTCTAGTCCAACTAATGGAGATGCATTGTACCACAATTTATTGGTCCAAATGGTCAGACTGGCCTTCAGATCAACACGTCCAAATCAAATATCATGGAATTTACCAGCTCAACAAATAACATCTTAGTAAATAACCAAATACTGGAAAAAATCTCCAGCTTTAATTACTTGGGTTCCGCCGAAGACGGATGTGTCGGACCATTGGTGCAAATAAAACGGCAACACAACGCATTTCCATTCTCTGGATTACATCCTGCTGGAAATCTAGTAGGACAGAGATACAGCGGGAGTTTGAGAATGAACGCTGAAGAAGAAGAATTACTTGGGCAGCCGAATGTTTGTTGACGGAGACTCAATGAAAGAAATAAACACACGTATAGCAATGGCAGCTAGCACATTTGCTAAATTAACTAATATCTGGAAATCAAAAGATCTAGGGACAAACACCAAACTAAAGCTATTTAACTCATGTATTGTATCAGTGCTAACGTATGGTAGTGAAAGCTGGAAATCAACTCAAGCAACAGACAACAAACTAAACAGCTTCGAAAACAAATGTCTACGCAAACTGATGAACATAAAATGGAGCAACTTCATCATAAATAGTGATCTAAGAGACAAAACTCACAAAGAGTATGTTTCAAACATCATAAGAAAACGAAGATGGAAATACCTTGGCCACGTTTTACGACTAGATGTAAAGAGAATAAACCAGCAAGCCCTTATGTGGTCACCTGAGGGTAAAAGAAAAAGAGGAAGACCTAAAACAACCCTTAAAAACACCATTCTTAAAGAAGGGGAATTAATAGGCTGTAAGACCATCAAGGAACTAAAGCTGCAGGCAGCTAATCGCATCATATGGAGAACCAGAACCTCTGCCCTATGTGTCGCTTGCGGCACGAAAGGAACAAACTAACTAACTAACTAATGGTCAGACATTCCAACAGACACCCAAAAACTTAAACATCCAATACTCAGACAGTCATTACTCAGATGCCCATCCTTAGATACAAAATACTCAGATACACAATACTCTGACATCCAATACTCAGACATCCAATACTCAGACATACAACACTTAGACATATAATACTCAGACATACATCCAATACTCAGACATACAATACTCAAACATACAATACTCAGACGTACAATACTCAGATGTCCAATACTCAGACATACAATACTCAGTTAGACATACAATACTCAGACGTACAATACTCAGACGTCCAATACTCAGACATACAATACTCAGACATACAATACTCAGACGTACAATACTCAGACGTCCAATACTCAGACATACAATACTCAGACATACAATACTCAGACGTACAATACTCAGACGTCCAATACTCAGACATACATCCAATACTCAGACATACAATACTCAATACTCAGACGTACAATACTCAGACGTACAATACTCAGACGTACAATACTCAGACGTACAATACTCATGTGTACAATACTCAGACGTACAATACTCAGACATACAATACTCAGACGTACAATACTCAGACGTATAATACTCAGACGTACAATACTCAGAGATACAATACTCAGATGTACAATACTCAGACGTACAATACTTAGATATGCAATACTTGATGGAGATAATGGCTGTGACAGATGTACTGTCACGGCCGATGTCGTAGGGCTATTATCATGAATGCATACTTCATGACTCAATGAAAATGTTCCACAAAGTTGAAACAGGAGTCGTCCGCCATCAATGGGTGGCGCTATTCCTATCCTTCCCATCCCATCCCATCCTATCCATCCCATCCTATCCATCCAATCCCATCCTATCCATCCCATCCCATCCATTCAATTCTAAGCACATGTCTGATGTAAGTATGATGGTAGAAAAGGGAGTGACTAGAGGCTATGGGAGAAAGTGCTCTCTTTCCGGAAAGATCAGAGGTACGCATAATCAACAACTGACTGGGACACTGAGCTTATACACTTTTAGATAGCTGACAGAATGGCAAGCAGAGCATATATGGGAATGCCTCCAGTGCTGTGACTCTTGTTCCCAATCAAGAATCAAGTCAATTGTTTTTTCATATTGTTGTAGAAACATATTGCTGTTTGGTGTCTTATCTTACTTGCTTGTTTAACTTGAATTCTTCCCAACCAATATTTAAGTTTTCTAAGACATTTATTTTCAAATGAATTTAATTTCTTCTCCAATGCTTTTGTTATTTTCCAGCTTTCGCAACCATATGTTAATATGGATATTACATTGAAGATGAACAGTCAAAGTCGAACACTCAGATAGCTAATAATCAAACATCCAATACTCATACAATCAAAACTCAGTAAACCACCAGAAATATGATTGTGTATGACAAACCTATGGACTTGTCTTTGAGAAGTTTCAGAGATCTGTAACCACAAGCTTCTAACATTCCTGCTATGTCCCGGTACATGGTAAACTTTAGAGCTACCATAGTGTATGCTTCATTATCGTCAGGCTGATATCTCTTCAGGTAGTCAAGAATGGCCACTTTCAACTTGTCTTCCTACATTTTGTCAAACAATTATATAATTTATGATAAATATTTCTTGTACCAAAAACAGTGAGGGTTACAAAAATAATAACTATTTTTTACCTTTTAATTCTGTAAAAAGAACAGACTTTGAACAACTCTCTCCAGACTAAGGGTCAGAAAAATACAGCCCTCTGACAAAATCCGGCATTTGAAACCACTTTTACTGGTCTGCCAGGCTGACTTTTTAGTCTGACCAATGACTAGTCAAATCCCATTATAAAAATTTGGTCCTGACTGACAAAATATATATGTTATAACATAAATTTTATATATAATGTGCAAATATTTCTGAATATACCTGGAGATTTTGGAAAGTTCTGTTGAATAGGAAATTTATCATAACAGGATTTTATAATATAAAGATTATATGGAGGGAATTTATTGTCTCCGCATTGCCCCAGAGCTCACAAAATATCATAACAAGACACCATAACCTCTCGAAAACAAAGCACTTTAGCTTAACCACTATTCCATAAGTATTAGTCATATGTTCTGACCAATAATCCTGACAGAATCATATAGTTAGTCATTTAATAATTGTCACTGCACTTCGGACAAGTCCATAGGCGCTCAGATCTCTCGTTGAGTGTATCCACAATTACACATTGACTGACTGTCCCAATACGCCATTGCACATGTCTGCAACATCACATGATTTGTCCTAAAAACATAAAATATCTTGACTGGAACAAGTATGTATTTTTCTTCTTCTTTGTTTGTTCTCAAACTCCTGCAGATTAGCAGGATGAAGTCCAGAGAATGGAATACATTGAACCATGGTTTACAGCTTATTTGTCATATCTGCACTTTTTTGTCACATCCAACTTCAGAGAGGTTTCTGGTTCACTTTAACCCTTAATTGGATAGGACAGCTAAAACCTTCTTAGTCACCTCCTTTGACATGCATGGGAAGAACCATTGCTTTCAATAGTGAAATGACAAAAACTAGCAAGGTATGGACATGGATGCAGACATGATTCAATGTGAAAAAGAATACTGCAGGTAAACATAAAGGGGGGGGGGGGAGAAGCAGAGGAGGGCAAATAAAGACATGGCCAGACAACATCCAGGAATCATCAGGACAAGATTTCTCCTCACTCATCTGCATCGTTGAAGACAAACATCACTGGAGGACTCTATGTGCTGAAGCATCCAATGTGGTACCCCTATGACCTTGATGGGTTACAGGTTTATAGATATAGATAGATGTCATGCATGACAGGTAACAGTGTTGCTACTCTTTACTCGCCTCTCGGGCACCGACAACATACGGGTGAAGTATGTGTTATGTATAGATTTGTCAGTAAACTACACTCACTCTGTCCATTCCCTTGCAGAGAAGCAACTCAAACTGATGATGCTGTTGTAAAGCATGGAAAATGTACAACATTTCACTGTATCTCCCTACACCTGTCAACAATCGGATCTGAAAAGTATAGTGAGAAAAGAAATATTAATAAAATGAAGGCTAGCTCACTTCAAATTTGTACAAATCTAATATCTTCATCATCATCATCAAGTAGCATATTCTGGACAGGATGTAGCAGTTATCACAGCCTTTCAAAACTGCTGCCAATTTTAAACTAATCTTACTGTGTCCATGAATGTCATGTTTAAGTGGTCTTTGATATTTGGCATCCATCTTCCTCAAGGGTATTATACTTTCAATTATGGTATTTTCTAGGCTATCATGTTATTTCATATGGCCAAAATATTGTAATTTTCTAGAGAACCTAGTTGTTTAGCAAGTCACTGTTACTAATTACTATTTAACAATCCAATATATATTATTATTTTTAAATACATCTGGCATTGTCAAACATTTTCCACCTGTGATGTTGTCTGGTCTGAAAGAGGAGTAAAGAACAGCAGCACTGAGGCCTGTATTAAGTAGTAAGAAGCAACTAGAAGGTTTTGAGAGTGATGTTGGGGCAAAATTTCAACTAAGAATCTTTTGTTGAAAAGTTAAGAATCTAATGACTGCATCAATCCTACTCTCTCACATAGAGTATTTATCTAATAATGTTCCTTCAGTGCAGAATACAGGAGGGCAGAAATCAAAGCTATCTAGTTTCAGTAATTTGATGCTTTTGTATGTAGTTCTTACATTTTCTTAAGACCCATAGTTATACCCTATTTGAAGATTGTTCTGAGAAGAGTTTCTCTTACTCTATGAGTAATGAGGCAAAAAATAATCCTGTTTTGCAAAAACACTCCAAAAGCTGTCAGTGTGTGATAACAGTACAGTAATTCATGTACAAAATGGCATAATTCATCACAATTTGTTACATTTTAACACTACAGTTTATTGCTTATTTATAAAGACATTTGCTAGACAAATTAGTAAACTAAAATTTCAATCAGGCACATTCTATTTTTTTCAATTTGGTCACTAATTTTTTTAAAACTTTATTAAAGAATGAAATTACAACAGAATATAAAAGAATTCTTCTACCATGAGGGTAAATTCTCTGGCATCTGCTAAGCAATCACAGCAGACTCTTGCAGCACGAAGCACATGGGATATGCCTTCCATGTTGGAGGAAATGGTGTAACACTCATGAGCCATTATTATCAACTCTGTATGAATTGTTAAGGCTGAAAGAAGAATTATATATGTTAATTTTTACTAAATAATTTTTAATGTATTATTGCTATGTGAGCATGTGGTTTATGTGTGTGTGTGTGTGTGCATGCATATAGATTGTGTGTATGTTTCAAACATAAGACTTTTTTTTCAAGAAAATATAAGACAAACAGTGAAAAAACAGTAAAAAAAAAGGAAATATCACAAAAGCATTAGACAGCAGACTTTGAACAGCAGAGACATCCAAGGTAACAATGATGTATGTATGCACAAATTTTGTCATAGAGATGCATATTAAAATATATGAGAAAGAGAACAAAATAAAACAACTATGCCTGAAAACAACATGAATGACAACACAACAAAGGCCCCATCATACAAATCTAAATAAATGAATGATCTTTATTAAGACCAAGTGGCCTAAGGGTACCAAACTGCAATATATAGCGATTTTTAAGGGCATGCTTAGCTTTATTGTCTGTGGTGCAAGATCTTATTACAATAAACCTGAACCTTCTTGACTCCATAGGCGACTAGAAACACCAACGAATATACGTTACTAAGGGCCTGTCGGCGCCCTAAAGTACCCAGTTGCTATGCTCCGATTCCTCAGTATGGAATTACAGGAAGTTATGATCACATGGTGCAGAATTCCCACCACACGAAGCTAAAATACGTACCAGCCTAAAGGTCAAATTCCATTACACATTATGATTGATAGAATAAAGATGCAAGCTCATTTTATCACCTAAAGTCTGAAATGAATTCTGTGGATTTTCAACGCCATATTTCATTCAAGTGTTTATGGATAATGCTCTAACTATGATGATTTCTTCAGAATTACAATTGTTATAAAAAAATAATATTAAAACATTACATTCTGAGAATATATCCAGACATTTCATTGATTCAAATAGGACCAGTTATTTGTATATAATTAGGATTGTGTCAGATTGAAATTGCTTCGAGGTCAAATGTTGGATCGCATGGCATGGTAAGAGATCGTTATGGAAAGAAATATCTAAATTTTACGTTGTATGTCAGCCTAGGTTTAGTGTTGAATGGATGGACATTATATGTGATTTCTTAATGTTTTATTAGTTTGTTCAGTCCATATTATATTAGTGTGGATACAAAACAATATATTTATATATATACACAGCAGGAATATGTATTTAGTAGGATTTTATCAGTGTTGCCAGACATTGCTAAAGTATTAGGTGTGTCAAGAAATTATTTTTACAATTTTTTAATTGTTGCTTTGATATTTGAATCAATGCTGCAGTGCATGAGAGATATCTTCCAGTAGTCCTTGAAACATTTTTCTGGCCTCCCCTTGAATGCTTACCTATGTGCATGAGTGGACTTGGTTCAAATCTCCTTTGCTGCATTATGATTTTTCATGACAGTTCATCATAGAACAGTCTCTTTGGAAGACGATCATTTGGTAGCATTCAGATGACATAATGACCCAACGAAGTTGAGATCTGATCAATATGGCATAGATATGACTGCATTGATTCAACATGGCCAGTTAAAATTATATCACTAGGACTTTGTAAATATTTATCCAATGCAAAAACATTCTTGAAATATGGATAAAAGTACACTCTGATTTCTCAACTAATATGACAACATCATACGACATTACTAGACTGTGGCAACAAATAACTAACCAGCTGTAGACATGTCCTGTTGAGTATTGGATAGAAAAATTTTCACTGTCTGCAAAATGCAATTTCCGAGCAGGGCAATGTTCTCACACAGTTTTAAGAATTGTGAAAACACCTCCATTCCATCAGATGGATTGAAGATCAACTCTGCATGTCCATCACTTATCTTTGGGTCAAGATCTAGAACAAAACATTTGTAATAACCATTGATGGACAAAAGAATATAATTCTTGATAGCACAACAATTTTAGCATTTTTAACTAATATAAAACATCAAGAGGTTTGCATCTAGACCCAAACTCAATTATTTTTATCACATAATGTTGATGACCTTACTGGAAAGGAAAGTTGAAGTATGTTGATTAAGAGACAAATAAAGATACAAGCACAAAAGAAATGAGTCAAGACTATTTTATTGTTTCACTAGCCCCTCCGGCATAAGAACACTTACCTGAAGCATTTCCCCTCACAAATATTTTTAACACATCCACAATGGAGTCTGCTAAGAATCCAGTGACCTGTCAATTAACATACTGGTAGTTAAGAAGTCAAATATGTTCATTTTTGATGAACTAATACAAAATTTCTCATCAAGAATAAACTCATTATTATAGTGAAAAAGTACATGCTCAAAGTGAGTCAAAGATAAATAAAGTTATGAGTTCTACACAGGTAAAGTTGTGAGTTCTACACAGGTAAAGTTGTGAGTTCTACACAGGTAAAGTTGTGAGTTCTACACAGGTAAAATTGTGAGTTCTACACAGGTAAAGTTGTGAGTTCTACACAGGTAAAGTTGTGAGTTCTACACAGGTAAAGTTGTGAGTTCTACACAGGTAAAGTTGTGAGTTCTACACAGGTAAAGTTGTGAGTTCTACACAGGTAAAGTTGTGAGTTCTACACAGGTAAAATTGTGAGTTCTACACAGGTAAAGTTGTGAGTTCTACACTGATAAAGTTATGAGTTCTACACAGGTAAAGTTGTGAGTTCTACACAGGTAAAGTTGTGAGTTCTACACAGGTAAAGTTGTGAGTTCTACACAGGTAAAGTTGTGAGTTCTACACAGGTAAAGTTATGAGTTCTACACAGGTAAAGTTATGAGTTCTGCACAAGTAAAGTTATGAGTTATGCACAGGTAAAGTTATTGTAGAAGGATATATGTCCGTATGAGATCGATATATACACTTATTATGAAGAAAGAATTATTAAAGGAAATAAAGATAGAACAAATAAAATATTTTGGACATGTTAAAAGACATGACTTGTTGAAGACCTTACTTGAGGATAAAGTCAAGAGGAGGTAAGCAAGAGGCAGGCAGAGATACAAGTAGGAGAGTAATATCACAAGATGGACAGGTTACAGTCTAGCAGAGTGCACCACCAAGACAAGAGATAAGGGATGTTGGAGGTCTGTTGCAGCCAACCTTCGTTGCGGAGACGGCACTTGATGATCATGATGAGATCGATGATGCCCATTAGTTAAACTGGGATGATGCTGATGATAAATGTGGTGTGTCTGGCTGTGACTAATGAGACATATGCATGTCTGGAATTTCCTTTAGCACTCTGAACATGTGTGGGAGGAACCTGTGATACATTTAGCATGAACTGGACAGTAGATCCATATGCTACTTTGGAAGAGCATCAGACTCCTGTCTTATCATTAACTTTTCTATTTCCGTAACATGTTGTTTCTGATGTATATGTGTATGTAATCCTTGATAAAGGCCTTTCAGTCTAAACGTCGATTTGTGTGTGTGTCTATGTGTGTTTCATGTTATTAGCAAAACTTTATTACCTCATTTCACCACACTTTCCTTGACCAAGTTATGATTGTGAACACACTAACCACCCTACCACTGTACCAACTAAAATGTAACAAATAAATATAAATAGAATAGACCAAAACAAATTCTAAATTTCAATTTTTAAACCCTTAACAGGAAACAGACATGAGACAAAACAGATAAATAAAATAAAAATATAGAGCCAGCCTATCACTCGAGATTAGTCAGGCAAAAAACTTCTTTCAATTCAATATTTTGGTTTTTAACCAATTTTATATGTAATAGCTATAAGTGTCAGGTTATCTTCAGCTCAAGCCAGACAAGTGTAAAAGTCCTCCAATCCCTGTCTTAATAAATCTATCACTTTAGTGGCTCATAGTTCCAATTTGATGTTGATTTATGAAGTCTCTTCCTGTATCTATTACATATATATACATATACTATATATACTTTATAAATACATATATTATATACACTTTACCCGCCGAAGACGGATGTGCCGGGCCATTGGCGCAAATAAAACGGCAGCACAACGCATTTCCATTCTCTGGACTACATCCTGCTAGAAATCTAGTAGGACAATGGTCTTGCTACAAAGGAGATCCAGCAGGAGTTTGAGAATGAACGATGAAGAAGAAGATATACACTTTATATAAATACATATATTCTATATACCTTATATATATATATATATATATATATATATATATATATATATATATATATACCTTATATATATACAATATATATACTTTATATATATATATACTTTATATATATATATACTTTATATGTATACATATATTATATATGCTTTATATGTATACATACATTATATATGCTTTATATATATATATATTTCTAAATATTTCTAACACTATCTATCTATGTTTCTTCAGTGGTGAATATGGCATACAGCATGTAGGACAGATGCTAGAGCTCTCCAGTTCGAGTAATGTGATTCTGGTGTATGCTTGAATGTTGCTGAAACCCTCATTGATGGTTGCCCTGAAAATAGTTTCGAGTCGGATGGCTGCTGGAACAGAAAGCGGAGCACTTATGGGAATGCCCCACATGATGTGAGGCCAGTTTCTAATTAAGAATCAAGAGTTTCTTGTGGTTGTTTTATATTTATTTTGCCATCTGGTACCCATTTTAATGCTTGTTGTGGCAGTCTACTTTTATTTAATCTAAGTACATATCCAACATTACAAAAATACATTTGTCTTCTTCTTCTTCTTCTGCGTTCGTTCTCAAACTCCTGCAGATTAGCAGGAAGTAGTCTGGAGAACGGAATGCGTTGTGTCATGGTTTACAGCATTGCTGCGATATCTGCGCCTTTCGGCCTGACACATCCGACTTCAGCATGGCTTTCGGTCACTGACCCTATATGGGATGGGTCAGCCAACTCCATCCCATAACCTCCTTAGTCGCCTTTTACGACATGCGTGGAAGATAAACAGTGTTGCTATTCTTTGCTCCCCTTTCGGGCCCTGACAACACACGGGCGAAATACATTTGTTATTTTCAAAGGATCTTCTTTATGGGGAACAACAGTTAGTGAAATGATCTCTGGGTCGACCTCTGACTCCGTGCAAAGATGTAAAAAAATGGGATATTCACAATACAGGCATTAATGTGCAATCATGGAAACAGGATGTCAAGGATCATGTTCCATGGAATAGAAAGATCAGGAATGGTAAAAAGGTAAAGTGATAGCAAATTCAAGGGCTGAAATTCGAGAAACAAGGACCCCTGACATTCCTTGTACATACTGTGGAAGACTCTTTATGGCATGGATTGCTCTTGTGAGTCACATCCATCGTCATCATGGAGCTTATATATCATCTAACAGTACAACAACAACAATACTATCATCTGTAAATATGGAAATGTGCCAGCAGCATATAACTTTTGTATAAATAAGATAACATATAGAAAAGTTAATAGGTTCTAATATTAGTTATAAACAAAAACTTGATTGAGCAGAAAATTCGGAGTAAAGATAAAACAAAACACATCGAAAAGTCTACATCTTTCAAGATTTCATCTCTCATGGATAATAAAATCATATAATATTTAATAAGGTTAACTGTAATAACAATTACATCTAACCTCTTCATCTGAAAGGCCACTGGTGGCTAGAAAATCTCGGGCCAATGCAAATTTATTGGGATCATGAATTCTCAGGAGTTGTCTTAAAGAATCAAATGGAGAGTTCATAACAACATCTTCATATTCTAGCTCCAATATCTGAAACAAGAAATATCAATACAAGGATACTGATAATGAAATGTTAGAGCAGGAAGCAAAGAAATGTATTAACTCTTTAGTTGCTAAACGCAAGTCCTCTGAATGCTATTGACATGTTAACCTGGTATTTTTGTTGTTTTCTATCATTTTGTTGCTAGAAATGAGTAACTATGAAACCATCAAGCACCAGTACTCTTCAACCACCCCATCTATGCAGCATATATTTTCTGGTGTTAATAAAAAGTCACCATGGAGAATCAAAACCTCTGCCCTATGTGCCGTCTGTTGCACGAAAGGAGCAAACTAACTTTTTTTTAAAACAACTTTAAACTTTCATTACTGCCTAGAGAGTGCAGGGAGACTTTTTGGTAACTAACTAATTTTTTTAAAAGTCAGTACCATGGAAGCTCTCTATTTTGTAGCTAAAGAAAATGACTAAGCACAGGATAATATTCAAAGTAATTGAAGAAATAATTTTGCACAGCCCTGGCTATTCAAAATAATGTAGCAACTAAAGGGTTAGCTCTCAGTTTTTAAAGTTTACATAATTTTTAATTTTTCTTCTCAAAGACTGGATAAAAAGTGAATCTAATCAATGAACTGAAGGGATCATGAGCTTGTAGACTTTTTTCTTTCTATGTGTGAGAATAGCATCAATTAGTTTATTAGATGCGCAGCGGGCACATGTATTACACGGTCTCAAAAAGGGAGCAAAGAATTTTACCTGCCCATGTTGCATCAAGCGACTAAGGAAGTTTTGGAGATGGTTATAGCTGTCTGATCCATAGAGAGTCAAAGTGACCCAGAAGCCAAGCTGAAGTTCGATGAGTTTGGCAGAAAGGAGCCGATATTCAGCTAGGCTGTAAACCATGAGACAACACATTCTACTCTCTGACTAGATCCTCCTAATATGCAAGAATTTGAGAATGAACACAGAAGAAAAAAGAAGACCATATGCTTCCCTGTCTACTAAAATAAAATGTTGGGCAGGTTTATAACAAGTGTTCAGCTGGCATAATTATAGCTGGTGCATCAGGCGCATTGATGGTTGGTTGGTTGGTTGGTTGCTGATCCAGCGGTCCATGGGCTCATGCCCTTTGACTTAATGCCATTAGATGGCATTATATTGCTGGGAAGTCTGTGGATTTTCGGCCCACCCCGGGACAGAGCCAGAGAATAACTATCACACCTCCAGGAAGGTAGGTTTAAACCTATGCACTGCTCCTAGCCACTGTAGCCAAGATAGGGTTCACTGTGCTCATTCCCCGCCACCAGTTGACTACTGGTAATGCCGAACTTCTCTATTGCTCCAGGCATGCAACCAAATGTTCAAGTCAAAAGGATTGTCACGTCCTGAGTCACTGTGCCTCTATGATGGGCCTCAGCCACAGGAAAAACAATGATGTCAGTTTCCTCCTCCTCAGTGCTGCACAGTACATCTCTGGCTCCCTCCCAACCACAGAGGGTGCATACATATATATTCTGGCAAACATGTAAAACATTTCAACAACAAAACAAAATCATAATTGTATAGATGACGTGCCATGAAGCTTCTATAAGAAGATAACCTCAATATAACGGCATGTCATCCACTAAGGTTTTCTGTTGCATGGATGGTATGTCTAGTGGGCCATTGGTGAGACCCACAGACGCAACTACATGCGTAGGCGCATTGATCTATTGTGCACATTTTGCATCTTTATATATCTTTATAAAATTTTTATCTTGATGTAGATATAGTTGTTACATAGTCAGAAAATGATAACCTGGTCTATTTGAACAGCTAACGTTAGCATAATTGTTAATTTTATCTTGGTAAGTCATGTTTTCATAATAGAATTGTAAAATTTTCAACAATTTTGAATATCTCAGGTCAACTATTAATATTACAATATTATAGGATTAGTGTTCAGCAGAGATGACAGAGATTAGCATTGACCATACAAAAATAATGGTCATACATAAATATCACAGATGAAAAATTTATGGCAAAGATAGAAATCAGAAAAGGAAAGTTACAACTACTAAGAAGCTATATTTTTCCAGTAGCAGCATATGGTTGTGAGACTTCAGCAATGACACAATGGAAAAGAAAATGTCTGCATCAAACTATATTAACTTTTAGCACTGAATAAAAGTTACCCAAATTCCTTCCTGCCACTGGATTATTTTTTTGACAATTTTTTTTTTTTTTGGTGGGTGTTTGGAAAACACAAAAACTATTTTAAAAAAAAAGATTTTAAAATAATTTTTACAAATGTAAATAAAAATTTAATACTGAATCTAATGGTGTAAAATTTCTTTGTGTACATGTGATATGAAAAAATGTGATGAAGATAAAATATGGGAGGAAAAAAATCAACCACACAAAAAAAATACTGACACTTCTGATGTGTCATCCCTGATACACTCTTCTACACACCTAGGCTTATTATCTATCTACTGTCATTTCCACTTGTGCCATTAAGCATCATGGGGGGGGGAGATTCAAAGTTTTTTTGTCTTTGGCCATTTTAGTTGCATTGACCATGGTAAGCCCATGTCTATTTAATGTTTCTTTGATTGTCTCTGCCCATCTAGTTCTTGGTCTTCCTCGTTCCTTTAGTTTGATACAAAACTACAGCAATTCCCAGAGTTGAAATACCTAGGAAGCATATTTATGGAGGATGACAATCTCGATACAGAAATTGAAACAAGGTGCCAAAAAGTCAATGCTGTGACTTACCAGCTGTCAATCACTAGGTCTAGAAGTTAGTAGTCCATCACTATCTTTGTCAATCCTTTCTTCACTAGGCCTAGAAGCTAGTAGTCCATCACTAACTTTGTCAATCCTTTCTTCACTAGGCCTAGAAGCTAGTAGTCCATCACTAACTTTGTCAATCCTTTCTTCACTAGGTCTAGAAGTTAGTAGTCCATCACTAACTTTGTCAATCCTTTCTTCACTAGGTCTAGAAGTTAGTAGTCCATCACTAACTTTGTCAATCCTTTCTTCACTAGGCCTAGAAGCTAGTGGTCCATCACTAACTTTGTCAATCCTTTCTTCACTAGGTCTAGAAGTTAGTAGTCCATCACTAACTTTGTCAATCCTTTCTTCACTAGGTCTAGAAGTTAGTAGTCAATGTCAATATATCCAATATGTTAGACCTATTCTTTTTATCTCATTTCATAATGAAACTAAAATGTTCATATCATGTCATAAACATAAAAAACATGTCTACGTCACTAATGTTATCAGCTAAGTCTAAGGATTCTTGGGAAAAGTTGCAAAGCCAGATATGAAACCTATTGGCCGCATTCGCTGTCAACACAAACAGCATTTTCTTTGATGTCAGACATGCTGGACAGTCATAAAGAGTTAGTATCTCTATCACCTGTCATATCGACAGGTATAATCAGAAAGATTAATCATAGAGGGAAAAGTTCCGGGGAAGAGAACAAGAGGCAGCCTAAGGATAGACAAAGGATATCAAAAACCTACAGATCATGAGACTGGAAGAGTCTGGACAGCTTGTACAGAACAGAGTGGCTTACAGGGTGGCAGTGAGGACAGCATTCTGCAAAGCACACATTACATTGATAAATAAGATAAGATAGAAAGATGGATAGATAAAGCAGATGATAAAGTAGATAAGTTAAATATCTAGATTGGTAGATAGATAAATAGATGGTTAGGCAGATAAACAGATAAATAGTTATGTTCTCACTGTGATATATAATACTTACCATATCTATATACAGTAATCATCAAAGTGGAGGTAACTTACCTCTGCAATTTTGAAACAAGTGATGACTCTTAGGCAGACTTGACTCCCTTTGTTACAGTGAGCAAACAGCTTTTCCATGACCAATATCAGCTCCTGTGCTTCAGTTACTGTGCTCACTTCCATTTGGTTAGAAGTTATGCTGTTGATACTACTAACTGAAATTTGAATTAAAACTATAGATTATGAATTAAAACTGTAGATTATGAATTAAAACTGTAGATTATGAATTAAAACTGTAGATTATGAATTAAAACTGTAACACGTTACAATGATACAATTATTGAGTTGGACATTTGTAGTGTTTGTTAGAATGAATCCCACTTATCTCATGATATGTTTGTTCATACATATGGGTGTGAAAATGGAAACCTTGATAGAGAAATAGAGACGAGATGTCAAAAGGCAAATTCAGTAACATACTAACTGTCACCACTACTTCTTCACCCCAAGGTCAAGATGGAAGTTAAAAGACAAATGATTTACAGTATATTCCTACAATCACTATGTTACCAGTGCCAAACCTGGTCTCTCTCATCTTCACACTACAGAAAGATAGTGACGTGCTTGAGGAAGGCCTCAATGTTATATGCAGCAGGGGTCACCAAGTTTGACAGATTATGAAATGAAGACATCGGGGAAAGAATAGGTATAACACCTTGCACAGAATACATAGAGAGGCAGCAGTTCAGGGTACAAAGCCAGAGGAAGACCACGGAAAAAATGGATAGAAAATGTCAAGGACATCTTGAACAAATACAGCCACAGCACAGCCGAGGCAACACATCTGGCCTTAGAATACAAGCTCAAGCTCCAATCATCCCCTACACGTAACGGCAAGAGTGGATAACAAACCACCCAGGGAAAGACAATAGGTGTGCAGTCTCACATCTACATAACATGTCAACTAGTTAGTTAGTCATAAGATAATCCTCACTGCACACAGAACTTGTCCGTAGTTGTTCTTATCCCCCCTCCTTGAATGTATCAGCAATTATAGCTCTATACACCTGTGTGTTGCCGGAGCCCGAAAGGGGAGCAAAGAATAGCAACACTGTTTACCTTCCACGCATGTCGTAAAAGGTGACTAAGGAGGTTATGGGATGGAGTTGGTTGTCCCATCCCATATAGGGTCAGTGACCCACAGCCATGCTGAAGTCAGATGTGTCAGGCCGAAAGGCGTAGATATCACAGCAATGCTGTAAACCACAACATAACACATTCCGTTCTCCGGACTACATCCTGCTAATCTTCAGGAGTTTGAGAACGAACGCAGAAGAAGAAGAAGAAGAATAGCTCCATAGTCGAACAGTCGAGCAGGAAGCCAGCCTGCTTAGGAAATTATAACATGACAGAATTAGGATGCTAGCAAAAACAGCGGGAAACATCCTGCCCCCAATAGTTTTCAGAAACAAAAATAATAAAAATTAATTTGAAAACTGGGTAATTACCTTTTATTTTTCATGGAACACCCCTTACTAAAGTCATAGATATGCCCCTACTTGGCTGGTAAACAAAATACTTATAGTTTAAGAAGAGCATGACTAAAATAGGAATTGTATTTAATCAAATTTTCCCAGTTGCAACATATCTGGCCAATATAATGAATCAATGAGCAGAATGTAGGGATAGAAATCTAAGTGAATGGCCATTGCCTTTCTGTCAGATGCTCTCTATTTTATTAAATATCTCTGCGTGATTGAGTTTGTTTCTTGATAAAGTCTCTGTGGCTACAAGTACGCAGTTGTCCTGTTTATATTCTTCTTTTTCTGTGTTCGTTCTTATAAAATGATTACTAATATAACTAAAAAAAAGGAAAAATAAAGTCAATGAGATATAATCTATCACATAATATGAGATTGGTTTACTACCACATCTCATTGTATTTTTTACCTCTCTCTTGTTATAAAAGCATGAAGAACATCTGGAGCAATAGTTGTACATAGAAATAGATTTCTACAGAATATGAAAGATAATTAGAAATCATAGAAAAAGTCAATGAGAGGGAATAGTAGATGGCAGAGGAATGGGGAACACTAATTCTTATAGTCAGTTTTATTACTGTTAATTTTAACATTATAGTTACATCCTCATCTTATAAATATATTATAAATGGAATATTCAGAAATATACAGTAGATTTTCAGTTTAGCTGGCATGACAGTTTAGCTTTCCCGTTTAGCTGGCATACAAATTTAACAATCCTATTTAATTGGCATACAAATTTAACTTCCCGGTTTAGCAAGCATGCAAATTTAACTTTCGGGGAACACTAATTATTATAGTCAGTTTTATCACTGTTAATTGTAACAGAAAAAGAGATGAATGATCATAGTTCTACAATCATTAGGCCAATGTTAATTATTTTTTGATATTTTTTGGCCTAGATGGTGAGGGCTTTGATGAATGATGTCTATCCAAAAAATAACTTCAATACTAAAGTTTTCTTCTTCTTTGTGTTTGATAATTTTGTATATTTGAATCCATTCTTGTGAAAGGTTTACAGCAATTAAATTATTAACCTATAAAAAGTAGTTAAATTACAGGACTTCAAAACAATATAGAATGATAGGAGTAATGTCCAGGATTAAAGATCAGGGTTTGAAATGTGGTGTTGCTAAAAGTGAACATTCTGGAGTGTGCAGAAGAATGATGGTCAACCAGCAAAGGGCCAGTACTGTCACACAGAAGTGTAAAGGCAGATACACTCAGGGAGAGATCAGAGCAACTATGGATGTGTCTAGTTTGTAGTGATGATGATTCGACGACTAACTAACTAACTATATAATGAAAGCCCAATAACTGCATGTTATAATCATATATAACATGTATATACAATCTTGCATATTCTGCTACCAACAACATTAATGTTCAGACTTTGCTTTGAGTCTTGTGTATAATGCTCAAGGGCATGTGACTATTAAGAGTTAACAGCAAAGTACCTAAATAAGCTATTACATGTACTTACAACTTACCACTGAAGGATGGGCTTATTGTTAAAGCAAAAGTACCTAGAAAAGCTATTACATGTACTTACAACTTACCACTAAAGGCTTGGCTCATTATTACCTCACTGTTAACAGGAAAGTATCTAAATAAGCTATTACATGTACTTACAACTTACCACTGAAGGATGGGCTTATTGTTAAAGCAAAAGTACCTAGAAAAGCTATTACATGTACTTACAACTTACCACTAAAGGCGTGGCTCATTATTACCTCACTGTTAACAGGAAAGTATCTAAATAAGCTATTACATGTACTTACAACTTACCACTGAATGCTCGGCTCATTACTACCTCACTGTTAACAGAAAAGTATCTAAATAAGCTATTACATATACTTAAACTTACCACTGAAGGCTCGGCTCATCACTGTTAACAGGAAAGTATCTAAATAAGCTATTACATGTACTTACAACTTACCACTGAAGGATCGGCTCATTACTACCTCACTGTTAACAGGAAAGTATCTAAATAAGCTATTACATGTACTTACAACTTACCACTGAATGCTCGGCTCATTACTACCTCACTGTTAACAGAAAAGTATCTAAATAAGCTATTACATATACTTAAACTTACCACTGAAGGCTCGGCTCATCACTGTTAACAGGAAAGTATCTAAATAAGCTATTACATGTACTTACAACTTACCACTGAATGCTCGGCTCATTACTACCTCACTGTTAACAGGAAAGTATCTAAATAAGCTATTACATGTACTTACAACTTACCACTGAAGGATCGGCTCATTACTACCTCACTGTTAACAGGAAAGTATCTAAATAAGCTATTACATGTACTTACAACTTACCACTGAAGGATCGGCTCATTATTACCTCACTGTTAACAGGAAAGTATCTAAATAAGCTATTACATGTACTTACAACTTACCACTGAAGGATCGGCTCATTGTTATGGATGGCCCTCGTACACGTTTGGAAGAATTTTTGACAATTAGTCTTTTCATGGCTGGTTCAATATGTTCTATACTGCTCTGTTTAGTAGCAAGGGCAATGCAGGTCTGGTGAATGTCCAAGAATGTTGAATATAAATGACTATTTGCTGCACACAAAATATTTAATACATTCATAATTTAAAAGAAATGTTTTCTTCTGAGTTCGCTTTCTAATTTCTGCAAATTACAGGATGTAGTTTAGAGAATAAAATGTGTTGTGTTATGGTTTACAGCTTTGATGTGATATCTGCAACTTTCTCTGCCTGATACATTGAACTTCAGCATGGCTTCTGGATAACTTGACCCTCTATAAAATAAAGAGTCAACTACTTTTCTTAAACATCCTTAACCACCTCTTACAACATGCATAGCAAGCCATAATGTCACTAATCTTTGCTCTTCTTTTGGACCTGGCAGCACACAGACATAACACAAAAATGTGAAGTCACAATTACTCAGGAAAAATGCATTGACACAATAATCCCTCCTTATAGCAGGTGACATTTGATCCTGATCCAGTCACATGACACCAATTTATCTTGCTACTTGCATTAACATATTTACTAACTCAGTCTGATATAGCTAAGGAAATACCCATTCAACCCTCATGAATAATTAGCTCCTCCCTCACTCCTTGATGGGTGATTATAGCCATGGGAAATAATCACAGAAAAACTTGTCATTTATTTCATTTTGCTTTCCACAAAAAGGTAGATTCGTTATCCAAAAATTAACTGCTTATTTACATATATATTACCTGTATTATTGCCAGGTCTTGATTGTAATGACCAAAGACAGCTGCAACTTCAGTACAAGCACTAACTCTGCCTTTGTCAAGGTAGTTACCCATAAGCAAGTCTAGGACTTCAAGCTCCTGCAAATGCACACACAAAATTACCAATGTATTTAAGAATAAAAAGTATTACAGATTGTCTATTGTCTTTCCTCATGTGAAGGATGGTTCGGAATCTCAGTTATTCCATGGCCTTAGTTGAGTCCATGTGTGTTCAAGTTTGTCTTGATATTTTCTATTCACTGTTTTCTTGTCTATCTTTAGCTCTATATTCAGATATTCTTTTGTTATATGTCCTTATTGGTATGTGGTTTGGATTCATTCTCATAAAGAATTACATATGAATAATTAAAATAAACTAATACAATAATCAAAATAAATTAATATTCTAGATATAATATAGCACACAGAGACTGTTGGGCATGTGTGGTCAATTTGGTAGTGATCCAGACAATGGTAAAAATATCAAGTGAAGATGATTGTGGTCACAATTTGTGGTGAAAAAAAAGGCTAGCTTGCTGAGCAAGGGATACTAATAAACCAATTGTGAGACAAGAGCTGACCTACTAGTGATATCACTACAGATGTCCACCGCTTTGTAGAATTAGTAAAATAATGAGTATATACACACCGCCACCAAAGTCAGATGTGTTGGGCCACTCGTACAAATAAAATATTTTTGGACTACACACTGCTCTAAATCTTGTAGGACCATTGTTCCGCTACAAGTAAGATCCAGTAAGGAGTTTAAGAATGAACTCACCAAATTCCACAATTTGTTGAGGTAATACACAAGACAATAAATATTAATAAAAATGTGTGTCTTACTGTACATATTCAAAAGTTTACAAACTAACCTGAGCAGTAAGATCATGTGTGTCTGGTCCACTGTGTGAAACAACTGTTACATGAACAATGTCCGACTTGTGGTCACTTTGTTTGACTGTGCTCAGATTGACTTCATCAAAAACTTGATCAAGTGGTTCAAACTCCTCCAAAGCTACCTGTGAATGTATTGTTCTTATTTATGTGATTTCATAATAAGGTTTTACGCATGTGGTTGAATCTGTGGGTCTCACCAATGGCCCACTAGACATACCACCCATGCAACATAAAACCTTAGTGGATCACATGCCGTTATATTGAGGTTATCTTCTTAGAGAAGCTTCATGGCACGTCATCTATAAAATTAAGCTTTTATTTTGTTAAAATGTGTTTCATGTTTACCTGAATATATATGTATGTGGGGCATGTGGTTGGGAGGGAGCCAGAGATGTACTGTGCAGCATTGGGGAGGAGGAAACTAACAGCACCGTTTTTTCCTATGGCTGAAACCCATCATAGAGGCACAGTGACTCAGGATGTGACAATCCTTTTGACTCGAACATTTGGTTGCATGCCTGGAGCAATAGAGAAGTTCGGCATAACCAGTAGTCAATTGGTGGTGGGGAATGAGCACAGTGAACCCTATCTTGGCTACAGTGGTTAGGAGTAGTGCATAGTTTGAAACCTACCTTCCTGGAGGTGTGATAGTTATTCTCTGGCTCTGTACCGGGGTGGGTCGAAAATCCACAGACTTCCCAGCAATATAATGCCATTAGGTCAAAGGGTATGAGCCCATGGACTGCTGGATCAGCAACCAACCAACCATAAGTTTTCATTCACCCTCTTTCATCTGAAAATATGTTGGGTCACAAAATATTTCTCTCAGTGTTTTCTGGTACTCTTCTTCTTCTTGTTCACAGTTTAACATGTCTATGCAGCAAGTCAGGTTTTCTGGATACATATTCCTGTATTTGCAAGCTCTTCAGTGTTCCCATACAGTTTTCTGTGGATATCTGTGTCTGTGGGCCAGTGTTCCTCCCATAACTATTTGGAAGTGAAAACTTCAGACAACTTTAATAGTAGCTGTTGTTTGATGTTCACAACTTTTCTGATACAAGTTAGTTAGTTAGTCATTGAATCATTGTCACTGCACTCTGGACAAGCTCATAGGTGATCAGATCTCTCCTTGAGGGTATCCGCCATTAGACAGTGACAGACTGTCTCAGTATGCCGTTGATTGACTATCATTCTTCATTGTCCATAAAACTGCTCCTTTCTAGTGACACCACAACCAAGCTCCCCTTTCAAACCAAGCTCCCCTATTCTAGTCATGGACCAAGAGTCATCATCATTTATACAATAATTTGTACATGTGTTTTCCCGTACAGCGTTTAATATGTCTGCCCGATCTATCACTCTGTCAACAGCCGTAGTATCTGCAAATTATCTGCTCTTTCATTATCCCGGACTCTCGCATGCCCTGGCACAAAAATAAAGGTAACTCCAGCCACTGTTCCCTGCTTTCACTTTCACAATCATGTACATCGAGTCACTGAGTATACAGGCATGTGTCGCTATCTGCAAACACACATTTCAAAGCTTTGGTTACTGCCAAAATCTTCATTGTCATGCTGCTTGTCGTCTGAGCAAATGCACCACATCTTTCTCTGATGGTCTTCCCCTACCTTTGAACCATGAAGGCCCAGGCACTCCTGATGTGTCTCTCAATCGGCCCATCTGTATATAAAATCATATCACCTTCCTTCTGATACATGTTGTATGAAAGTGAATGAGCTTCCTCACATGTTGTCTATACACAATCCATGTTTCACCAGCGTATAACAGCACTGGAAGTACCACTACTCCGTAAACTTTCAACTTAATCTTTAGGTTAATGCCATTTCTATGCCACACATTTGCGTACAATCTTCAAAAGTGCTGCTTGCCTTGGTGATCCTTGTATACTCTTCACCAAAAATGGTGGCATTTTGTGATAATATTTATTCCAAACTTTCAGTGCTACGCCACTTACCTTTACACAAGCTCGTTATAGATATTGCCAAGTGCTGATTGTAACATGATTTCTGTTGTCTCTGTTTTAATAGTGCAAAGTTGGTACAGGCTTTAGATAAATCAGTCTATAATAAATTATAGATCAGCCTCAGAGTTGACATTTAGGGTACAGTCATCAGCAAAAAGGAGATGAATTCTTATGGATGTGAAAATAACTTGCACTGGGGATTTAGATTTATGTGAGGAAGAGTTGTACAAAGCGTCAACCTCACTCTCTTGTCAGACCTCATTTAAAACCAGTGGCAAAATGAATCAAGATGACCAGAAATGAAGTTCAATGCAATGGATGACCATAGTTTTCTACATGTCTCACCATGCTCTATGTGGTCCACACTTTATTGCAGACACTATAAATTGTCCTTCAATGACCATAACAGACTATAACAATTCATATATTTTTCAAAATGTCCAAAGGGAGGCAGCAATGTCCCTACTAAGAAATAATGCTCTATCTATCTATACACCTTTTAGCTTCCTTCAGAGCTGCAGAGCATAAGTCCTCAACAAACCTCCTTCCTTTGCCATCTGTAGCTATTGCTTCCAACAATTTTAATGTTCTATTAACTCTTTGCAATTAACTCTTCTCTTTTCCTCTTTCCATATGTGTTTCAAAACAATGCCAATCTTACAATGCTTTCAGTTTCCTCATTGTATATCCTATCCATCTAAAACACTGTTTCGATTATTCTTGGAGTATGTTTTTTTCTTTGCATGAGTTCCTTCAGTGTTCCCTCCCTTTTATCATACCATTTCAAACATATTCCACAGAGGCATCCATTGAAGAAGGTTTATAATTTTATGGCTGTCCCATTCATTGTACTATATGTTTCTGAGCCATACAACAGCATTGATTTAACATTTGAGCAAAACATTCTCAGTTTTATGTAATTTCTTTTGATTTCCATATGTTTCCATTCAAAGCTCTATACTGAAATATGTTATAACTAAATATATATGTTGTTAACGCTAAAAAAAACCAAAAGACTAATCCACTATAAAACACTTGTTAACTAAAACATTTTCATTGCTACTTGCTTCAGCAGCTATTCGATGTCTCCACATTTCTCGAAACACAGTATCTTTAGTAGTAATGACTTCTGGTTGGCGGTTTCCTTCCAGTAATGTGAACCAATGTTGGCATAAGACAGCTTTTTCAAATTCTGTTGCAGCACCTTGTAATTCTTCCTAAATATCAGGAAAATAAGAAAATTTAAAAATATGTTAGTAAAATTAGGCATTAGATCACAGAAAAATACCATCTTTAGTTTCTGCACCGGACATTGTAGAGTACAAGCATATCTCCACAAAATAAAAGTTAAAACTGACTAATGTTCATGCCAAAAGGGTCCCCAGAACACATCTTGCAGACATGTCCACATTTTTGTGACTTAAGAGCTAAAACCTGACCCCAGGAGACAGATTTGGAAGTGAAACTGTGGTGCATCCATGAGGACCTCCTACTGATTACTGAATTCATGAGGCGGTCCTTAATTCTTGTATAGACTTTTGAGCATATGAAACAGATAGCAGAAGAAGAAAATTAAGCATTAATTACACCCCAAAAGACAGTAAACAACAGATGTAATAGTCTATAGTTAAGGAAACAGCAACAAAGGTTAAGGCAAAAAGGTCAAATAATGTTGACCATTACCACAATTTGAATGGCTAACAACAAATTTTAGCATGCTCTACAAGTGACATACATAGATAAACAGGTTTGGATCCACTGATATGGCTACAGACATCCACCATTCACTAAAAATGGTAAAAAACTGAACATATATACATACAACTGCTAAAATCAGATGTGTCAGGACCATTGGCGCAAATAAAATCATGACACAATGCATCTCCATTCTCTGGAACGAAACCGTGCTAATTAATAACCCTGCCACAAGAAAAAGCCAGAAGGAGATTGAGGAAAAACAATAAAGAAGAAAACGAGCAACTGGTTATCAGTTTTAATCAATTAATGTCAAAGGACTTAAGGCATCCAAAGGTGCTCAGCCAGCTTCAGCAATTATTGAAGTGTGTACACTCAGAATGTTACTCTCAAAATTTAATACCCAGTTCCATTCATGCCACATTTAATGCTCACTTCTTTCAATAGCAGGATATATGAGACATCTGCCTTCATGCTGCAGTCACCTGGAAGGCCATTAGAATTCATTCATTTTCCTTTTGTGTTGAAGTTAGCGCATAGGGCAGAGGTCAGATCTCTCCAATTCTGTCTGTTCAAAGCTATTCTGTGCAGTTCTTGAATAGTATGAATATTGGTTGTTTTAATTTCTCTAAGTATTTTTCTTCTGAGTGTTTCTTTTGGTCTACCCCTTGCTCTTTTGCCTGTAGGTATCCATTAGAATATGACATTGTCAATTGTTATGCAGGTAAGAGATCATTTCACTGGATTTGAAGGGGAGGGAACACTGTGGGAAATTTGCGGGAGATGGAAGCGGAGGTAAAGATCTAAGGGCTCATCTACTCAGGATCGTCTGCACTCCCACTCCCGCTCCCACTCCCACTCCCACTCCCGCTCCCACTCCCACTCCCGCAATCACTGCAATAGATCCTTTCTAGCAGGAATCAGACTCATTGGGTATATGCAAACTCACAAACTAACACCAAATTAGACAACCACAAATGATTTGATTTTTTTTTCTATTTGTTCACCACATTTTATTCTTTTTTCATGCCATGCTCATCTTCACTTGTGAAAGAGGAACATCATCATCATCATGAAGAGATGATTAAGGAAGGTTGGGTGTAAAATTGGATATCTCACCCAGTAAAAGGTCAGAGTCCAAACAGTGTCAAGTGGAAGTCAGACAAGTCAAGCATATAGATGCAGATATCACAGTAATACTTTAAAAAAATGATGTAATGCCTTCAATTCCTAGGAAAACATCTTGCTAACTTGCTTCGGAATGAGATTAGAGGAACATTATGTATAATTCATCAACTACAGCATCTTCTTTCAACATGTTGTCCTTAATCAGCCTACAGCATCTTCTTTCAACATGTTGTCCCTAATCAACCTACAGCATCTTCTTTTAACATGTTGTCCCTAATTAGCCTACAGCATCTTCTTTCAACATGTTGTCCCTAATTAGCCTACAGCATCTTCTTTCAACATGTTGTCCCTAATTAGCCTACAGCATCTTCTTTCAACATGTTGTCCCTAATCAGCCTACAGCATCTTCTTTCAACATGTTGTCCTTAATCAAAGTCAGCACAGTTCCTTATACTTCATTAACTCATCATCATAGATGCATCATATCAAAGCCTATGTGCTCTCTCATTACAGAGAATGTAACCTGTTGCTACCTCCACTCTCTGTAAATGTTGCCACTCAGGAATGTGTAGTAACACTATTCAAGATTCTTAACCTGCAAACATATTAACTGATGGCAATACTATTAACTGTTCTATAATATTAAGATAAAACTGCATGTAACATAATTCCTATTAGAAAAGCAAATAACTTGCCTGAAAGAATTGTGAACAAGATTCTAAACTACAATTTGCCTGCTGAATAAGTTCTTTACACTTGTTCCAGAAATGAGCCCTTGCAAACTTTGCAGTCCATACTCCACAATTAACCAGTTGTTGTTTTTCCACCTTCAGCTGATAAGAAAAAACAAAAAACAGTAGCATGCCAGGTAATAATATAAATGAGGAACATTATATCAGATGACAGACAATTAAAAGAAAAAAGTCTGCTTTCAACATTGTTATATCAATAAAATTTTAAAAAGCAACAAAAGTATATTCAAACATTTTAAAAACATGTAGTAAGGTAGGCTTTGCCTTAACAATTACCGCACAATTGGCGCATATATAAACCCACTCCTGCGTATATTCTGCTGGATGCAGAATTACGACCATCTCTAAGTAATAAACTACAATAAAAAGTTTAATATGGCTTTTCTCTTTCCGGGAAGAGTGGGGACACTGATAGTAATTATCTAGCCTCATTTCAGTCTTTCGAGTCTACATCAAAGACTAGTTAACAGAAACAAGAAGACAATTTAACAGTTTGAGTTAGCTTGTTTTGTGTCAAAAGATCTTTATGAAGCACAGGTACTCACAGAAGTCAAAACTATGGAGGGAGTTGGAAAAATTATAGGCCCCCCTTCCTGTACCCAATATAGTTAAGAAGGTTACCCTGTAACAAAAAGGAAAATTGGGATAGTTGAAAAAATAGAAAGGAATGCTAAATATATCCAGCAAAGGAATAGAGCATATTAAGTCCAAGTTGATACAAGGCACGGAATAACCATTTAGACATGACTTTTTATTAGCACAAACTGAATCAGCCAAAAAAAATCTGATGATTCAGCCCTGTATATCCAGAGACAGAAAATGCTGATAAATATATCTGGCAGACGTTAACAGAAATATTCAATAATCTTCTTACCAGTTTATTGATGACACAAATAACTTCATCAGAAAGATAGTAAACACCATAGCATGCAAACAATATATAGAAAGACAACAGATCAACTGGTTCGGATACCTTATGCGAATGGAACCATCACAACCAGCTATCTAGGCATACAACAGGAGAAAGAACTGCTACAAAACAAGAGGAAGACCAAGAACAGGATGGGAAGATTAAATCAGAAAGATTGCTAAAAACCATGGCCTAACTATGACAAGTGCAACAAAGATGGCCAAAGATAGAAAACTTCAACTCTCCATTACGCCCTACAGCATTTGTGGAAAAGACAACAGATAGATAGAACCAAAAGGTAAATTATAAGACAAGTTGTGTGAAAGTGATTGAGTTCACTCACATGTCGTCTGTACAATGTCCATGATTCACCAGTATACAACAGCACTGGAAGTATCACTGTTCTGTAAACTTTCAGCTTAGTCTGTAGTTCAATACTATTTCTATGCCACACATTTGCATTGCACATAATCTGCCGAAAGTGCTGCTTGCCTTAGTGATCCTTGTATACACTTCATCAATAACGTTGACATTTTGTGTTAGTGTACTACCTAAGTATGTGAATCTATTCACAACTTTCACCAATACACCATTTACTTTTATGCAGGGCTCATGATAGATTTTCATGCTGGTTGTAACATGACTTCTGTTTTCTCCATATTAATAATAATCCCAAAGTAAGCCCATAGTTGGTACAGGCTTTGGAATATGTCTATAATAATTTGTAGATCAGTTTCAGAGTTGGAATTCAGACCACTGTCATCAGCAAATAGAAGATCCCTGATGATGTGTGATTGATTTTGGTTTTGCTTGAAGCTGCTGAAGGTTGTCAACGCATAAATTTCACATTATTAAATAGAATCGCCCTCTATAATACAAAAAAATGCATCCGGTTGACAGCTTCATCTGATCAGCACTTTAAAACAAATTTTATATTATCCAAAGACTATGACAATAACACAAAACTTTGAAAACTCAGTAGCCTAACAGAACTAGAAAAAAACATAGTTCCATGTTGGCATGACTTATATCTATAGTCATCCTCAATAGCAGACAAGTCATTGCTTTGGAAACGTATACAGCGTGAGTCTATGTCATATCATATAAGTAGATATATTGTATCACTAATGGTAGAAAAAAAATGATGTCAAAACTTGTGGTTTGTAAACTAAGATGTACTTAATATTCCTACCTGATCTATACTAACAAAAATGAAAAACTATTCCTGAAGTCAGAGAACCCAAAGGCAGACGAAGGATGTCATACATTGCATTACATGAAGTTAAGACCTCGATAAAGTATTATATTAATGGTTTTCTATTAAAAGATCAGAAGGAACATGTACCTCAGGCCACATAATAATCACAATGATGAAGGATTTTCAAAAGAAAATTAATATTCAAGAATTGTGCACACACCCACCAGAAGACTTACAAAATTTAAGGTGCGTTATGACATCCCTAGTCTCAATGTTTAAGGAGAACAAAATCCTGCTGATTTGCCTTCTGTAGAAAAATGTTTATCTACTGTATCCACAATGGATATCCTACTACATATATATTCAGAACACTAATGATATTACATGAACTGATGCAGACACTGCATAGAGCTTTGATGAGTTTTTAAAGATGTTTTGGTAATTAAAACTGCTTCTATCTATGCGCTGCGGCCCTTGTTTGTCTTGCGGCATCAGGAGTAGAAGAGTTCTCTGGAGACGGCCTTCTTGTGTGCTGTTTCTAAACTTGTACTGTGTCTTGTTTGATTTCTGTGATCTATCTTTTACATGGTCTGCCTCTGGCTATATAGTCGTGATGTCTATGTGTCATGGCCGTCTGTGGCATAATTTAAATTGTGATGATCAAATATCTGAAAAATTAAGTTATCTGGTAACCCTCCGGTCCCAGTGATGGGAGTATGAGAGTTTACTGTATATAAAAATTAAACAAAATAAGAGCAAATGAACATTTAGATACATATGTAAGCAGATAGTACTCTAGTGTTCATAGCTAGATAGATTACCTGACTGATAGTCACTTTTTCATGACTGATGCCTGCCACTTTTGTCAGTTCCTGGGCTTCTGAAAATCGACCACACCTAATCAGGTAATCAACACCTGCCTCACACTGTGCCACAAATGACTCTGACCCTGTGCCAGAGGTCAGTAGAGAAGTAAGGTGAAGGTTAGGCACTGAGTTTGCATGAAGAACCTTGATTACTTTATGTAGTTGTGCAAAGTCCAAGACTAGTAAAATAAAAAATTGGAAGAATAAAAAAAATACAATGTTTTGTGCTAGAATAACATCCATATTACATGATTATTATAAATAAACAAAAAATATAATGGACGGAAATATTTATTCAAAAATACAATTTGATTAATGATTAGCCAAACTGGCATAAGCAAAAATGAGTACTACATGCATTTAAATTAGAGATACATTTCTTTCAGCAGAAGGTGGAGCGCATGCATGATGATAGTTCCCGTAGCATGTTAATTGAACATTTTCCTCATACTGTCCTTTAGTCATGCCTATTTTCTCCCTGAAAAATGTAATTCTCCTGCAACTAAAAGTCTTGTCCTCTGCCATATACTTGTTCAAAAGGTATCTACAAAGAAAAAGCAATATGTTTCTCTCTGTCCATAATCATTCTACCTTGTTAAAGGTGTCCTCTATCTGTATTTATTCTCCCCTGCCACCGGTTTCCTACCATTCTGAAGTCATTCTACCCAGTTAAATATCCTCCCTATTCGTAGTTATTCTACCCTGTTACAGGTTTCCTACCATTCTGAAGTCATTCTACCTGTTACAGGTATCCTATCAGAAATACTTCTACCCTGTTACAGGTATCCTATCTGATGTCATTCTACCCTGTTACAGGTGACTTTGAAGCCAGTCTGTTAGCTTCACTTCCAAGAGCTCCACAATGATCAGAAAAAATATCCACACGTCACCACAGGTCTAAACCCTTATATATCCACACAAGTCACCACAGGTTTAAACCCTTATATATCCACACAAGTCACCACAGGTTTAAACCCTTATATATACACAAGTCACCACAGGTTTAAACCCTTATATATCCACACAAGTCACCACAGGTTTGAACCCTTATATATCCACACAAGTCACCACAGGTGTAAACCCTTATATATCCACACAAGTCACCACGGGTTTAAACCCTTATATATCCACAGAAGTCACCACAGGTTTAAAACCTTATATATTCCATCCACTCATTATATTTTTTCTTCAAGGAACACCACAACATGCACACCTTTACTGAGATTCACCTGAGAGCTTATGTCATCATTTAGAAAGTAACTGTGACAACAAAGTGACTTCTATAGGATCCATGATGGTTCCCAAAACAAAATGGTTTCCTGTAATTAGCTAAATTATGAACATCCTAACAGCAAATATTGTGTTGAACTAATAATATATATCTGAGGCATGATGCATCAATTGATTGTGGGTCTGCTGTCATTCCCATGCTTTTATTTGTACACAGTTACAGCAACTACTTTACTTGCTGGAAGTTACTGTTCTTTTCATACATTTTAAGTAGTGGTTTCCGCAGCTGTTTATTTATCACGATGAGATTTCTATCTCTGAAAGCCTTTATCACTCTTTTAATTCTATGACTGCCACTATTCAGTTCATATTGTCCAGGAGCTTTAGACATGATAAGAGCTTATCAGACATCTTCAAACTCATGGACAAGTCATTAACTAAATTTGAAAATGTGTATGAAACACTTGGTCATCATCATCATCACATGTTGCCTTTGACACATCTGACTTCAGCATGGCTGTGTGTCATTTAACCTTCTATGGGATGGGATGGGACAGTCAACTCCACTCCATAATCTCTTTTGCCACTTCTTAAGACATGTATGGAAGGTAAACAGTGCTGTTTTTCCTTTGATCCCCTTTTCAGGCATCAGCTATACATGGAATATATCCAATCTAATGGTCAAGACAAATCCTTAACTGTTTTCATCTCATGCTGTTCAGATACATTTAAAGCAGTATAACTATGATACATCCTGTTTCATGTAAGAAAATCCAAACAGGAATTTTTAGCCTGTTAAGTAAAAATTGCTAATCTACATTGTCATTTCAAGGTAAATTTGTGACTTTTTAGATATGGAGAAATTATCACATTTATTGAGAAATTGCTGTCTTAAGACCAAATGTAAAAATCATAAATATAGCAAATACATATTAAAATATTTTGCTATACAAAAGGAGCAGAATAAAGAAACTGATGAGAAACACTTAATGAACAGCTATAAGAAGTCCAAACTATCAAAAATAAATAAAACTGGCAGCACTGAACAAGGATGTGTCAGATCAAAAGGTGTAGATATCACAACCAAGCTTTAAACCATGACACAACACATTCATAACTCTAGACAATTCACTGCAATTCACCAACAAAATTACAGACAGGACAAAATGTGCATAACTCACCTTCAAAACTAGTGACAAGACAAACTGTACACTACTCATCATAAAAACTAGAGACACTCTGAAAACATCCTTACTTGCCTCTTAAAGTATAAAGCAGTATAAAGTATGATAAACTGTACACAACCCACCATTAAAACTATAGACTAGACAAAATGTACACAACCCACCATTAAAACTATAGACTAGACAAAATGTACACAATGCACCATAAAAATTAAAGACCGGACAAACTGTACACAACTCACCATCAAAACTAAAGACTAGACACATGTTATGCTTGTCTAGAATCTCCATCAAGTGCCTGGCATGATAAAGGCTGCTGACAACACTTAGCTCATGAATGATTACCCTATATGTCATACTCTTAAACCATGTTCGATCTCCCACTGTTTGTATATCAGATGCAGTTCTCTGAGTATTCTTCTGGTTGTCACTCTGAGACATTAGAAATATAATGCAATTCTCATAATATTCTTCTAGCTGTCACTCTGAGACATTAAGATTATAATACATCTTTCTGAGTATTTTTCTAGTTGTTACTCTGAGACATTAAGAATATAATGCAGTTCTCATAATATTCTTCTACTTGTCACTCTGAGAAATTAAAATAATAATACAGCTTTCTGAGTATTCTTCTAGTTGTCACTCTGAGAAATTAAAATAATAATACAGCTTTCTGAGTATTCTTCTAGTTGTTACTCTGAGATGTTAAGAATATAATGCAGTTCTTAGAATATTCTTCTAGTTGTCACTCTGAGAAATTAAAATAATAATACAGCTTTCTGAGTATTCTTGTAGTTATTACTCTGAGACATTAAGAATATAATGCCGTTCTCATAATATTCTTCTACTTGTCACTCTGAGACATTAAAAATTTACTGTAGAAATCTATGTATAAACCAATAATTTTTGAACATTTATCAGAAATTTAGTTAGTGGTTTTGGCCTATAAACGAGTACAACACAATTTTAAAAAAATTATTATATCAAATCCGGTAGCAGAGGGGAAAAAACTGGTTTAAAAAAACCCGTAATATTGTAATGATTTGTGAAAAGAAACAAATAAAATAGTCTACCAGTAACTCATGTTTATCATCTAGACTTAATGTAATGTTTACCAGGTAAATAATATAAATACACATTTATCATCTAGACTTAATGTAATGTTTACCAGGTAAATACTATAAATACACATTTATCATCTAGACTTAATGTAATGTTTACCAGGTAAATACTATAAATACACATTTATCATCTAGACTTAATGTAATGTTTACCAGGTAAATACTATAAATACACATTTATCATCTAGTCCTAGTGTACCAGGTAGTGTTTTGGTAGACACTTCTATAGGAACAGACAAAATTAAAGTGGGTTTGACTTGCTTACAATGAAATGTTTAAACAAAATTAGCTGTAGAAACATAACAAAGGAAAAAACTTTTTCCTTTTTTTACCTGTACCAGTAGGCCTGTTGTACCAAACAGTCATTCAAATCCTTCCAAGTTGGAATTCTACTGGAAAAACAACATCAGTTAGGTGAAATCCATGATGTCACAAGTAGTTGGCCTGTCACAAATTTCCTCCTCATTGTCCAAAACAAGGAGTAAAGTCGAGCAAGAGATAGGCAGAGACACAAATGGGACAGTAACATCACAAGATTTACATGTTACAGTCTATAGAAGGTGGTACTACTAGTAGAACATAATGGAAAATAATACTCACATGTAAAACAGGTAATGAAGTCCTACTGAATGATGACTAAAACACTACACACTATCACTAACGGATGTAAATATGGTACATATAACAAAACAAAACACAGAATATAATCTACAGATGACAATACACAGGACAAAGTCGACGTTTCGGACCAATAGGCCTTTTTCAAGATACGGACATAACATACAAACATAAAAAAACCACAAGTAAAAATGAATGCGTATCCGAGTGAAATGTGGTGCTAAGATAGATACCGGAAGCATACGAACAGGAAGTGTTCCGACCACTCTTTCGCTTAGTTCTCGGTCGTATTGGTCTTTGTTACGTCATCGTTTTATTCCTCTCGTTCCACCTGTATTATCGTCTTTGTGTACTTCCTGTTCGTATGCTTCCGGTATCTATCTTAGCACCACATTTCACTCGGATACGCATTCATTTTTACTTGTGGTTTTTTTATGTTTGTATGTTATGTCCGTATCTTGAAAAAGGCCTATTGGTCCGAAACGTCGACTTTGTCCTGTGTATTGTCATCTGTAGATTATATTCTGTGTTTTGTTTTGTTATATGTACCATATTTACATCCGTTAGTGATAGTGTGTAGTGTTTTAGTCATCATTCAGTAGGACTTCATTACCTGTTTTACACGTGAGTATTATGTTACAGTCTAGCAGAGTGCACCACCCAGACAGGAGGCAGGATGTTGGAGTCAACCTTCCTTGCAGAGACAGCATTTGATGATGATGATGTCCAAAACACTATCTAGGCTAAACAAAGGAACTTCTATGCCACACACTTTCCATGTCGCAATGTACCGGTACAGGAACAAAGGTTACAATATGTACAAACCATGATTGTCTACTGTGCTATAAGACCTGTGTACAGAAAATGTAACCATCACCTCAAAGGCGGAGTTTCATTATTTCCATGCATGTCACTGGTTGGCCATGTCAATTTTTGACATGCGACTCCAAGTATATAAATAGTGACCAACAACAATAATCAAAAACATAACAAATGAAGTTCTAATTAATTCTGTACAGAGGTCTTCTACACACAACGGTCTCGCACAAACACGCCACTTCTGAAATTTGTACTGCTTAGACAGTCTTGAGGTTTTTTTAAAAATCCATGTTGGGGGGGGGGGGGGAGCAACAGAAATCAATAGTAAAAGAGCCTATTGCTTTTGAAAAGTGGTTCTAAACATGTCATTCCACCGCAATTGATACCCTTAAGTTAATTTCATAATCCTTTCTCACATTTATTACTGTATACTACCTACAAGGTAAACATTCAGTAACAAAGTTCAAATTCTTCTGCATTTTGTTAAAACACAGACTTCTGACGGTGCCCATTTGTCTCGTTGTTCTTTCATCATAACATTTCCCTCATAGACTTCACTGTCTGCTGTATTTTTCGTCTGAATCCTGTGGCAAGATAGTTAGGTAGTAATTACTATTCACTAGCGCAGTTTCACAGCAGAACACCCGGACACATGACACAAACAATTTATTCAGGAAAGTATGGTCTGTTGTTCCAAAGTCACGCCACATGTAAGAAGCTGTCTATAGACATGATTAGGGAAGGCCATGCTGTATTATCTTTGGATGTATTGTTCCAAAGATAATAAAACAAAGATATTGTTCCCAGCATACAGTGAAACAATCCAGTATTCATTCCCTGATTCTTTCATGTGGGTAATGTGAGTGGGGCAAATGAAAGGAATGCCCTAGCATCTTACAGTTGCTAAAATTTGTGTTAATTTCCATTTAGCATGTTCATTCATAGAAAAGAAAAAACAAAGTTGTTTTTTTTGGTCAAATCAATAGTGCATCAAATTCAGACGAGCACAAATGTTTCCAGTAACTAAACATAATTGTGCATTTTGTATCTTTTCTAATGCACTGAGATGGAATTCTGAAACTATCTCTCTGCATTGATGTTTTGTGTTTATTTCTGGTTTGTTTTTGTTTTCTTGACAAAGGTCCTTATTGGGCCGAGTAACATTGAAAAAGTCCTTGTTCTTTTATTTTTTGTTACTGCTCATTAACATTAGTTTTACTATTTGTTATTTATTATAATAATTTGCTGTCATGATTTACTGCTATACAATTGACAACAAAATAATGCAACCAATTACTCACAGATGCCATTGCATCCTTGAACTGATCAATATATGTTTTACATGCAGCATAATTCCCTCTCTTCACACATTCTGTGACAAAGCTTAGGAATGGCAACAAAGGAGATTGCTGAGGAAAAATGAACACATTTGAACTTTAACCACAATTTGATCCTTTTGATCATGTAACCTTACACCTTATTGAGACCTAGCTGGTAGGAAGATTGCAGCAGAACTGCCTTTTTAAAAGATTTTTGTTTTGACTATTATGATAAAGGCATTGTGGCCAAAACATCTATTATGCTATTTGTTTCATCTGTAGAACTGAATTGTATTACTTTTTCTTATATTTGTTATTTACCCCAAATCTAGGTATAGAGAATGAGATGTAGCTGAACTAGTAGGCATTGATATATATAGGCCTATAAATTAATGTGTTACCAATAGTTGAAATAACAAATTAAGAACAAAGGATGTTGTATATTGTTTTACCTATTCTATCTATGTTCCTTCAATGCCGTATAGAGTGCATATGGTATAAAGCTGAGCTCTCCAGTTCGAGAGATGTGATGTTACTGTGTGCAATTCTTGTATGTTGTTGAGACCCATAGTCATACCCACTTTGATGGTTGTTCTGCATAGTCTTTCTTGGTCTTCCTTTTTTTTAATACCCATTTTAATGCTTGCAGTGGTAGTCTGTTTTTAATTCATTCTAGGTATATGTCCAATATAAGTCCATTATTTTATTCTTATTGTTGTAGAAATATATTGCTGTTTGGTGTCTTCTCTTGCTTGTTTGACTTGAATTCTTTCCAGCCCATATTTTGGGTTTTCTAAGAAATTTATTTTCAAATTAATTTAATTTCTCCTGCAGTGCTTTTGTTATTTTCCAACTGTCACAACCATGTGTTAATATGCAAAAAGATCACCAATATAGCCATCCTGAGAGAAATAAATGTAAAAGACAACTGACTAAACAGCATAGTTCTTTCCAGAAAACTTCAATATTTTGGCCATATCAAACGCCAGCCTAGAGAAGACCATAATAGAGATGACCAAGAGGCAGACCAAGAAGAAGATGGATGCAAGATATAAAAGACCACCTGAACATGATAATAACAAAAGCAGGAAGACTGGGTCATAATTGACCGAAGTTTCGAAAGTGTGATGACTGCTATATCCTGTTCATGATATGCTACCTGATGCACTCAAAAGAGTGCATTATCTTATGAAAAGAGGAGAAATGCTGCAGCTCAGCAGCGGAGAGTAGCTAGAAAGCCATGGATATACCAAAACCCGCATACAGTGGTCATTCCATGTCCGAACTGTCCAAGGACATTTACAGCTCAAATAGGGCTCATTAACCATCTACGAACTAGTATGCATGGTCATAATTCTAATTGAATTTTCAAAAGTGGATGTAAAAAAAATGGTCATCATCACTTGTGATGGACGAACACACACACACCTGATGATGATGTTAATATTGACATTAAATTGGAGTTAAATAGTCGTAGTTTGGTATATTTACTTATTATTTGTGATTTCCTGATGTTTGTTAGGTGGTTGAATGCACTAGATGCCAACGCAATTCTGGTAGAAATATCTTTTGTTGTATCTCCATCTTGTGTCATTTTGCTACCTAAATAGGAAAAGCTGTCTGAATTCTTTCTCCATTTAGTGATTTTAAAATTACAGTTAGTAAAATTCATGATCATAATCTTGGAAGTGTTGACTTGAAAGCCAATTTGTTTGAAAGATGACAAAGTCAACTCAACATATCTTGTGCCTTAGCAGGAGTTGGACTGAATAACGTCAAGCCATCTGCAAAGTCAAAATCACTAAGAGTTCTATCATTTGTCCACTTTATACCAAAATGTTCATTTTGGGTTGAGTCTGTTTCTGTAACACTGGTTTTATGATAAAAGCACGTTAGACTATTTTATATATATAATTATGTCACCTCTCCTAGAATTTTCGCTAACCAATACCTGCACCCTAAACTCTATAGCAATAGGGCACCATTTTTTTTACTTTCTTTATCAAGTATTATTACTACCAAGAATAAGAGTGGCAATGTGGCCATCTATGGCTATGTTGATAGTGACACAAGACAGTAACAAAAAGGTCAAGCATGTGTGGCTGTGGTCAGCTGTGAGAACCAGTTCTCTCATATGGCTGGCCTACTAGCGATATGGTTACTGATGTTCACCATTCAGTGGAAGTGGTACTAACACTTGATATAATAGTTACCAATGTTGAAGTCAGATCTGTCAAACAATTGGCGCAAACAAAATGGCAACAAATTGTACTTCCATTCTCTGGACTACATTATGCTGGAAATCAAGTAGTACCATTGTCCTGCTACAAGAGCGATCCGGTGGGAGTTTCATAACGAACACACACACACAAAATAAAGAGGGGTAACTTATGGGGACTTATCCATTCCACATAAGGTACCACATCCTCCAGCAAGCACATACTTCAAATGACTTCCTCAATATGCCCCATTCATGTTTTTTTTATATTTAGTTCACTACCTTTCACTCTCTGTATTTCACTCATTGCACTAATCTTGATTCTTTATTAAGAACTAGCATTACAGTGCTGTGGGATACTTCATTAAGTGATCTGCTTTCCATTCTGTCAGATCTGTAAGAGTTTTCATCCATCTAGTTTTGTGTTCTTTTAATCTTTCCAGAGTGGACACGATTTCTCTCTTCTCCTCTGGCCACACCCACTTCTATCATTTTCTGAACATGAACATTATCTTTTCATCATTATTTAGTGTATCAATGACTCCCCTAATTTACTCAACCCTGTCTCTTCTCATCACTGTGCCACCCACTATAGCTATACCCACCAATGGATTAGCTATTTCATTGCTTCTGAATCTTACATGACCTGGGTAGATGATCCATTTGTTGCTGTGAATACTACTGAGAAAACTTATCCATCCTTTTCTTATCATGTACTTTTCTATCTTGCACATCATATTCTGGGAGGCTATTGGTTTCTAGTAGTTGGTTATAGATGTTAGTAGTTGCATCATCAGCCAAGTAAGAGCTGGTGTCACTCCCTCTATCTCCATTCTAATACTCCATGTTGTGGGATGAGCAGTAGATTGGTAAGCAACTATGGTAGACAACAAAACCCCATATGCACCCGTTTTCTTTTGTTATTCTAGAATTATCTGTGTAAATAATTAGAGTAGCCGGGGGTTAAGATGTGCTGGGGGCAAAGATTCGCATTCGTTTTTTTCAGGAACTATGGGTTTTTCCTGCAAACCAAGTGGCCACGCCAGACGCTAACATCCGTTTCTGTCGCACAACGAATTTTCATCGGTCAAGAGCAGGTCATTTTTGAGCCATGAGGTAAATTTGTTTTTTAACGTTCTCAATCTAACTTTTTTTTCCACTTCTCACTCTTTGTCCTCTGTTATCCTTACTGTCATGTTATTTTACATATCTAAAATGAAAACTATATTGTATTGTTAAGTTATTTAGCATGTTACCTTGTCAAGATAATTTTTGTTTTCATGATATTTTATAAAAATTGTGTACAGTGTGATTTTGGGGTAACGCCGCGCACACAGATGGGGCAAACATGCGTTGCGGTCTCACTGCGCATATTTGCCCCAGTCACTTCCCTCTCATGTTGCCAAATATTTAAACCAATATTTTATTGTTATGCTATGTTTCTTTTTAGGAATTATAAACGGAAAATTGAGAAAATGATGCCGCTGACTGAAAATGAAGCCGTCGCTGATATAGATGCACAATCTCCACGGGTCATAGTTGTACGATATCCGCAGATAATAGATGCACAGTCTCCGCTATTCACAGATGCACGATGTCCGCTTATTCATAGATGCATGATCTCCGCTATTCATGGATGCACGATCTCCGCCATTCATAGATGCACGATCTTCGCTATTCATAGATGCACGATCTTCGCTATTCATAGATGCACGTTCTCCGCCAGTCATAGATGCACAATCTCCGCCGGTCATAATTGCATTATCTGCACCGGTCATAATTGCATTATCTGCACCGGTCATAATTGCACTATCTCCGCCGGTCATAATTGCACTATCTCCGCCGGTCATAATTGCACTATCTCTGCCTGTCATAGTTGTATGATCTCCGCTGATCATAGATGCACGACCTCCGCTATTCATAGAAAGTATAAATTATAGTAAAATGCTTTATAGAGCACTCCAACACGTTGTTATAGTTTCAAACGGATCTAAGCATCCATTCTCTGTATTATTTTTTTTTCATATTTACGTTTTTTTCGTATTAAAGTTACATAAAGATACATAGGCCTAGTCTTTGTGCTCTATAATTTTCCCACACTATGACTGGCTATGTTACGATAGGAAGTGATGTTCTTATTCTGTTATTTTTTTCAATTATTCCTTGGTTTCATAATTGTTTTTGCCTGCGTGTGTTTGCCCCAAAAATTGGGGCAAAGGTGGGATTTTACTCATGTTCTTAAAATCTTATTTCTACGGACTAAACGTGATTGTATATTGTAAATACTCTGATGATTGTTAGATGGATGGATAAGCTACAAACTGCTGCTAGTTTGGTCTCTCATAGTTAAGTGTATTTGTCAGAATACACAAAAAAGTGAAAAATGCGCATCATTGCCCCCTGCTACCCTATGTCTTGTAACTTGAGTACTTTTGTTATTCAGAAGTTATGTGTAATTAATTATATCTTGTGGCTTGAGTACTAAGTGAGTTGACATGAGTACTGCTGAGTGAGTTCTTTTATCATTCCCTCTATCCTTGTGGCAGCCCAATTCCAACACACTCTTCCTGACTTTTTTACAATATTAGACAAGAACTTTCTCTCTTTATTTTCTTCCACCAATTCCCAGCCTATCCTACTTCTTATGGTCCCTAATGCTACTTCAATCCACAACCTTCCTCATTTATGTGTCCTCTTTTTGTGTTATCTAGTGGTTAGTGTAGAGGGTGATGGTTATTGTTGGCAACTTTAAAGATATATAGAACCAAAGAACATCAGACAATGGTAAAGTTAATCCAAACTTGTCTGATGATGTAGACACCACATAAAGAAAAGAAAGAAAGATTATATGGTCCTATCCTAGGAGTTGGACCTACATATTAAACGAAAGGTGAAACAAACTAAATGTTTCCAACAAGGGGATTTCCCATAGGGGAAGACAACACTGTGTATGTTTTTGATTGCTTCCCTGGAATTAACAACTAGGGTTTATTATAGTAATTATTTACCTACCAGCGCAAAATACCTCTTCGAACAAAAATATCACGAGTGTAAACAAATGTTATGTTATTCACCCACTTAACAGAGGAAATGAAAGTAGATCTAATTAGCATCCATTTTTGCTAGTGTCTATAACTAAATAGAATGTGTTTGTTATAGTTCAGTTATGCCTGTGTACAACCACCGATATAATAATCCATCAAAATCTTTCTAAATTACACCCATTTCTGAGGATTTGTTTCCTAAATTCAGATTTCTTTTCCATAGCTGCTAGTGTTTAGTGGCGGAGTAATCTATGCCTAGTAAGTGGCATTCTATCCCGGATGGAATGTATCGGAAGTTTTCATCGAAAGTCTAGGCCTAGTCAATAATGTTAATTCACAATTGATCTTGTATATCACACATGCACCAAAAAAATTACATCACTATATCCAGTAACCTCCATTTATTTCCACACATAAAAATAATACACAGAGCTTTAAAAACAAACAAGTAACTGCATTTTCCAAATACCCTCCATAAAATAATTCACGTACGGGCAAAAAGAGAATGCAGATGCAATCAGAAACTAGTTAGTTAGTTGTCGGATCATCATCACTGCAAACTGGACACGTCCATAGTTGTTCCGATCTCTCCTTGAGTGTATTTGCCATTACACATCTGCTGACAGTACCGATCCTATGCTGGTTGACCCTTATTCTTCTGCGCCCTCCAAAATGTTCACTTCTAGCAACACTGCATTTTAATCCCTGATCTTTAATCCTGGCCATTGAAAAGGAATCGTCATCCACAAAAACTACTCAATTTTAATGCACAGAGATGATGGTTAACAGTCATGCCCTTACAATGACCGTAGTAAGACATGTTCCCCATGTCTCGGATATGTTCCCCATGTCTCTTTTTGCTTCTGGGAACTCATTGCAAAGGTCATAATGATATTATCGACTGGAGCAGAATTATCTATCATAGCCCAATTACGGTAGCCATTGTGTAACTAAGAATATAGCGGTACAGATTTACTAAAAATACAGATCAGTGCAGATTTCTTAAAAAGTGTGAAATGTAGGTCCAGCTCCTAGGATTGGACTGATTATATATATATCTATACAAATACATTTTTCTTTATTTTGCCATTTTACCAACATTTTAAGAGCTTGCTTGAAGGATTTTTTTGCCCCTATAAAGTACTAAATGGAAAATTATAACAGTAACTAAGGAAATAATATACATATGACTTGTTTAATATTCACTTACAGGTTGTAAGATTGTAAATGCAGTGGTTAGGGCATCTTCCTGTCCACAAACTAAAGTTGCATCAATCACTGCTTCCAGATGTTCCATTGTCCATTTACTGACCTGTTGCCCATGTATGCCAAGAAGATTTTGCTTGGTTTGTGGGTTAAGTGATGCCAGCAGCCAGCCACAAAGACTTGGAATTGCTGGGCATCCCTGTAGATACACAGAAGGCTCATTTGAACATTCTTCAAACATACTTTGCGGAAAAAATATTCTGTACTGTCTGTGGGAGTCAAAATTGGGCAGTAAAGTCACCATACTGAAAATAATAGAAATATTTCATGAACAAGCAATTGTCATCAATTGTTATAATTACTTCTAAACATTGTTTTCAGCAGAATATAAGGCTATCCACAAATATAAGACTATCCACAAATATAAGGCTATCCACAGAATATAAGGCTATCCACAAATATAAGGCTATCCACAGAATATAAGGCTATCCACAGAATATAAGGCTATCCACAAATATAAGGCTATCCACAGAATATAAGGCTATCCACAGAATATAAGGATATCCACAGAATATAAGGATATCCACAGAATATAAGGCTATCCACAGAATATAAGGCTATCCACAGAATATAAGGATATCCACAGAACTCTATTTTGTACATCTTTAATAATGCATAAGAATTCTGAACACTCTAGCCTTCTTTTCTACTGTTCTCTGTCTGGTGTTCTTTAAACCTCACTCTTCTTCCTGTTTCAAACAAGTTCTAGGTATATAGTTATTTTCTGAAGCTATAAGCAATATATCACAACTATTTTATTTCACAATGCATTTTTAGACATTCTTTCCTAAATCCTGGTAACAGGAAAATGATCCTAAAAAATTTCAAGTAGGATGCAGTCCAGAAAATGAAGATGTGATTTGTCACCATTTTATTTGCACGAATCTCCTGACACATCCAAACTTCAACAGTCTAATTTATTTATTTGTGTCTTATTTTCAAAACTGTATTTATTATCATATCAATTTAGAGTTTCCCTGTAGAGTTATCTAAGGACAGACATCTTCAGTTTGTATGTGTATTTAGTCACATGCTCTACCTTAGAATTAGGGAACTTTTGTATGTATTACTCAAATATATCACACTTCATTATGCTTACAATGTACCTTGAGTATTCTCTTCAGCACTCATTCTCAAACTCCCACTGGATCTCTCTTGTAGCACAACATTGGTCCTACTAGATTTCCAGCAGGATGTTGTCCAGATAATGGAAATGTGTTGTGTCACCATATTATTTGCGCTGATTGCCCAACACATTCATCTTCGGCAGCAAGTTTTCTGATCTTTCTATCTATCTATCTATTCTTCTTCTTCTTCAGCATTCATTCTCAAACTCCTGCTGGATTTCTCTAGTAGCAGGACCATGATCCATTCTAGATTTCCAGCAGGATGTAGTCCAGAGAATGGAAATGCGTTGTGTCGCCGTTTTATTTGCGCCAATGGCCCGACACATCCGTCTCCGGCAGGTATCTATCTATTCGAATTGCTATCTATTTACTAAACTCTTTGTTGCCTTTTAGCATCAGGGGTAGAAGAGTATTCTTGAAATGGCCCTTGAGTGTGCTGAGTGTATTGTAGAATTTGCTGTCTCTTTTATTTCGGTGGTGCATCGTTTTCGTGGTTCCGCTCTAGGTCTGCTTTCACTGTATGTGTAGCGAAGCTTGTTGTGGTATGCTATCTGATGATAGTCTGCTGATGTGTGCAAACTATTTCATCTGTTGTCTCTTAATATATTCCAAAATTAAAGGTGGTGCTGGTTTTTTTTTCCTTATGTCCTCATTCCTCACCCTGTCTCTTAGCAATATTACTAGGATTCTGAGAAAGCATGCCATTTCAACTGTCACAAGTATACATTAAAAAAAAAAATCAAGTAAGTATGATAATCGCATACTACTATTTTAGCTTTTTTTAAAGCAGCAATTATGGGTTCAAAATATTGTTTTAAAGCAGCCATTATAGGGTTCACCAATATTGTTTTAAAGCAGCCATTATAGGGTTCACCAATATTGTTTTAAAACAGCCATTATGGGTTCACCAATATTGTTTTAAAGCAACCATTATGGGTTCACCAATATTGTTTTAAAGCAGCCATTATGGGTTCAAAATATTGTTTTAAAGCAGCCAATATGGGTTCAACAATATTGTTTTAAAACAGCCATCATGGGTTCACCAATATTGTTTTGGTTCGTTGCTGATCCAGCGGTCCATGAACTCATGCCCTTTGACCCAATACCATTAAAATGGTATTATATTGCTGAGAAGAACCAATATTGTTTTAAAACAGCCATTATAGATTCACCAATATTGATTTAGACCTATAACCAATTTCAAGCAGTTATTGCCTCCAAAGTTTTCACAGTTAATTTATTTGCAACAATTTACCCTTGTTTATCAATCAATCTTATAGCTGTAGAACTGGATACATTTTTAATTTTACATCTGCCTTGAGTAATCTAAAAGATATGACCACCAAACTCTGTCATAGTCTGCAACAGGAAAATAAAAACGTGGAAGACCTAGTACAACACTACGAAGAACAATCAAGAACGAGGCAATGATAATGGGTATTAACACCACCCATGAACTATACCAGCTTGCGGTGAACCGCAAGGCATGGAAAAACATGACTTCTGCCTATTTATCGCTCTTGGCACCAAAGGAATAAACTAACTAATTGAGTAATTTAAATTACTCCCAGACGGAAAGCCATTAAACTGCATACTGTGTTGTTCTTGGTTGTTTAAACATATATTTTTGTTTGGATAACAGATTGTTTACTTTAAAAGTAAATTTAAGGTCATATATAACTTTTCGAACATTCCATGACATAGTGGTTAGAAAACATAAGTATCAGGTATTTCAACCCAGTTGACCTTTCACCTCTACTTCTTAGACAGAAAGAAGAAATAAGGAACAAAATATCTGTATTCCACACCATCTTTATAGATCTCTAAGTAAGTTGGCTTGAAAATATATTCCTAGAAAATATTTTTTTCTGTTTTGTTACTCATTTATTACCTCTGTCAGTTTCTAGTAACATTATTGTTCCATTCTGTGACTTTTGTCCTTATGCTGATAAAGACCTTTTGGTCAAAACATCAATTCCTTGTATTTACTTAAATTAAAACTACCACTTTACCCCTTTTATATTTTTTTCTTATATTCATTTTGGTCATGGACAGAATAATTCAAAAAAGATTAATGACATTATACACAAATAATACTATATTTTTACCAAAAAAACTATAACTCACACAGCAGGCAGCCAATTCAGCAAACAATGGATTTCCAAGTGAGACTGATGCAGCTAGCAAGCATTTCCATTGATTTGGCATGGAGCTACTATGAAATAACATTCTGAAAACATCCTCTGGAGCAGTTGCTTCTGGCATCTCTGACTCTATTGAAAAGTGAATTTGCAATTTCAAACATCATTACGGAATATTCAACAAGTACATATTGGGAACATGTTACCTCTAATGACTATTCCCTGAAGCATAGGACTTAGATATAAAGATAAATATCATAAGAAAAGTAAGGATATCAGGAATTTTACTGATTAAGATATTGATTCACCTTTCTACAGAGCTCTCAGCCAACAGACTCATCATCATTAACAAACAAACACACAAGCAAACACACAGCACACAACACAATATGCACTTGCGTTGCGAGCACACACATATATATATATATATATATATAAAATCAATCAATCAGACCATCAGCTCTAGAAGTATTACTAACCATTAAACTCTGCTTGTCTCAATCTTGATGAAAATGATGAAATCACAATGTGTCCATTTTTTTCTTCATCTTCCTCACTGCTTGACTCAGCTAGGAAAGAAATACAGAAATGAGAATAATGGCTATATCTGTCTTCAATATACCCGGTAATACATTTTTTTATTTCTATTGATCAAGTATTGAAATATTAAATAAATTTACTTCATAAATAAATGAAGGTAGAAAATGGATATAGATAGGACACACAGAAAGAAGCCTGACAATATAACTAGACAGGCCCTAGACTTGAACCCACAGGGAAAATTGGAAAACTGAGGAACACCTTGAAAAAAAGTGGTGAAAGACCAATTAAATTGGGACTTCATGGGCACAAATTCAGCAAACAAAAAAGCACATAAATCACTAGAGAGTGACAGTAGCAGTTCTATCTTCCACAGAGAACAGCAAGTAAAAAAAAAAGATAGAACATACTGTAGGAAGCATGTGAACATGAGGCAAAATTATCTTTAAAGAAGTTGAGATCAGATGGCCAGTGTAAAGAGCAACTAAAAAATCTGGGAAAATGAAGGCTGTGGTAACACTTGGCAAATGCAGAATTAAAGGAATTAGGTAAAGTGATATCATCTGTGCTTATGTTTCATTCTTAGTCTGCTGATCAAGTTGTCTATAACACATTACTTGACATATTTCCATTAATATTGCTTAAAAATTGTCACAACAAAAAAATTCCCAGTCTAGGCATCTACTGTGCGTTCTGAACAAGATCCCCAGTCTAGACATCTACTGTGTGTTCTGAACAAGATCCCCAGTTTAGGCATCTACTGTTTATTCTGAACAAGATCCCCAGTCTAGGCATCTGCTGCTTGTTCTGAACAAGATCCCCAGTCTAGGCATCTGCTGCTTGTTCTGAACAAGATCCCCAGTCTAGGCATCTGCTGCTTGTTCTGAACAAGATCCCCAGTCTAGACATCTACTGTGTGTTCTGAACAAGATCCCCAGTTTAGGCATCTACTGTTTGTTCTGAACAAGATCCCCAGTCTAGGCATCTGCTGCTTGTTCTGAACAAGATCCCCAGTCTAGGCATCTGCTGCTTGTTCTGAACAAGATCCCCAGTCTAGGCATCTGCTGCTTGTTCTGAACAAGATCCCCAGTCTAGGCATCTACTGCTTGTTCTGAATAAGATCCCTAGTCTAGACATCTGCTGCTTGTTCTGAACAAGATCCCCAGTCTAGGCTACTCCTTGTTCTAAACAAGTGTGAAAATTAAAACAATACTACTACAGTAAATAAGGACTTGACCCAGAAAGGAATAATATTCACATAAAAATTTGTAAATCAAAAACAAAAAACATGTGTAAATAAGCCAGGGCACTAAGTGTGTAAGAAATAAAGATATATGGAGAATATAAAAATATCTGATGACATCCAAATTAAGGAGAGAAACTGTAGAAGTACACACTCAGAAAACCAGTAGAATAGCTAGAAATCAATGACATGGAATTTGCAAGGAAAAAGGAAGCAGAAAAGGTGTATATAAAGACATGAAGAAGTAAACCAATATGACTTGGCAGAGAATCACATGGAATGAGGCTGAGAAGATATCCAAAGACAATTATAAGAATTTGTGTCCATAGGCTATGATAGCGGTTCTCAACCTCTTTTGACTGATGCCCACTTTTGTGATAATTTTACTTCCATAGCCCCCTCCCCCAGAGTAGGAGTAGAAAAAAGGTTGTTGACTTACTTAAAGACTTATTAATACATGCACTCACGCATGTGCACACACACACACACACACATACATATGGTTTCCCTATTGTTATCATTAACCTGCCTGGCCAAAAAACCTTGTGAAATGTAGGCTGTGTCTCTGCAGTTAATTTATCCATTTGTAAATTAAATTGGCCTGATTCCTGACCGTCTGTAAAGACACAAAAGGCCATCATCATATCATTCAAATAGTCATCTTTCTGTGGCCCCCTTCCAACTTTGCTGCCCCAGGAGACCATATGGCCTACATTGAAAAACACTGGCTTATGTACCTGAGGATGAGTGAACACTGTAAGGGACCCAAGACTTGATTTAGTGCTAAGTGTGCCATGCTGTTATACGCCCACGAACAACTTATAAAAAACTGTTATATTAATGAACTTGTCTCACCTTTAGATCTCTGCACTCCAATTCTGTTGTACAATGATGTCCTTTGATTCTGGCTAGATCTTTCATTGGCACTGGTGTTACTACTTAAAGCAGAAGCAGCAGAGGATGAAGTTGATGAAAACAATTTGCAGTCTGCATTGTTTAACACATAGTAAAGGTGATCTCTAATATGTGTACTGGCAAATGAATGAAGCAACATCTGAAGCTGTGAAGTGTACAAAGTGTATATGAACAATTGAGTGCGAAATGTAAGCCATGATGTGTTTACAACTTAACTAGGCATTCAAACTAAGACTAGAAAACTAACAAACACAAAGCCAATCCTGGATTATGTCAGAATACAACAGATTAAGTGGTTTTCACATGCTTCCAGACTACTATCAGATAGTGTCCCTCAAAAAACATTGCTACACAGACACAATGGATAATATAAAGCCAGGGGCAGACCATACAAAAGATGGATTACACAAATAAAAGTATCAATGAAAACAAATATATATGAAGCACAAAAAAGAAAGTCTCCAGAGAATTCTTCTACCTCTGATGCTGCAAGGCATCATGGGTATAAAAAACAGTATTGTTGATGTCATCAACTGTCCCACTTGCTAATACTCCCTCTTCCCCTCCCTGCCACAAATTGTTGACAAAATTTATGGACAGTCCCTGAAATAATATATTTTATATTATCAAATATTAGGTATGATGCCATGGCCACAACTGGTTTATTTTGATATTTTCGACCAAATTTCTTACAGATTACAGTTAACAATGTAACTTTTAATAAAAGTATAGCATGAGTTTTAAAACACAACATAGATACTAAAATAAACAATATATGCTTCAGGTACAATATGAGGAGAGGTGCCTACATTATTTGATGGAACATTAAATAATATTATAATATTAAAAAGTTGTAATGTTGCGAAAATAGAAATAGGTGCAGTGTTAGCATAAATATCCATAAAATTGCAGCACGCATTTCACAATCTCTAGGACTGCTGCCGGATACATCGGTCTTCACGTTACCCCCCCCCCCCCCATTAGATGATCCTTTTCATTTTGTTTCATCTTTTCATCTCCCAAGTTTGTAACAATCGTATCTGTAGCCGGCATGCTCAGTAAACAGACATCTCCGATGAAATTTGCCATTTTATTTTTGTGGCAGCACGGTTTGTTAATGATGTGACATCAGTGACATCATGAAAGATGCTCCTACTATAACAAAGTTGGAATGAATCTGCGCATAATATTAAAAAGTTTAAATGTAGGCACCTCTTCCCATATTGAACCATGCTTCATACCTGATGTGTTGGATATTGATGCAACTGAGCAAACCATACAAACATCAACCAGTTGTCAGACTCGGCACAAAGCTGAAGAAAGCAGGTCGACAGTGGCAGAACTAGCAGTTTGCACAAAATCACCACCAGCATCCATTTATAACTAGCCTCAAAACTGCAACTGGCAAGATAGCAAAAGATACCAAGCTACAATTGGTAGTAAATTTTAAATAGCTACAGCCATTGAAGTTATAAAAATATTTTCAGATTAATTTATCGACATGACATACTATTCAAGAACATTACTAGACATTCAACAAATTATTCTTTTTCTTCTGCATTTGTTCTTAAACTCCCACAAATTAGCAAGATATAGACCAGAGAACAGAATATGTTCTGTCATAGTTTACAGCTGCGCTGCAATATCTGCACCTTTCTGCCTGATTCATCCGACTCCAGCATGGCTTCTGGGTCAATCTGACATATATGGGTTGGACAGCCAGCTTCATCCCATAACCTTCTTAGTTGCTTCTTACAACATACATGGAAGGTAAACAGTGTTGCTATTCTTTGCTCCCCTTTTCTGGCCCAGGCAAGATTCAAAATTAAAACTATAGATAAATTATTAAATCTTGTGTACAACTAAACAATATTGTCATTCCAGTCCCCAGGAATTACAAGCAACAAAGCTCTTGCATCCTTTCATGCAATATAGTTTTCTGTAGAACTATATTTAATACCCAGAAGACCAACTTTCAGTGGTGTACAATGCTTTGAGAATAGTCTCCTACCCAGAATACTGCAAGTCTCAGTGGCATAAAATGTTTAAGAGAAGAATCTCCTACTCAGAAGAGGTGAAAACATAATTGTACTAATGAAGTGTTGTACGGCTTCGACAATTAACAATATAACAAGTTTATTTTAATTTGTGCACAACTAAATGAAGATCTACAGCAAATTGCAATGAAACGAGAGACATGGAAATCTATGACATCCGCCCTATGTGTCGTCTTTGGTCCTAGAGAAATAACTAAATAACTAAACAATGTAACAAGTTTATGTTAATAATTAAATAACAACAAAATTATTTTAATTTATGTACAACAGAACAATCTATCAAGTTTATTTTAATTTGTGTAAAATTAAACAAAATAATGCATTTTTTGGGTACAATTAACTAATATAACAAGTTTATTTTAATTTGTATACAACTAAATAATATAACAAGTTTATAAAAAGTCTATTACAATCTAGCAAGCATATGAGTGGAGTAATAAGTTCCAAGATGCTGTCAGACCCAGATATCATGAATAGTCTGTCACAGAACTCAACGTCATTTTAAGACTTCCATTCAGAACATCACAAACACAGAGAACCAACTAACCTTCCAATACCTTCAAGTCTGATCTCATCTTTAATAGCAGCTTCCAGTGACTTAATCAACTTGCTGCCATGGCGATGGCGACTTCGCACACAGGCCTGTAACTCTGAAACTGTTTCAGATAAAATACTTAAAAAATGTAGAACAGCACTGCAATGTCTATTATTTCAAAATATTGTGAGTAATATTTGTTTAATCTTGCATTAAAAATATGTCAAAACTTTTTTACAACTCATTTGTCTAAGTATATTGAACTATATTTTGTTAATTGATAATAAAAATTATCAACAGATGGTCAATTTTGTGGTAAAAAGAAAAAAAAGAGGTTTTAGCAACACTACATATTAAAAAATAACAAGGGAAAGTCAATAAAGAGGATGTTGTATACGCATGTAAAATGGTAACAGTGCTCAACAGTGCAGAGTGTACAAGAAATCAACTGCCTAAAGTTGTGCATTTTTTTGTTAAAAAGACTTTCTGCTAATGACATTCATAAAGAGTATGTTTCTGTTTACACTGAGAACTGTTTATTGTGTAAAAAAGTGCATAACTTGGTAAATCTATTCTGTACGCATCACTTGCTGATGAAGCACAACCTGGTCATTCTGTCTTCTTCATTTTCTTTCATTCTTAAACTCCTACAGAACAGCAGGATGAAGTCTAGAGAATGGAATGCATTGTATCATAGTTTACAGCTTAGTTGAAATATCTGCGCTTATTGATTTGACAATCTGACTTCATCATGGCTTCCGAGTCACTTTAACCCGATATGGAATGGGACAGCAAACTTCACCCTAACACCTTCTTATCTACCGCTTACGATATGTTTAGCAGGTAACAGTGTTGCTGTTCTTTGCAACTTTTTCATTCCCCAGCAGCACACAGATGGTCCTTCTGTCAGAATTTCAATATAAGCAACTGCACCTCAGGTGGAGAAATGATTCGAGCTGACAGGCAAATAATGGTAGACAGGGTTGCATCCACAGTAGGGTATTCATATGGTACAGCCTACAGCATAATACATAATCGATTGAGATTCTGGATAGTGTGCACATGATGGCTGCCCAGAGAACTGATTGATGAAAGATTTGGATGCTGCGGGTATTGCTACACTGATAAATCTATGGGATAAGTTATCAATGTTTGTGGAAATTATATGGAGAAATGAAAGAACAATGTCAGTCTAGAACAATGTCAGTCTAAAATTATATCGTTTTCATGTCATATCATATTAATTTTTTTTTCCAGTCATTTGTGACTTACTTTGTGACTTCTCCTATTAAGGGAGATAAAAATCAAACAAATAAAATATTGAGGACATATGGATAGACATGACATCTTGTTGAAGTCCTTACTTGAAGGTAAAGTTAAGGGGCAGTATGTATGCCAGCATAGATACAAGAGTGAGGGAAACAACATGAGATGGACAAGATGTAGTTTATTAGAGTGATCCTCCAAAGTAAGAGATAGAGGATATTTGAGGTGCATGCAGCAAAATTATCATGCAGATATGACAAATGATGATGCTGAATATCAATTATCATACATGTTACCCTGCAAAGTTCTCCTTTAATGATAAATACTACGTAAAGTACTAAATTTACTATTAATGCCTAACTAACAATGTAAACAATTAATAAATAGCAATAAACAAAAGAACAAGTACTTTTTTTCCACATTCCGGTCCAACTGGGACATTTCTCAAGAAACACATAAACATTGAAAGGTAATACGAAATAAGTTAAATAGGTTACTAGAAAAACCTAACTATAAATAAAAATAGATACAAAAGTATATATAAAAACAATAAATAAAACAAAACAGGACAACTTTCCATGTATCTGTCCAAATGGGACCTTTTTCAAGAAACTAATAACGTTAAAAATAAACAAAACCACACAAATATTGATAATTTAATCGACTTGGGAATGTTTCCCTTATGAAGAATGTTTCTTCATAACGTACTGACAGTGGAAAATTGTCCTATTTTGTTTTGTTGATTATTTTTATATACTTTTGTATCTATTTTTATCTATAGTTAGATTTTTCTACTAACATATTTAACTTATTTCGCATTACCATTTATTCGTTTGGTTACTGCGGCACCCTCCATTTTGTCAGACACTCTCCAAAGTTTGGTTATTTACATAAACATTGAACAAGAAACATTGATTGCAAATGATCACTTGGAGATGTCCTTCTTACAGCAAGATGCTCCAAGTAATCAAAGATTACTTTGTGTTTCCTTGATCTTTTTGTACACTTTGATCTTTTTGTACACTTTGATCTTTGTGTACACTTTTATCTTGCAAGGTCTGGTTGTTTCTTTGAAATAACCATTACTTAACATGGATTGTTAAATATGTGGTAATAATGAAGAATACATTTGTTTATAAGTGGCAAAAACCAGAGAAAAATTACCTACCAATTTCAGCCACACATTCTTTCAACTGTTCCTTCTTTGCTTCTACTCCTCCAACAATATTTCTGTGTTTGTAAGCAAACAGAAGGCGACCAGCGTGTATCATGGAACGAACAAGGGCACTGTCTCGACCCAACAACTCCACAAATACAACACATGAGCTGGTTATGTGAGAGATCTGAAAATTTTCACAAGAAATCCAGAGGGCAGCTCCACAAGCCTGCTGTATTCTGTAGAGAGAGCATATAACTAGGAGATAAAACATTGACACTGGGTATAACCCAACGAGCTGGAAATATAGGGGCACCAGTAACATGGAATAGATGCAATAATGAAGAGAAATAAGTAAATTAAAGAAAGCAAATAGGAAAATTAAAGTGTTATCAATAGTAGGAACAACATACTAACAATGAAACACAATGGCATATGACATTTCAACCTAAAAATTCTTAATCAAGATGAGAACTTAATGGACAAACAGTTATGAATTTAGAGGGAAAAACAGAGGTACTTAAGAAGTGTTGTAGCAAATTACAAAACCCACTAATAACATTAAAATAAACAAATGACATTTCAACTACTGGGGTAAAACATTTTAATCAGGACAAAAAACAAACACAAAATTACTATTACAAACAAACAGAGAATCATGATGTAATGATGAACCTACATAGGATACACATAATATTGCAAGTAGCAAATCATAAGAAAAGAAGAGGAGAAAGCAGAAGTGAAAAACTCTAAGTAAGTGTAACGGTAATTGTCCGCTGAGTTTCTCCATAATGAAGACTTTTTAGTTGAAATGTCATTTGTCCTTGTATTTCGTTAGTACACATTTTTACTATTGGTAACACTTTAATTTACATACTTTGAGATTTATAACTAACCTGTTCACTATACTTTCTTCATCATCTTCTGCATTCGTTCTCAAACTCCTGCAGATTAGCAGGGTATACTCCATAAAGCTGAATGGTTTACAGCTCGGCTGTGAGATTTGCATCTTTTGGCGTGACACATCCAACTACAGCATAGTTTCTGGATCACTCTGACTCCATATGGGTTGAGACAGTCAACTCCACCCCAAAAAAGCATCTTAGCAACATCTTATGGCATGTGCGGCATGTTACAGTATCCCTGTTCTTTGTTTTACTTTCAAGGCCAGGCAACACACAGATGTTTTCTTGTTGTCGCAAGCAAGATTCAAAATCATAATCTTTTGAGTACAAATTGAATGATGTATCCACTACACCAGCAAGACCCCCCCCCCTTTCCTCCAGTCATTATACAGAAGAATCCCTCTATAGCGCATTCTATTATAACAAATTTCCTTTATAACAACACTTTTCAAAATCCCAAATTATATTTATATATTGTTATATATAAGTTTGTACTTATATATTGTTCATACTGTATTTAGCGAATTTCTGTTATTACATACATATTTTGTCAGTCAGGACCAAGTTGTTATAACGGAATTCCACTGTACCAACAACCAGGAGTTGAAAGTCTATGACTTTTGAGTCACTAAAGGTCACACCTACAGAATAGGTCAGCTAACTCCATACCAAAACCTCCTTACTCACTTTTTATGCCATGAATGAAGTTTGTTATTGTTGTGGATATCCAAATGTTGCTTAGTAGTTATAATCTTGGCAGCACAATGTCATTCTTAAAAAAGTGCAGGTCTTCTGAAATTAGTGATCCATAAAGTGGGTCATTGATTGTTAAGGGTGTCTGTAAGAGTTTTTTTCCAGGCAGTTGAAATGTAAGGGAAGTCAATAGGAAGTTGTTCCACTGCTTTGTTGGGATAAATCAAGGTCAAGAATTATTCTCTTCTTCCCTTTGGATCTTGACAACAAACAGACGATCTGAACTGGCTTATATCTTCTTAATAAAGGTTTTTTTGTTGATACATTGATTCAGTCTGTTTTGTCATTTCTTAAACTTATTGACTGCATGTTCTTAGTGTGTACCTATTATGCTACATTGCAGTTTACAGAAATATCTGTAACGTTTGTAACTTTCAGTTACTTTGAAATCAAAATTTATGGAACATGATATTGCTTTCTTTTTTTGTTCCCTACTTGCTTATTCAGTCTGTGGTAATGCATGGCAACTACTTCAAAGAGAAATAGGGTCTCAACTCAAGTTTGAATTCCCAGGATACATCTTAGGTCCTTAATAAATATTTTTTAATTAAAATTATCAATTTTCTGTCCTTTATTACTTTTATTTTCTGTGGGATTGGTTAGTCATTTGAGTGCCTAACATTTCTTAGTTGCCTCTAAATAAATACATGACAGGTCACAGTGGTCATATTATTTACTTCTCTTGTGAACTCTGGTAACATACAAGGATAAAATGCGATACCTACTTGACTGTCCAACAGCTGAGCACAGATTACAGTATTGCAGTGCACTGGCGTACCTTCAAATATATGCAGATAAGGAAAGCCCGTTGCATTCCAAAATACAGAAAATTAAAGGCAACAGACTCAGGAGAGGGAATTCATGGATGGGATGTGCGATGTCATACAAAGCGTGTGCAGATTGCAGGATGTGGCAGCGGGTGCGGGATGGATAAGTCTACCCACAAATTTCGAAACTTGTTTGAGAGTAGTAATATCACTTTGCAGGGAATGCAGAGAATGGTGTCCCACAGCTGTGGAGAAAGAAGTGCAGGCTTTGGTTAGTGAGAATGCCAAAGAGGGGGATGTGATTATATACACTGATGGATCTGTGATTAGACATGTTCGCTGTGCTTGGACCTTCACAGCTCAGTGCGCAGGTAAAACGATCAGAGAGAAGAGTGGTGCCTTTGCAGTCACTATGAGTGGTATGACCATGGAGACTATGGCGGTGACCAGGGCATTTCAGTGGGTATGCACACAGAAGGCAACGCAGGTCTGCATCTTGAGCGACTCTATGAGTATGATTAAGAAGGTACAAGTGGGTCTCGTTCGCAAACAGTGGATTGAGGTGTTGAGAAAGGCAAGGCTGAAAGTGGTTATATTTATTTTCGTGCCTGGGCATGTGGGGGTTTGAGAATAAAAGAGTGGATCAACTGGCATCATGCGTGATTGTGGCACAGGGTGATGGGGCAATGGATCGTGCTGACGTTTTGAACTCCTTAAGAGATATAACAGGCAAGAGTGATACTAATGTGGATGATGATTCCTTTTCAATGGCTAGGATTAAAGATCAGGGATTAAAATGCGGTGTTGCTAGAAGTGAATATTTTGGAGGGCACAGAAGAATGATGGTCAACCAGCAAAGGACCGGTACTGTCAGCAGAAGTGTATTGGCGGATACACTCAAGGAGAGATCGGAGCAACTATGGACGTGTCCAGTTTGCAGTGATGATGATCTGACGACTAACTAACTAACTAACTAACAAGGATAAAAATGTTAGTCATGCTGGTATATTAGGAGTACAAGATATCTACCTTTTGAGAGATAGAGTTGTTTCTCCTCTGTCCAGCTCTTCTGACAGAAATGACAGAAATGCGTATACTGGTCGGCCATGTTTGAGGTAGTAAGGAAATGCAAGTTTCTGATGTCTTGTATTTGAGCTCCTCAAATGAGACTCTGAAAAGTGTGGCATTACCTTGGGACTGTCTAATAAGTAGAATAAAATATGAGAAACATCTGTCAAGCCAGTTGTCATCATTATAATTTCACACACGATAATCAACGTGAAAATCAAATATGGCACAATACTTATGTCAAATAGTCAGTTTTTCATAATTAGTAAAGAAAGTAGTTTAAAACATGACTAAAATGTATGGCTTGGTATTGTTTTTCACAGAATTTGAGAAACTGAAATAGAAAGACTTGAAGGACCAAAGCCAGAACAGCATTTTTGTGTTTTAAAAAACATTTAGAGAGTGTAGAATGTAAACTGTCACATAAAACTCATGTTCTTTAATAAAAAATATTAAAACAGTACAGCTGTATGAATTGGAAACTTGGAAAATGAGAAACACACTACAACATAAATTACGGATATTTGTGAATAACTGATTACGGAAAATACTAAACATTAAGTGGCAGGACAAGATAAATTATGGAGATGAATTTTATAGAAAAAGATTAGAGATATGGAGATGAACAGACCAAGATCTGGTGGGCACTAAGATTATGAAAACAAACAAATTCAAATGGATGTTCAAAAAACTAGTAAAAGATATAGCTAGAACATCAATGACACGAATCCAGAACAACAACAAAATTACACAGGGAAAGTTTAGGGATGGAGAAGACAGACCATGAAGGACTTGACAGAAATAAGACTTACATGAAATAAGGATGAGACAAATATAAAGACCTCATCCATGACCCATGCACCGGAGAATGTGTTAACATCTTTGGGGGGCCTATGGGCTTGATTCATTTATTAATTAAATACTAACCTTCTCTGGCAAAAATGTTTGTTGAATGCCATCCAAACAATCTTCTTAAATCAAAAGGTGCTGTGCCCTGCAAGCACAAAAATAAAATGTATTACTTGGTTACTTTAACAAATTAAGAAAACAACATTTGTGTCATTCAAGTAGTAACACTGTGAAAATTAAACTATAATGATAATAATAGAACACAGAAGGAGCATGAGCTTGTCTCGCTTGCTCCCTGTCATGTGGTGGAGTTTTATTTTCAGCAACAGCAAGGTCTTTTTTTTTTTTTTGAATTTGTGTAGATTTTTTAGATTTATAAATTCCAAGATGCCTCTCTTCTTCTTCTCATTCGCAGAGTGAAGACATGTTATCTATTCGTGTTGTGTAATATCATGGTTGATGGTGTGCCTCTTGGCCTACGGTCTCCAACTTCAGCACCCAGCATCAGTGTTTGCTTGGGCAGGACAGACAGTTGTCCTGTTCAATAAGGGATGGCCAGACCATTCTGAGCCCCATCTCCATGTCAAGAAGATGGCCTCAATGTGAAGATGACTTTCTAAAAATGTATCTTTGCAGAAATCCAGTCATGAGTCTTCAGCAGACTTTATGGCAGTTAAAATTCGACAGTGGCGTAGTCAACCCCTTATCCAACTTCTTTAGTCGATTCTCCTAAAACATATGTCAGGGGGCAGTGTCACTATTCTTTACTCCTCTTTCTTCTTCTTCAGTTTTCATTCTCAAACTCCCATCAGATCTCTCTTATAGTAGGACAATCGTCCTTACTAGATTTCCAGGAATAGTGTAATTCAGAGAAATACGTTTTGTTGCAATTTTATTTGCATCAATGGTACAATACATCCATCTTCAGCAGTGCTCCCTGGTATAACACAATGAATGTTAAAATGAGATAAATAAATGATACAAATTCATGTAATTAGATGTCATGTACGGCTCCCATTATATCTCACAATGAAACTGTTTTATAGTGATGTTAGATGTCATACCGTCTGTGTGTTGCCAGGGCCCGAAAGGGGAACAAAGAATGGCAACACTGTTTACCTTCCATGCATGTCATAAGAGATGACTAAGGAGGTTATGGGATGGCATTTTCTGTCCCATCCCATATAGGGTCAGTGACCCAAAGTCATGCTGAAGTTGGATATGTCAGGCCAAAAGGCGCAGATACCGCAGCAATGCTGTAAACCATGATACAACACATTCCTTCTCCAGACTACATCATGCTAATCTGCAGGAGTTTGAGAACGAATGCAGAAGAAGAAGATGTCATACAAGGTTCACAGGGTATCTCAAATTAAATTATTTGTAGTGATGTTTGAAGTCACATAAGCCTCACAGTGTATCTCGTAACACATATTTATATTGTAGTGATGTTTGTTAGATGCCACATAAGTCTCATTGTGTGTCTCCCATCGCTACTCTGTTTTATGAAATTTTCTTCATTTCAACAAAGGAATCAATGCCTGCATCTCAGTATCAGCATATCTCTGAGACAATCTTCTTTTATTGTTTCTTTAGTGTATCCCATTTCAAGGCTTGATTTGTGATTCTTTGGTTGTTTCTTCTCCTTATATGGACCATCTACTTTTAATGATTATTGATAAAAATATTGCTTGAGTGCACATTTCTGTAATTTCTGTGTTAGTCTTGTCATTCCAATGTATACTATACTAAACAAAAATGTAAAATGAAAAAAACACTATTCAAAACAATTATGCTAATGCTGTGTTACCAATGCCAAACATGGACAACAACAGCACAGGACAAATGTAAATTTATGACAGCTGAAATAGCATGCTTACGCAGAATCCTAGGAATATCGCTATGAGACAGAGTGAGGAATGAGAACATTAGACAAAGAACCGGCATCACCCCAATCTTGGAATTATTTAAGAGACACCAGATCAAATGGTTTGCACATATCAGCAGACTACCATCAGACAGCATACCATAACAAATTATGTTACACAGATACAGTGAAGGCAAACCTAGAGGCAGACCACGAAAACACTGGACCACCAAAATAAAAGAGGCAACAAATTCCACAATATACTTAGCACACACGAGGGCTATCTCCAGAAAACTCTTCTGCCCATGATGCTGAAAAGCAACAAAGAATTTAGCGAATAGATAGATAGATGGGTGACTATTCTGAAGTCAGAAGTATCAGATTAAAAAAACACAGACTTCACAGCCAAGCTGTAAAATATGATGGAACACATTTTGTTCTCCAGTCTACACACTACGAACCAGCAGGAGATAAATCACCAATGTCAGGTAAAAATCAAAACAATGGAAATATGGAAGCACACCACAAGACACATACAGGTATAAATGAAAAGAAAATAGATTAAACTATTATCAATTGTGTGCATGACACACTAGTAACAAAACACATGGCACACTAGCAATGAGTCACATGACACACTAACAACAAAACACATGACACACTAGGAATGAGACACATGACACATTAGCAACAAAACACATGACACACTAGCAACAAAACACATGACACACTAGCAAAGAGACACATGATCCACTAGCAATAAAACACAAGACACTCTAGCAATAAAACACAAGACACACTAGCAATAAAACACATGACACACTAGCAATAAAACACAAGACACACTAGCAATAAAACACAAGACACACTAGCAATAAAACACATGACACACTAGCAACAAAACACATGACACACTAGCAAAGAGACACATGATCCACTAGCAACAAAACACAAGACACACTAGCAATAAAACACAAGACACACTAGCAACAAAACACAAGAAACACTAGCAACGACACACTAGCAATGAAGCACATGACACACTAGTAACACATGCATGAAACACTAGCAACAAAACACAAGAAACACTAGCAACGACACACTAGCAATGAAGCACATGACACACTAGTAACACATGCATGAAACACTAGCAACAAAACACAAGACACACTAGCAATGAAACACAAGACACACTAGCAATAGAACACAAGAAACACTAGCAATGACACACTAGCAATTAAGCACATGACACACTAGTAACAAAATGCAAGACACACTAGCAACGAAACACAAGACACACTAGCAAAGAGACACATGACACATTAGCAACGAAACACAAAGACACACTAGCAATGAAACACAAATAGATTGCTAGTGTGTCATGTGTTTCACTGTTAGTGTGTCATGTGTTTCGTTGCTAGTGTGCTACAATAATAAATTGATAATAGTTCAATCAATTTTCTTTTCGTATATATACAAACTACGAATATTAACCCCTTAGTTGCGGAGGTATATCTTAATGATACAATGAAAAGTTTTTACCGCCATTTTGCTGAGATCTTCTTAGTTTCCCAGGGAAGAAATCCGTCTGATGCTTATATTAAAGTCTGGATGCTTTCAGATGAATTTTTTCCCTGTGAAACTAAGAAGAAGAAGATCTCAGCAAAATGGCAGTAACTTGTCAGCCTAGCCTTAAAGATACCTCCGCAGCTAAGGAGTTAAATAAAAACAATTAAAGTACTGTTATCAATGATGTGATATAAAATTACCATCAACAACTGATAAACTGTGGTATTCTGTTTGGGTGATGATTCTTGGCCATCAGGCAATAAAGCCAGAACCAACTTTGGAAATTTGTGAAGAAATCTTTCCACGGTTGACACATTAAGGTTCAGACACTCCTGTAGCAGAAACAAATAACAACACAAGGAAGTAACTTTAACAAGATATTTTAAGCAAACACAAAAAATCAACTTAAAAAATACACAAACAATAACCACCAAAAACCAATACCACAAGCAATATTAAATGGAAACCAATAATCAACATTAAAAAATGTAACACCAACAAGTATTTTAAAACATACAATATAAGCACAAACATTTAATAATAACTTTTTGCAGCAACAGATTTTTTTTTTAAATTAACTTTCAGTTGCAGAAAAATGTCACATCTTTTCATTTTACCATTTCAGACCATAATACATTTAAATCCCTATATTTTGCATACATTTTATAAAAAAATTTCTCTATTTAACAATACTTATCAAAATACCCAATTATTTTTATGTTACTGTTAATAATGTGTGTATATATTTATTTAGCGAAAATGTGTTTGCATGTAGATAAATATTTCATTGGTCCGAAACATCGACGCAAATAATTATAATTTGTAAATCAGAAAAATTATTATATCAATCTATTTTGATGCAAGTCTGTCTGATCTCTCATTACTATAGCACCAGCATGTCCAAGGCAGTAGATCCACATAATGTCATGTAAATTGGAAAAAACATCTATAGATGTCATCCACTTATACAACCATGACCTTCTTGTACCAGAATGTAACCAGGTAGGATTGAATCATGATATAAATTACAGGTAATCACAGGTGGTTATTGGTTGTGAACTGACATTTTATCATTTAACTATGGATAAACTCATTTGTCACAGGTGGAGTTACAAAAGCACATGATCCGTTGTTAGAAAATTGAAAAATGTATTGACGGACACAGAACAAATAATTAATCCTAAATTCATTCAGACCTTCACATTTTTTCAAAACTTTGTGTGTGATATTCATTATTAGCAGGATTTATTTTCAGTAAGCAAAAATCTCAACCCAGAGATAATTAAACAAAACAAAGATTAATATGTCTTCTTCATACCTCTGACATGTAGCTAAGAGTTCCTACAGCAGCCAATACTTGGTTCTTTTCAAGCATCATTTCCACGGTTATCTCACCAGATGAAGATGCCCACATGTCAGCAGCTGCCTGAAGACTTGCAGAGAGCATTAGAGCTCTATCTGATCAATAAGAATAAAACAATACAAAGTTAAACAACTATATCGTCCATTTGTTGCCAAGGCCCAAAATCAGAGCAAATATTGGCAACAATGTTTACCTTCCATGTATGTCGCAAGAGGTGACTAAGGAGGTTTTGAGGTGGAGTTGGCTATCCCATTCCATAGTGGGTCAAAGTTATCCAAAAGCCATGCTGAAGTCAAACGTGTCAGACCGAAAGGCACAGATATCACGGAAAAGATGTAACCATGCTACAATACATTCTGTTCTCCAGACTACATCTTGATAATCGGTAGGAGTTTGAGAATGAACATTTGATCATTCCCTTGCACACAGGACTTGCCCATATGTGCTTTGATCTTTCCCTTGCACACAGGACTTGCTCATATGTGCTTTGATTTGATCCTTCCCTTGCACACAGGACTTGCCCATATGTGCTTTGATCTTTCCCTTGCACACAGGACTTGTCCATATGTGCTTTGATCGTTCCCTTGCACACAGGACGTGCCCATATGTGCTTTGATCTTTCCCTTGCACACAGGACTTGCTCATATGTGCTTTGATCTTTCCCTTGCACACAGGACTTGCCCATATGTGCTTTGATTTGATCCTTCCCTTGCACACAGGACTTGCCCATATGTGCTTTGATCCTTCCCTTGCACACAGGACTTGCCCATATGTGCTTTGATTTGATCCTTCCCTTGCACACAGGACTTGCTCATATGTGCTTTGATCTTTCCCTTGCACACAGGACTTGCTCATATGTGCTTTGATCTTTCCCTTGCACACAGGACTTGCCCATATGTGCTTTGATCTTTCCCTTGCACACAGGACTTGCTCATATGTGCTTTTCTTCTTCTTCTTTCGTTCACTTGAAACATGTCTATATCTGTAATTCTGTCTCCTTAATAAAACTCACTGTCTTTTGTAGTTCATACAGTGTCCCATAGAGTTTTGATTCCAGTGTTGTTTCCTCTGGCCAATATGTCTGCCTCAGCGTTTCATGCTCAGAACACTCTTGAAGTATATGTTTGGCACTCTGTGCTGCCTGTCCACATGTACACATGGCCGTGTTGCCAATCTTGAACTTTGTATACATGTGACTGCGGAGTCGGTTGTGTCCTGTTCTGAGACGTAGAATTATAACTTGTTCTGATCTGTTCATATTGTGATAGTCATCTTGTGTTGGTGTTTGTGGCTTTCTTTATCATCTGTTTTTATCATTCTTATTGACTTTATCATCTGTTTTTTCTGATGGTAGGTGATTGGTATATCTGGTTGGTCTTCGGCAGCACCTTCCTTAGCCAGTTGGTCTGCTTTTTCATTTCCTGGTATTCCACAGTGAGAGGGTATCCACTGCATGGTTACCCTATACTGGTTAGACAATTTGCTAAGTAGGTTTTTTAAGTCTGTTAGTTTTCCAGACTGGAGAGCTTGAAGCACTGACCTTGCATCTGTCAGGAATACCACAGGCTGTAGGTCAGAGTTGGAGTTCAGCAGTTTTTTAGCTGCCACACTAATTGCCTGGATTTCTGCATCATAATTATTGCAGAATTTTCCTGTCGGTGTTCTGATTGTATCTCTAGGCTTGTGTGGATATTCTATATATACACCTGCACCTCCATTCCTCACAGCATTCTGTGCTGACCCATCTGTGTACACTCTGACCCATATATCTTGTGGATATTCCTCATCCAGGAAACTGAGGGTGATTGTCATTCGCTGCACACTGTTCTGTTCGTCCTCGCTTAGTATTCCTTTCACATGGGTCTGAATGTATATTGGCATTCCATGGCTTTCACTCCACGGGGTTTGCTCTGGTACAGACCTTAAGGGGCTGCCAACTTCAGGTAGGTCTGTAAGTTGTCTACGTAGTCGTTTAGCTTGATGGATAAAGCTGCTCCTTTTCAGTCGTCCCATTGCTAGATTTTGGAATCTTTCCTTCATTGGATGACTTGGCATACACTGAAACTTTTCTGCTTGAATTAGTACTTTTGTGTCTCTGCATTCGCCAAGTGTTTGCATTCTTCCCATTTTCTGCATCTCTGCTATGGGTGTTGATTTCATTGCTCCCAACATTATTCTAAGTGCCTGGTTTTGCACTTTATCTAGATCTTGTAATGTGGTGTTTGATGCAGGACACCACGCAGCTGAACCGTATTCCAGGTGTGGTCTTATGCCTTGCTGGTAAACTTTACTGAGTATATTTCCACTGGCTCCCCATGTGGTTCCACTTAGTTTTCTCAGGATAGCTAGCTTCCTCCTGGCTTTTGTTGTTGCTTTGTTTATGTGCTGCTTCCATGTCAGCTTATCATCAAAAGTAACTCCGAGGTATGTGGGTTGTTTGTCTTCTTTCAAGAGCTCTCCATCTATCTTCATATGACCAGCTTTTTGTTTTGGTGAGAGGGTAAAGAGTGTAGTGCTGCACTTATCTGTGTTAATGCTGATGCACCATCTATTAGCCCATAAGGTTAGGGCATCGATAGCTCTTTGTATTTGTTTAGTGGCCACTGTTGCATGTTCTTCCGTGCACCAGATCACCAGGTCGTCAGCATACATTGCCACTTTGATCCTGTGTGGTAGTTCAGCAACTAGGTCATTGATGTAAACCAAGAAAAGTGTGGGTGACAGGACTCCTCCCTGGGGGACTCCATGACGCAGTAGAACTTTCTTGCTCTTGCGACCATCTAATTGTACCCTGGCTCTTCTATTATGCAGGTATGCTTTTACCCATTTGTACATTCTTGAGCTAACCCTGCAATTTCGCAATTTCTTTAGGAGCCCTTCTTTCCAGACCTTATCAAACGCTTTCCTGAGGTCTATCCATGCTGCTAGTACCAGTTTCTTTTCTTGGAAGGCATCCTCAATCTCTTGGGAGAGGTAGGTTGCCTGATCTTCAGTAGAGTAGCACTGTCTGAAACCTGCTTGCTGTGATACCAGAAGGTTTTCACTTTCAAGGTACCACTGCATCCTAAGATTGATAATGCGTTCCATTGTTTTACATAGACAGCTTGTGAGGCTGATGGGCCTGTAGTTGGAGACTGTGTTGCCATCTTTTCCTGATTTGAGGAGTGGTATCATTATTGCTTCTCTCCACGCCTGTGGTACATTACCTGTGGACCAGCTTGTGTTAAAGATCTGCAGTAGCTTTGCTCTTGCTGCACTTCCCAGGTTTCTAATCATTTCATTGGACACTCCATCAGCTCCAGGGGACTTTTTCATTTTCAATTTGGATATTGCATGCTCCAGTTCTCTCATTGTGATTGGTGCCTCCATGACTTCAGGTATAGGTTCACCTTGTCCAATGTTTTGCTGGTTCTCTCGAACCTCCTGTTGTTTGTCTGGGCTGACTTTGACGTTATTGTCTTCTGCAAAGGAATCTGCAAAGTAATCAGCTGCATGTTTACCTGTTAAAATGTTTCTATCTTTATAAAGTGTGATCCTGGTATTTCTCCCTGTACCTTCATCATTTAGTTGTTTTACAAGTTTCCATAATTTCCTAGTATCTCTTTCTAGGTTCAGCGACTCTATTTTTTCTTTCCAGCTGCTCCGTCTGGCTTGTAACTTGGCTCTTTGAAATTTAGCCTTTGTTTGCTGATATTTGTTGTGATGTTCTTGGCTAGGTCTGTTCTCGGCCTGCTTTCTAGATGTTTCCATCTCATTTTGCAGCTTTTCCAGTTCATCATTCCAGTAGGGTTTGTAGTTTTTGCGTGCCCCCCTGGGTATGGTTTTACTAGCAGCATGTAGTATACATCTATTAAATTCACTCACTGCTCTATTGATGTCTTTGTCCAAGTTCATGTCCTTAGCTAGAACACTGGTTAAATGCTGGTACATTTTCCAGTCTGCCCTCTTATAGTTCCACCTAGTGAGCGTGCTGCTGTCCTTGGTATATTCATTGTGAATTTCCAGAAATACTGGTCTGTGGTCACTACCCCCAAGCTGCTTTCCAACGACACGTGTGATGTTCCATTCCAGGCCTGGTGAGTAGAATGCCAGGTCTGGTGTAGAGGTGGTGTGCCATGCTCTCGAGTAGAAGGTTGGTGAGTCTGCTGGCTGGTTAATAAGAATGAGATTATTTTCATCCTGCCAGCTCTCAAGTTCCTCACCTCTCTTGTCGATATGATCGTAGCCCCAGCTCTGAGAGTGGCTGTTGAAGTCACCACATACCATAAGCCTTTCTTTGTCTGGAATTGTGTCCAGTGCCAATGGTTTATCATTTGGGCAGTAGTAGTTCAGGAGATAGAATTCTGCACTGTCTGTTTTTAGGTGGAGCATCTGGTATTCTGCCCCGTCCATGTATACTTCCAGCTGACATGCGCTGATATTGTTTTTAACTAGTGTCAGAATTCCACCCTTTCGCCTGTCTTTTCGGTCAGATCGGTAGCACTGGTAGCCTCTGATTTTGAAGGCTATGTCGCTGCTGAGGTGTGTTTCTTGGATACAATATATATTTACTTGTTCTTCACTGAGGACATTTTCAAGTTCCAATTTTTTGCTGTATCCATCTCTTTTACTGTTGACACCCTCAGCATTCCAGTGCATTATTTTTATTGGTCGTTTGTTTGTTTGGCCAGTAGCTCTATTCCCTTGCCTCCTGGCTCCTCGGGGCAATTGAGAAGGACTTCCAGTAACTGAGGTTGGGCCCTTTCGAGGTATAGGGCCCGGCACCGTCCCTGCCTGAACGTCCGCCACAGGGCAGGCACCATAACGTTTATTAGATGCAGACATGTTTCCATTGTGTTTTATGCGTGGCAACCTGATTATCTGTGCGCCTTTTGGCTGGTTGCCTCCGTCTTCAGCACTCTGCTTACTTGGGCCGGACTATGGTCCTGCTCGAGTGGGAGTGCCCGACCAGTCTTAGTTTCCAGCCTCTGATGGCTGAACTAAGCCCCATCACCACTTCAAGGTTCTGGCCTCGATGGGGCATATGTGCTTTGATTTGATCCTTCCCTTGCACACAGGACTTGCCCATATGTGCTTTGATCTTTCCCTTGCACACAGGACTTGCCCATATGTGCTTTGATTTGATCCTTCCCTTGCACACAGGACTTGCCCATATGTGCTTTGATCTTTCCCTTGCACACAGGACTTGCCCATATGTGCTTTTATCTTTCCCTTGCACACAGGACTTGCTCATATGTGCTTTGATTTTTCCCTTGCACACAGGACTTGCTCATATGTGATTTACTTTCCCTTTAGTATATTCGCAATAACACGAAGATTGACAATTTTAGCCTTTTGTTGGTTAGCTGCCATTCTTCTACTTCCATACTGAAGCTTTGTCACATGAAAATGAACAGTGATATTCTTACTCGTATTATATTATGATTTGGTTCTTGATAAAAGAGATATTTATTTAGTTAAAGACTGATTTTGTTTGGGGGGGGGGGGGGTTGTATGGGTGGAGAAGGACTGGGGTTAGGGTTATGTTGGTGACCAGAATCTGCTAGATTGAATGGGTGATGAGGAAATGCACAAACCAAAAATAGCTAGGAATCAAATGGGTAAACAACAAGACCCTGGAAGATCTAACCTTCGCAGATGATATTGCTCTCCTGAGTTCAATACACCAAGATCTCCAAGAAAAAACAGACTCACATTTTTTGCACAAGAGATAGGCCTTCCAATATACACACATAAAACGAAAATCATGAACTTTATCAGCCTGACAGAATCAATTAAACTAGATGATAATATACTAGACAATAGACAACGATTCAAATTTTGTATATTTGGGAAGTAAGATAACAGCAGACAGGGATACCAACTCAGAAATCAAGACTCGAATCGCTCTTGCCTCCAATGCCTTTAACAAACTCTCAAACATCTGGAGATCGAAGATTGCAAGTAAACACATCAAACTGTGACTATTCAATGCAAGTGTGATTCCATCATTGACATATGGATGTGAAAGTTGGAAATCTACCGCAATAATGGATAAGACATTAGTTGCCTTCGAGAATAAATGCCTCAGAAAAATCACAAACACTAATTGGAAAGACTTCAAATCAAACAACATACTAAGAAAGGAGACAAAACAAGAATACGTGAAGAACATCATCAGCGCTGGAAAACACCGCTGGACATACATCGGCCACGTACTTAGAATAGAGGAAACAGAATTCCACTACAAGCCTTCATGTGGACACCAGACGGGAAAAGAAAACAGGGAAGACCAAAAACAATGCTCAGAAGAACATTTATGAATGAATTACAATCAAACAGACCAGCAATCCCTAGCAACTAACCAACAGGCATGGAGAACTATGACAGAATCTGATTGACAGAATCTGTTAATTTCCTCTAGTATTTACTTATTTCCTACATACTGCATCTCTATCAGTTGCAGGTAGACTTGAGAAACTTACGGTAGCAAATATGTATCTATTTCTGAGCCGGCAGTCAGTGATGTCACAAAATTTAACAAAATTTCTGATTCACGCATATTTTATAAAAAGTTGGAATGGTAGGCCAATTAAGCAAACATGAACCAAAATTAATATTATACCTTTATATCTCAACCTTTAAATGAACTCAAAACACTGTTCACAAACATAGCCTATTTATATTTTTCTGATCCTGCTCATCAAGCCACTGAGAACACAAACATGAGTCACGTATGAATATATTGTTGTATCTTTTAACTTCTTACATGACAGCGCACTTCTTGTTACGTAACAAGTATCAAGAGCAAAGACAGAAATCGTCTCCTATCAACTGAAGATGAATGTGTGTGTTTATCTAAATTTCAACCCATTATTAAATATTTGTGTACTAAAAGTCAACCACATGTTCCACATAAGAAAGTAAATTTCATTACATTAATTTTGGTATCACATCACATTTTCTTGACTAATATATTTGTTCATATAACATTTCAACTTGATTTATCTACTTCTTCTGTGTTCATTCTCAAACGCCTGCAAGTTAGCAGGATGTAATCCAAAGAACTGAATACATTGTGTCGTGGTTTACAGCTTATATGTGATATTTGCATCTTTCAGTCTGAAAATCTGACTTCAGCATTGCTTCTGGGTCACTTTCATCATATATGAGGTAGGATAGTCAACTCCACCAAAAAACCTCCATAGTCACCTCTTACAACATGCATGGAAGGTAAACAACATTGCTATTCTTTGCTCCCCTTTCAGGCCCTTGCAACATTGGTTTATCTTTTTACTGATTCGTTATTTTTATATGTGCTATATACAATATGTTTATCTATATACAAATTTATGTAGGAGTTCTGCAGATATGAATATTGTTTCACTAGTTCCACTAGGACAAAATGATTGAGAAACGCTGGTCTAACCTGTTGGATGTCTTGGAATTGAATATGTTGCCTTGAACAGAGGAAACCAGGAAAATTCTTGATCAACTTTAATTTCTGAAGGATTTATCCTACAAAAAACATAGGAGATAAAATAAAAAAGGCTATTAGAACTTAAAAGTCTAATTTTTTTTTTCAAGCATATCATTCTTCTTCCTGTCAAAGTCAGATGCTGAAATGGATTTTGTCAATGAACAGTACTGCTGTCACAAGTCCCAAAACTATCATTAATAAATTACCGTAAAGATCAGACTATAAACCCATCCGATTATAGTTCAAGAAGGTGACTATACCTTCCTGAAAGTGTCGAAAGTCTAAGATCCGACTATAGACAGACATCCCAAAAACATAACAATGCCGGCAATAATGAACTTCGCCATCATAAGAAAGAACGGACATGCTAAATGGAAATTAACACAAACTTTTGCAACTCACATTACTTGAATGAAAGAATCAAGGAATGAATAGTCCATTGTATTCTGGGAACAATACATCCACGATAATACCACGTTGCCTTCCCGAACCACGGCTATAGACAGTTTGGTGAGACTTTGGAACAACAGATCATACTTTCCTGAACGAATTGTTTGTGTTGGGTGTCCCAACGTTATGACGCGGAACTGTGCTAGTGAATAGTAATTACTATGTAACTATTTTGCCACCGGGTTCTCACAAAAATACAGCCGACAGTGACGTCTAAGTGGGAAACGATGAACAGCGAGACAAATGGGCACCATCAGATCATGTTTGTTTTTAAAAGATACAGAAGAGTTTGAACTTTGTTACTCGTATGTTTACCTTGTGAGGAGTATGTGGTAATAAAATAAACATGACAGAGGATTGTGAAATTGATCTTGTCTGCCACTAAATGTGCAGTGGTTGGGGGAGGGGAATCAATTACGTAAGAATTTTACTACAAAATGCCTATCATATGTCGGGATTTGGAACCTCCTTTTTTCAAGTATTCTATAAAGAAAGATTGCATTAGGTCACTTATCTGAATGGCATTATCAAAATGTGAGGGAAACTTGGATTGGTTGAGCCGATTGAAATGGGTAGGGCCAGTAGTCAATCTGCAGCCTCAGCGGGCTGGACTAATTAACAGATTACCCGACAGCTAGCCAAGAATACTGCACAAGTAGTTTAGTTTCCAGTTCAAAAATTTTTTATTGTCATTGTGATTTTATTCGTGTTTTATAAGAAGGATGCCTGGGCAGAAACGAACATCGTATACTGCTGGTTTTAAGTTGGATGTTATCACTTTTGCAGAGAAATCCAACAATTCCATGGCTTCCCACCACTTCATTGTGAATGAAAAGCAAGTGCGAGAATAGAGGGGAAAAAAGGAAGAATTGTCTCTGATGTCAAGGTCAAAGAGAGCATCATGCGACTATACATCTTCATTCCCTGCGCTGGAGGAGAAATTATCCGAATGGATAATAGAGTCTAAGCAGAACGGATTAATTATAACCCGCACCAATATTCTAATCAGGGTGCTCTCGATATTGAAAGATCCTGCATTCTAGAAACACAAAACTTGGGACTTTGTTGCGTCAATGGGATGGTGCAATCGCTTCATGAACAGACATCACTTGTTTCTACGAACACGCACTAAGCGGGCGCAAAAGTTTTAAGGATTTCAATGACTGGACTGGCACCTGTAAGTTTTTCCTTCTGTTCTCAATACTTGATCTTATTCTGTGTTCTGTTTTTGTGTCTCTCTATAGCTAATTTTGTTTAAACATTTTGTTGTACGCAAACCAAACCCATTATAATTTAGCCTGTTACTATCAAAACACTACCCAGTAGGGCTAACCGATAAACGCGAGTTACCGATATGTAGACGTCATTTATTTCTCACAGATGACATTCGGCAACTACCAACACTTTACCATAGTTAGGTTAATAAATAACATCAGATACTGGTATACTTTCCCGACGAATTTCTATGATCATTCAAGCCTTTACGATAGAGCAGAATTAGTAAAATTCTGAAATACCCATTGCAATAACATTACTAAAAAAAGCGTTTCTGGTGAAATTATGTTGTGTAAAATGGCAGCACATGTGGAATACAGATATAGACATCATTGATGAGTTTTTATCAAGAAATATCGGAGATTTCGAAGGTAATATTGTATGATATATAGAAATTAATGTAAATCTAGGCCTAGTACTCGTATTATGATAAGTAAGCTCTGGATTGCTGGTGAGCCCTAGTAATTTTATCCTGGCTTAATATATCGGACATGCGAGTTGTCACTGGCTGTTCTTTTAAAACCATGTTTTTCCCTCTGTTACCGTGATTTGACCTAATTTTTTTTAAATTTGACTGTACTCGTTTATAGGTCAAGGACACTAAAGTAATCTCTTTTTTTTCCCTAAAATGTCTTGGCTTATTAATGCAATTTGACGGTAAATAAATTTTAAGATCATTATTTTTGCATAATATTTCATTAACTTATAACATAAACTTCACAATATCATGGTCTGTAGTGTATGCCTTTAAAAAGGCTTAATGAAGCTGAAAGTTTTTATTACAGATCAGCAGAAGACATCATCTCTTCATCCAATTCTTTTCTCTGGGTATTTCTTGGTCTTCCTCTTTCCTTGTGGGTTCCAGAATAATGCAAGTCTTACAATGCTTTCTATTGGTATTTTTTTAACATATGTTATATCCATTTCTAACACTGTTTCTTTAGTTATTCCTCCACTGGGATTTGTTTAATTACAATATCTCACAGCAATAGTATATTGAAATATATCACAGCAATAGTATATTGAAATATCTCACCCATGAACAGAGCAATACATCCATAAAGGTAGCTGTAAACCAGCATTGATGCAGTTAGCAATAAAATCAATGTGAAATCTACTCAACAATGCTGGCCCAACATATGATAAGGGATGTGGTTTCTTCATGATATCTCCCACCGTTGGCAACAGTGCAGCAATGTCAATGCCTTGAGATGTGGCAGATTCTAGATTCAGTTTTCCTAGTCTATTAACATAAATAGATGGCAAAGAGAAAATATTAACATATGCAATATATAGGACATAGATGTGTTATATTATAAAGTTGTGTCATATGATGTATTCTCTCCAGAACATTTACTTCCCAATGAACTCCCTGAACCTTTCTCTGTTTTGGGCCATACAGTTTGCATTTTACAATGACATATTCATGTTATCTTTAATATCATCATCTTCTTGGTCTGCCCTTTCTCCTCCGTCCAGGATTTGTAAGTTACATCATTCAATAGATACATCTTGGTTCTAGGACATTAACAATTATATATATATATATACATAACACCCAAACGTTATCAGGTTCCAAAATGGGATTAATTAATAGTAACACTGTTTACCTTCCATGCATGTAGTAAAAGGTCACTAAGGAGGTTTTGGGGTGGAGTTGCCTGTCCCATCTCATATAGTCAAAGTGTCCTAAAGCCATGCTGAAGTCAGATTTGTCAGGCAGAAAGGAGCTGATGTCACAGCTAAGCTGTAAACCATATCCTAACGCATTCCATTCTCCTGACTGCATCCCATTTATTTGTAGGAGTTTGAGAAAGCAAAATGGAAAAAGAACACATAGGGTTGGTGGGGCAAAGATCCACACTTTTTAGTGTATTCTGACACCTAGACCTAACAACAGGACATCAAATTGTCATTAATGTAAAACTTATCTATCCATCTTACATTAGTGAGGGTATTGAAAACATACATCTAGCATGTTGACAATAGGATGAGAGTTTATTAATTTAGGTAAATGTGGATCTTTGCCCCATTTTACGGGGGCAAACTCAATAGAGAAAAACATGATACAAACCATTATTAAATCGAAGGACATCATAACTGTGATAAGTCTAGCAATACACACAGAAAAATATATAAATATTGTTAGAATATAAACAGCAGTCATTGGAATGGATTAATTTCCAGTCACAGAATAACTTTCAACAGAGCAGTCATAAAGTGTATGCAGTTGAGTTGTCTTGAGTACCAGTTCTATGTACAATATTTTTATTGATATTTATTAGTAGTTGATAATGCTTTATACCTTTAATAGGGCAGTGGGTAATTAAACTACATTTTCTTTCCATCTTTAGCTGTACATCAGCCCGACCATTTCAAGTTATTTCACAGTGAGAGAGGTTAGCCACAAGAATACAGGAACTGAAGATGTTTTAATAATAAGTTATAATCTAACTACACACAATACATGTAAATTGTTTTATTTTAAATTAAATCCAGTAGAGATTTGCAATCTGTGAGGAATCTTGGTCTTGATTTGTTCTAAATCTTCAATCTATGCTCTTAACTTCATTTGACTCAACTTTTCTTGATCTCAAATTGTCTCTGTCTTCTTTTCACAGCATGTACCAAATTAATTTCCCCACTTTATTTTATTTCCGAGTTAACTGATAGTACATAATTATTTTAAAGTCTGCACTGAATTAGTGCTAGCTCCAAAAATATGTGCACACAAGGTTAAATAACTCAAAATATATGATGAAAGGTGAATAGATAGAAGATGAACTGCTCTCTGTCGTTGATGAATCAATAAGATTGGCATGTATAGTTCATTAATATCACTACTTTATTCTAGCATAAAGTTACAAATATTAAGAAGCTATATTTTTTCGATGACAACATATGGATGTGAGACGTGGGAAATGACATTTGCAATTGAAAGGAAAATATCGGCATTCTAAATGAAATGTTATAAATATGTCCCAATGAATATCATTAACAGAAAGATGAAGCAACATAGATATCTGCATAGATATGAACATAGACGAAGACTGTCTTTTCAAAACTATCAAAAAAGTGCAAGCTAGCATATTTCAGACTTCAAAAGACACAATGGTTTAGAAAGATAAACCTCGGAAGGAAAAGTTCCAGGAAAAAGAACAAAAGGCAGATTAAGACTATGATGGACATAGGATATCAAAGACCTTCTGATCATGAAACTGGAAGAGGCCAGACAGCTTGCACATAACCAAGAGGCTTACGGTATGGCAGTGAGGGCAACATTCTGTAAAGGATACATCACAAAGATAGATAAAAATTCTAGCATATTTCAGAATTTGACTTGCCCTGGCATTCACAGTTTACTAATATCACTACTGTATTCAAGCTTACTTGAGAAGCTGCCTTGCCAGTTCACTCCTTAAATGTGACCAGCTAAGATGGAGGTAGTTTGTAAGCTCCACTGGCAAAGTAAGTCTGACATCACTAGGTGCAGACTTCAGTAAGGACAAAAGGTAATCAAGTAAGTTGTGTGATATCAAGTACTCCCAGGCATATCTTGGTTCTGTCCGAAGTGCTGACAAAATATCACCTATATCATATTAAAATAATGTGATTAATTTGTTATGGTAGGAACAGAAGAATACAGCGTAATAAGTTTTACAGTTTACAAAACAGACAGAAATGATTTTTAAACCAAAAGAACTCTAAGAAGAACTCCAAGAAAAATATGTGAAAAATGGAGAACATATAATGAAGCTAATAGTGTAAATAAATAATTTGAACTGCAGTAAAAATCCTTCCCAATAGACATTAGTGGAATATACAAATTAATATGCTTCAAGTTAACAAAACACAGACTAAATCCCACACAGAATATAGTAAACAGTTAATAGAACATGCTGAATAGACGTTTCTTCTTAAACACTCATACTCAAACTCCCACTGGGTCTCACTTATAGCAGAACAATGGTCCTACTAGATTTCCAGTAGGATTTGTCCAGAGATGGAAATGATTTGTGTCACTGTTGTATTTGCACCAATGTCCCGACATATCCGTCTTCACAGATGAATAGACGTTTTAACCAAAAGGTCTTCATCAATAACATATACAGAACAAACAGAAATAATAATAACAATAATATTACAAATGGACTATACTGCAGTCATTTATTAACAGAAAACCACAAAAGCAATAATATATTGTGCTAGAAATTCACATAAAGAATTGGAAGAATGAGAATGGAACAAAACTAGGACTGGAAAAAAAAATAGAGCAACAAAACAGCACGTCTATAATGTCCATCAACATTTCCAGAAATGGCTACCATGGTTATTCCTGGTAAATCTTGATTTATATTCATAGAAATCTTGAACTATGGAGAAGTCAAGAAATATCATCATTGCTACTGAGCAAATGCTGTGGGTGATGATAGTCAGAAAATTTATAGTTAACAACTAGCTACGAACCTGAGTGCTTATGGGAAAGCCATTTACTTGGACGCTTATTCATAACTAATATTATCTTTATCATTACAGCACTACTTCTAGAACGGAGGAGCTTCATGGATGATTTGAAATAAATCACTCAGTTCATTGAAGCTATTGTTGCTGTGAAATCATGACTGACAGAAAAACTTTTCTGCATTCCCTCTCAAATATCATTAAGTGTTGTCTCCCCAATTAAAGTTGGCTGCAACAGATCTCCAACATCCTGTCTCTTGTCTTGGTGGTACACTCTGCTAGACGGTAACCTGTCCATCTCATGATGTTACTCTCCCACTTGTCTTCTTCTTCTTCTGCGTTCGTTCTCAAACTCCTGCAGATTAGCTGGATGTAGTCCGGAGAACAGAATGCGTTGTGTCATGGTTTACAGCATTGCTGCGATATCTGCGCCTTTCGGCCTGACACATCCGGCTTCAGCATGGCTTTGGGTCACTGACCCCATATGGGATAGCCAACTCCATCCCATAACCTCCTTAGTCACCTTTTACGACATGCGTGGAAGGTAAACAGTGTTGCCATTCTTTGCTCCCCTTTCGGGCTCCGGCAACACATGGGCGCTCCCACTTGTATTTCTGCCTACTTCTTGCTCACCTCCCTTCGACTTTACCCAAAAGTAAGGTCTTCAATAAGGTGTCATGTTTTTTTAATATCTCCAAAATATTGTATTTATTTGATCTTTATTTCCTTTAATAATTATTTCTTCATATGAAATGTTGTTAGAAACTGTTTGTTTCTTCTCTTTCCATGATGTTCTGCCTACTCTTCTATAATCCATATCTAAAAGGTATCACAAAAACCTTATTATTGATTTACATTATTAACCACTCACAATACACCAGCACAATTTCATGTATGATTTTGTCAGAGAGCATGAATACATTGTGCTGCTAGTTGATGAAAGAGCTGCAATAATTGGACCTTTTGATCTAGTGCATCCAATTGCAGCCTGTACAGTACCTTGTATTTATGGTTAGGGATCAAAATGAATTTTCCTGATTCATTTCACCAGTGATTCAAACTCAGTTCAGCATCAAACTTCAATGTTAGGATTACCTCTATTTGACAGCTGAATGTATTCTGAGCAAGCATTTATTTATTTTTAATCTACACTTAAATAAAATAACAACCTGAAGAGAGAAATTGAGCATCTAGCATTACAGCTTGTTTCATTTCCTCAGACCAGTTGGTCAACCAGGCCAGGAGAACAGCTGCATAGAGTTCACCCTGCTGCCCAGATAACTCTGAACTACTTTCTTGGGTCAGTTCTCCACAATGGGACATCAGAAAAGTGTCACTGGCAAAAACTGCTTCCTGCAGTGGATCTTCTTTGTCTGGCCAGGTTCTAAAAAATATGGAGATCAAAAAGAAATATGCAGACATAAAATGGAATAAATACATTGTATTTTTCTACATTACATCTGTTTAACCCAGCAATCACAGACAACCTAGTCTTGATAAATGGATGTGAATTATGGACAATAAAACCTAGGAATATCGCTAAGAGACAGAGTGAGAAATGAGGACATTAAACAAAGAACCGGTACCATTACAATCTTGGAATATATTAATAGACAAAAGAGAAAATGGTTTGCATACATTAGCAGACTACCAACAGACAGCATACCACAGCAAGTTATACTACACATATACAGTGAAGGCAGACTTAGAGGATGACCATAAAAACGATGGACCAACAAAATAAAAGAGGAGACAAACTCCACAATATACTCAGCACATGAGGGCCATCTCCAGAAACTCTTCTACCCCTGACACTGAAAGGCAACAAAGGTTTAGCAAATAGATAGATAGACCTGCTTAACTCAGTAGTCACAGACAATCTAGTCTTGATAAATGGATGGGAATTATGGGCAATAAAACCTAGGAATATCATACACCTACAAATACTGTACATGTACACCTAGAAAACCATACACCTAGGACAATAAAAATATTCTAGAAAAACCAGATACATCCATACATAATCTGTTAGTACCGCAAGGGTACTACATTAGATGTATAAACAGAGCCCTCCAGTGATTTATTTCATCAGCGATGCAGATGAGTGTGGGGAAAATCTTGACCTTCCTAGACCTGGATATTGTCTGCCGATGATTTTCTTTAGACTTCTCTGCTCATCATGCAAATGTTTTGTCATTTTACTAGTGAAAAGTAGTGATTCTTGTAAACCTACAAGATTCTCTTCTTTATTTCTCACTGGTACAAAGCAATAATATGAAACAAGAAAAATGTATAAACAGATCTTAAACCCATGCCATGCCCGTAACTAGTTCAAGCACAACGTCGGCCTGTCGGAACAACATGGTAACTGTTATCGAAGGTTACAACTACGGTATTGTATAGATGACTTTCCATGAAGCTTCTATAAGAAGATAACCTCAATATAAAGGCATGTCATCTACTAAGGTTTTCTGTTGCATGGTTGGTTTGTCTAGTGAGCCATTGGTGAGACCCAGAGACACAACCGCATGCGCATCAGTTACTGTCCTTGACCTATGGTGTCATATATGCAAAATCCTATTTTCTTTTTCATCAATTCTTCATTCGTTCTCACACTCCTGCTGAACAGCGGGTTGTAATCCAAATCCCTGAACACAAAATTAAAAACTCACCAACATACCTAGAGTAAAAAGGGTGTGTCGGCTCGGAGGATGCAGAGCTGAAAAAAAACTAGAGGGTAGACACCCTGACCTAGAGAAGACAGTGCACTCTGGCAATAGGTTTCGATAATCCAGCATGACTACACGACTGAATGCAGCAGAATAAGAGCAGGATATCTCATAGAGAATGAATATGTTGTGTTCCAGAGGTTTACAGTGTGACTGCAATATCTGTACCTTTTGGTCATTTTGTCATCCGCACAGATTGTGATTTACTTTGACCAATGTCATGGAATGTAACATCCAAATCCTGCCCCAAAATTCTATCTTAAAAATGTTAAGAGGCTGTCAGAATTAAAATTAATAAATTATGTCAGAAACTGTTGTATTAACCATAAGTACCAAAGTTAACATTTGATATTTCAGCAAATCATAATCTTAACTGGCAACAAACCCATTCTTATCTTCCACTTTGCTTTTCATGGCCGCACTGAAAGATGCACAGGGGTATACTTTGTACAGTTGCTCCAGATATTGTACATCCTGTCTCTGACTTGGATTTAAGGCTACAGAAGCAGATAGTCGACCAGTAATGAACTGCTGCAGAGATCTATTGGTGTCAAACTGAGCCAGTGACCACATTGTCAATGGAACATCACATCCCTGACAAAGAAATCAATTCAGGGCAATCTATGTCACATTCATAATTATTAAATCATTGTAATCATTAATAATTGATTTAATACTGATTTAAATAATTTTTTTAAGTTTATATCTTATCTTAGTCTACTAAAGGACAAGTTATAGGACATGTGAGTAGAAGGATGTGTTTGGATGAAATGTGCAGATAACTCAGTTAAACAGTAAACCACAATGATGCAATGGATTGAGTTCACTGGACTATAACCTATTAATTGGCAGGAATTTGAGAAGAAATACAGTGGAAAATTCAGGTCGGGATTTCTCGTCTCAAACAGCCACTCCTCCAGGCAACCCAGCTGTAAATGGGTACCTGATACATGAGTTAGGGAAAGTAAACACAGCAAGGAAGGAAACTGGCCACCCCACCTAATAGTTGCTATGGTTTAGAACATAAAGCGTTATCTTTATCTCTGATATCAGGTTGCTGCCATAGGACCTACCTTTACCCCAGGCAGAAGAGGAAAGCAGCAATAGATATTTGTAGGAAATGTTAATAACTGGGTAATGAAGAAATCATAATAGTATTGATCTTATCATCATCAAGTGCCGTAACAGCCAGCATAAGACATCATGGATCTCCACAACTCTCTATCCTTCATGTCTTTTATGAGGTTTGTTGTTGACTCTTTGCCATGCCAAATGTTAAACTTCTATTATTTTCTCATACTGTTACCCTCCATGTTTTCTTCCTTCAATCTATCCCATTGTAACTATGTTCTCCAAACTCCCCTACTATATTCTCCAAACTCCCTTACTATGCTTTCCACACTCCCCTACTATGTTCCCCAAACTCCCCTATATCTTAATGTGGTCAAAAAATAAATACTGACAAGACCACATAAGACTATTAAAAGGTAAAAAGGATAGGAGAGTAATGGCTGCTTAAGTCTGCTTATATTAGGTATGGGCATATTCATGATATTCGTCCGTCGTGATCGACGATGACCAAAAACTCAACCATAATAATAATAACAATAAATAATAAAAATAATAAAAGTTAATAGTGCGTTTTTAAATGACTAGCAAGTCCAATGCGTGCACAAAATGTTCTTTTACAGAATTGACAACAATAGAGGGTATCTATGTGAGGTTGAGATGTTTTTTCTTTTCTACGTATCCGCTTCTGTCTTGCAGTATCCTGTCTGAATTCTTCCGCCACTAGTGCTCCCGTTCTAATGCTGTAACGCCATGCTGTTCTATCCTGAGCGAGGCTCTCCCAAGCGCCTACAACAATGTTAAGATGTTTCAAGGATGACTTGAGCGTGTCTTTGAAGCCTTTTTTCTGTCCACCAGTTTTTCGAAATCCTGCATTGAGTGCTCCATAATATATTTGTTTTGGCAAACGCGAGTTCTCCATATGCACAAGATGGCCTGCCCAGCATGCTTGCGCCTTCATAAATATAAATATTCATACTGCATTGGTGTGTGTAACCTGATTGCTGTGGTGATGTTGAGTCTCTTGAATGGTTGCTTTCATCTTCAGCACCTTTACTTGTTAGAGGAGAGTGTTGTTTTATTCTCGTGAAGATGGCCTTTGCCAGAATTTGTTTTCTGCCACTGGTGGCATACTTAATCCCCATCTCCATTGCAAGGATGGCCTCAATAGGGATTAGAGATAACAGTTTATATTTTACAACCCAGAAATCAATATATTGAAGAAAAATAAAATAGATAAATCTACACTTACCAGATTTTTTAGTATTTGCTGGCAAGCAGGAATGTCCTTCCTTTGCATATGCTGTCTGACCATATCTAGCAGCTCTGCAACAAGTTCTCTATAATGCAATGTCTCATTTTTGGCAGCAGACATTATATTGAACTGTAAACTGGACACGTTATTTTCTTTTACAGCATTCTCCAGGCTAAGCTGGAAAAAAAAATATGTTATCATAAAGGCTGATACCATCTCAAACTTTCAAAAGATAGCACAATTCTTTTCCTAGATAATTATTCTCAAATTCCCACTGGAACAAAGCCTTACTAGACTTCCAGAAGGATGTAGTCCAGAGAACGGAGTTTTTTTCTAATTCACAATCCTTTCTCTAAAATATTTCTTGTACACGCTGTTTTGGACAGCTACAAAATCACATGTTTGTATCACTTCTTCTTCTTCTGTGTTCACTCTCAAACTCCTGCAGATTAGCAGGATGTAGTCCGGAGAACGGAATGTGTTGTGTCATGGTTTACAGCTTTGATGCGATATCTGCGCCTTTTGGCCTGACACATCCTAATTCAGCATGGCTTTGGGTCACTGACCCTATATGGGATGTTACAACATGCGTGGAAGGTAAATTAGTGTTGCTATTTTTTGCTCTCCTTTCTGGCCCCGGCAACACACGGGCGGTTTGTATCACTTTCAGGCGGTATTTTAAGATCTTTTTTTTTCCAAGCTTGTAGTCTTAGATTTAATGTGCACGACATTAAATTCCATGCATAATCCTCTCTAACAAGATGTGTAGCAGCACAGCTTAGAGGGAACATTTGTTACGTTAAAATTGTATTTTGGATCATAGCCCAACACATTCAACTTCATCAGTTGTATAATACGTTCAATATTTTACCAATTCCACTGAACAGTGGACATCCATAACCATATCACAAATAGACCTCCCTGTGAATTGCAACCTGTTTAACCATTTTTGTCACTCATCTGAATTGTGGACACAGTCATCATTGTTTGACCTTTTACCACTATTTTAGTCACTATTGGAAACCATCTTGGAACCTTTTCCTCCATGATTAATCTTTCTAACCCATTGTGTCTTTTTTATATCCAGAATATGTTAGGCTGCATTTAAAAAATGGTTTCTTCATCATCATTTTTCAGTTATTTATCAGGTTACAGCACCAACAGCTTCAATGAAATGTGTAATTTCGTTTTAGGTTACCCATGGAACCCCTCAGGTTTGGAAGAAGTGCCATCTTAGTAGACCATATTTTCTCCACTTTCTTGGTAGAGTTGACATGCATGAAGAATGTGTTCTGCAATCTCTGGGCTCTATCCACAGTTTCACAAGTCTGTTTCACAAATTTTGAGCTTTTTTTAATGGTTTTAAGAAGCTAATCTAATTCTAAATTCATGTCTTTGCAGACACCTGTATTGGATCATCTCTCTGACTCTAGTATTCTTGGGACCTTTCAATGGTATTCAATTAAAATTATGTACAAATCCTTTCCTCTGCACAGCATGTCCCTCTGCAAAAATCTTTTAATCCGTAACACTGCTTGCATCTGTAACAAGCGTATTGTATTTTTATTGGTCAAAGGCAAATTCAGTGTAATTATGGTAGACATTCTGTAACTAGAATGAACTGGCATAGCGACATCACAAACAGCTAATATTTTTGATTTGCGCAGATTTCTTAAAAAGTGTAAAAGATAGGCCCAGGATATGGGAAAGAACCACAAATACTGTACAAGTACTGTTTGATTTATAATTACTTCATCTACACATACTGTACAAGTATACTGTGATTTCTAACAAACTCACCTACAAATACAAGTACACTGTGATTTCTAACAAACTCAACTACAAATACTGTACAAGTACATTGTGATTTCTAAAAACTTCACCTATAATTACCATACATGTAATGTGTGGATCAAGTGAGTAGTATGTTGGTCACTTGCAAAAATACTGCACCATGGACTGATAAGATAAAATACCAGGACATTCATTGAATTACATATACATTCAGCAGGTGGTCTACATATTAAATAAAAGTATACCACAAGTAGATGTTTCTGAAGATCGATTAAACAGCTATATCAGACCCATAAGATCAAGAATTTCAAAATAGAACAAAAATGTAAAGATCTATTTACCTCTGAGCTTGACTTGATATCTTCTTCAAGTGATTTCTGTCCATGAAGAGATTGAATCCTGTGAGGTGTCCCACGATACTGAAGAGTGCTCATACATTTACGTAATACCGGAATATGAGACAAGACAACATTGCACCAGACTTCAACTTCTTTACCTCCCAACTTATGAAGAAAAAAAACAAAGGATAAATGTGCAGTACTGTAACAACACATTTAAAAACACAGAAATCAATCATAATGCACACACACATTCATAATTACCAGACTAAAGTAATGTATTTTATCTTGGATTCATAGAATTATGTTAACAATAAAAATTGAATAAAAGGGCATGAGTCCATGGACCACTGGATCAGCAACCAACCAACAATATAAATATGATGGAGAAATATACATCTCTCTCTTATATGCTGTGCCAGCTTGTGCTGGTAATTATGGATCTCTATAAGTCATGTATCTAGTGATATTGACCAATTGTTCTTTGATTTTATCACACAAATATACTTATTTCAGCTAAATAGATGCCCCATCAACAAGGCGTAGATATAGCCAGATGGCAAACCTGTAGATATAGCCAGATGGCAAACCTGTAGATATAGCCAGATGGCAAACCTGTAAATCATATCGCAATGCATTCAGTTCTCCAGACTACATTCTGCTAATCTGCAGGAGTTTCAGACACAACACATTCTGCTAATCTGCAGGAGTTTCAGACACAACACATTCTGCTAATCTGCAGGAGTTTCAGACACAACACATTCTGCTAATCTGCAGGAGTTTCAGACACAACACATTCTGCTAATCTGCAGGAGTTTGAGACACAACACATTCTGCTAATCTGCAGGAGTTTCAGACACAACACATTCTGCTAATCTGCAGGAGTTTCAGACACAACACATTCTGCTAATCTGCAGGAGTTTCAGACACAACACATTCTGCTAATCTGCAGGAATTTCAGACACAACACATTCTGCTAATCTGCAGGAGTTTCAGACACAACACATTCTGCTAATCTGCAGGAGTTTCAGACACAACACATTCTGCTAATCTGCAGGAGTTTCAGACACAACACATTCTGCTAATCTGCAGGAGTTTGAGACACAACACATTCTGCTAATCTGCAGGAGTTTGAGACACAACACATTCTGCTAATCTGCAGGAGTTTCAGACACAACACATTCTGCTAATCTGCAGGAGTTTCAGACACAACACATTCTGCTAATCTGCAGGAGTTTCAGACACAACACATTCTGCTAATCTGCAGGAGTTTGAGACACAACACATTCCGTTCTCCAGACCACATTCTGCTAATCTGCAGGAGTTTGAGACACAACACATTCTGCTAATCTGCAGGAGTTTCAGACACAACACATTCTGCTAATCTGCAGGAGTTTCAGACACAACACATTCTGCTAATCTGCAGGAGTTTCAGACACAACACATTCTGCTAATCTGCAGGAGTTTCACACACAACACATTCTGCTAATCTGCAGGAGTTTCAGACACAACACATTCAGTTCTACAGACTACATTCTGCTAATCTGCAGGAGTTTCACACACAACACATTCTGCTAATCTGCAGGAGTTTCAGACACAACACATTCAGTTCTACAGACTACATTCTGCTAATCTGCAGGAGTTTCAGACACAACACATTCTGCTAATCTGCAGGAGTTTCAGACACAACACATTCTGCTAATCTGCAGGAGTTTCAGACACAACACATTCTGCTAATCTGCAGGAGTTTGAGACACAACACATTCAGTTCTACAGACTACATTCTGCTAATCTGCAGGAGTTTCAGACACAACACATTCTGCTAATCTGCAGGAGTTTCAGACACAACACATTCTGCTAATCTGCAGGAGTTTCAGACACAACACATTCTGCTAATCTGCAGGAGTTTCAGACACAACACATTCTGCTAATCTGCAGGAGTTTCAGACACAACACATTCTGCTAATCTGCAGGAGTTTCAGACACAACACATTCTGCTAATCTGCAGGAGTTTCAGACACAACACATTCTGCTAATCTGCAGGAGTTTCAGACACAACACATTCTGCTAATCTGCAGGAGTTTCAGACACAACACATTCCGTTCTCCAGACCACATTCTGCTAATCTGCAGGAGTTTGAGACACAACACATTCTGCTAATCTGCAGGAGTTTCAGACACAACACATTCTGCTAATCTGCAGGAGTTTCAGACACAACACATTCTGCTAATCTGCAGGAGTTTCAGACACAACACATTCTGCTAATCTGCAGGAGTTTCAGACACAACACATTCTGCTAATCTGCAGGAGTTTCAGACACAACACATTCTGCTAATCTGCAGGAGTTTCAGACACAACACATTCTGCTAATCTGCAGGAGTTTCAGACACAACACATTCAGTTCTACAGACTACATTCTGCTAATCTGCAGGAGTTTCAGACACAACACATTCTGCTAATCTGCAGGAGTTTCAGACACAACACATTCTGCTAATCTGCAGGAGTTTCAGACACAACACATTCTGCTAATCTGCAGGAGTTTCAGACACAACACATTCTGCTAATCTGCAGGAGTTTGAGACACAACACATTCCGTTCTCCAGACCACATTCTGCTAATCTGCAGGAGTTTGAGACACAACACATTCTGCTAATCTGCAGGAGTTTGAGACACAACACATTCTGCTAATCTGCAGGAGTTTCAGACACAACACATTCTGCTAATCTGCAGGAGTTTCAGACACAACACATTCTGCTAATCTGCAGGAGTTTCACACACAACACATTCTGCTAATCTGCAGGAGTTTCAGACACAACACATTCAGTTCTACAGACTACATTCTGCTAATCTGCAGGAGTTTCAGACACAACACATTCTGCTAATCTGCAGGAGTTTCAGACACAACACATTCAGTTCTACAGACTACATTCTGCTAATCTGCAGGAGTTTCAGACACAACACATTCTGCTAATCTGCAGGAGTTTCAGACACAACACATTCTGCTAATCTGCAGGAGTTTGAGACACAACACATTCTGCTAATCTGCAGGAGTTTCAGACACAACACATTCAGTTCTACAGACTACATTCTGCTAATCTGCAGGAGTTTCAGACACAACACATTCTGCTAATCTGCAGGAGTTTCAGACACAACACATTCTGCTAATCTGCAGGAGTTTGAGACACAACACATTCCGTTCTCCAGACCACATTCTGTTAATCTGCAGGAGTTTCAGAATGAACACAGAAAGTTCAGTTACGATGATTCCCATTAAAATTACTAACTCATACTTAGTAGTTAGTTCCTTTTGAGCAAAAAATGTCACAAAAGGCAGTAGTAATTTATTTCTACATTGAGCACCCCATTGCAAGATGCTGTAGTTCTTGTGTATTGCTTATGCCAAAAAATTGAGCTTTCTCTGTTGTTTTATTCTGCATAGTTTCTTTTTGGCAACATACTTTTCTTTTCCCCTCTGCCTTCCCAATAAAGATCAATTCAAACTACTACAACCATCTTCTACTTCTTCTATGTATGCTATTAAATACTCAGCATGAATTTTCCTACTATTTGAGGTGGGGAGCGTGAGAATACATTATGCTGCTAGTTTTACAGATGAGCTGCATTTTTCTGCACCTTTCAGCCTAGCACATCTGATTTTTGCATGCTTTTAATTCATGTGACAGACTTCCTATCTGTCGCCAAGCAACGAAAGGACATGTGCATTTTCCATACGCACTCCTTGTCTGCCTGTGATAGCCTCCAATCTATCACTGAGTACGGTCTGTGTTTCGATTCTTAACCATTACAATCTAAAGCAGTGTTTCCTAAAAAAATTTTTACCATGTCCCACCTAAGTCTTTCAAAAGTTTTGATATCCCACTATGTAACATATACATATTCTTTTATATTTAAAAACTGAATTATTCCCCAACTAAAGCCTAATTATGAATGTTTTAATCGCTCCCCTGAACAATCAAATTTCCCCTTGTGGAGTGTATGCCCCACGTTGTGTAACACTGACCTAAAGAGAGCTATAAAGTTACAGTGAAGAGACCTGATTCTTAGCCACTTCAAACTAAAGAGAGCTATAAAGTTACAGTGAAGAGACCTGATTCTTAGCCACTACAAACTATAGAGAGCTATAAAGGACAAGTTACAGTTAGGAGACCTGAACATAAAAAATTCTCACCAACATGAAAGAAAACTGGAGGAAAAACCCACTGAACATATGAAAATACAAAGCAGGAGCAAGCGGTTCATAATTTGTGGGGATCTTGACAAACAAACATACTCACTGCATGTTCTCCTCCATTCTGTGACACTTGTCTCGCATCTTCCAATAAACCATACACAAAGTCCAAGGTCAGCGATAACAATCTTTCTGCGAACATTCGACCTTGTGGATCAGCAACACAGGATGTGACAATATTCGAGACCAGTTTTAAAGCATCTTCAAATTGTCTTGTTTCACTTTCAAGTATAGAACTTAGGTCTGATTGCATTGCTGTAATGAACACTGTAAATACAGATTGATAAGGACAGTGTTAGGCCATGTTTGTATGGTCGTAGTCTCATAGCAGTAGGATATTTTGTTTAAAGTGATGATAATGTGAACGAAATAATCCCTTTAGCTGTGAGCAGGTAGTACACAGACCATTCTCTTTCAGACAAAAGCATATGTCCTCCTCAGTTGAGTAAGCAAAGTGACACTCAAATACATAAGATTTACTGTCTCAAATGCATGGTTTTGTTAAGGGGGTTTATGAATGCATTCCAGTGTGGCAGTATCCCAGTATCGTCACGTCTTCTAGTTCATAATTCTTCCATCAGATCTGTTGACATATCTGCAGTTATAGCACATTATCCACTAATTATTGGTCTGCCACAAAAGGACAAAGGTGCAATGTTCGCTAGCTTGCCTCTCTTTGTCATCCATAGGGACCATTTGACAGAAAACAAAAATTTTAAATAGAGACAAAATATGCAGTGATAATGACTTTTTCACAGGTGACAGGTTGAAATAACACAAACAGAAAATGGATAAAACACAGCTAAATATTTATGAAACTAAACAGAGACATGATGAAACAACTAGATATCATCTATACGGCTGACGGGTATTGATTGCAAAGGGTTCAATTGCGCCAAATTGATGATAACACAAGTGGTCAGCAACAGGATTACTATAATGCGTTTACTAGCTTTGCTCTAAAAAAATGTAATTATTTGAGTAACAGTTTAACGTATTAATGTCATTTTTTTCTGTGTGTACTCGTAATCTCGTAATACCACCATGTTAGGGACATTGACATTGGTCACCCCTCCAATGTTTCTGCTTTTTAAGCTGGCCAAGATGGAATGCAAAGATACCTTGAATATGTTGGATGTAATGATGTAGAGGTTTCTGAGATATTTTCTGTCTCTCTGTAGGTCATTCCCATTCTTCTACTTCTACTTCTTCAGCATACATTCTCAAACTCCTGCTGAATTTCTCTTGTAGCAGGACCATGGTCCTACTATATTTTCAGCAGGATGTAGTCCAGAGAATGGAAATGCGCTGTTGTCACCGTTTTATTTGCGCCAATAGCCTGACACATCCATCTTCGGCAGATTCTCATTCCATCTACCACATCTACAGACACAAGCCTAAAAGTGGTAGCCAGGTTTTTATATTCACACACAAAGGTATAAATAGATATACTTGACATACATCCGCGCTTTGACTTGAAATAAAAAGTGAGCGTGTCCAGCTGTCTTTGTTTGAGGCTGGACTCAAGAGCATGAAGAGGTATTGCTGTCCGCGTCCATTGATTAGCTTGACAAAGATAATCTGCAGAAATGGGGCCACTGTATGACATCATCTGCAAGATCAAATGCAATTCAAATCTAAACAATCATTCACAGAAAAAAATTCTCATTCTCAGGGCAACCACATATGTACTCAGTCCCTCTCAGCTGCCTGACAGTATCAACAGTACTCACTACTCTCACAGTATATGAGAGTATGAGAGGGCCCTATCAACTTTGTTGGATATTCTTAATGTATTTTGGTTATTAGATGCACAGTATATCAGATGGCAGGGTAATACAAATAACAATAATAATAAAACTCATAACCCGTCAGGTTCGTAAGGCTGTCACAATGAGACATTTGGTGCAGAAAGATCTCCACGCATCTCTATCCTCTACCATTCTTATGAGTTTGGAAACTTCACAGCTTGTTCAATCCTTTATATTATCCAACCATGTCCTCTTCTTTTAAGGGTATAGCATTACTCGGAGGGTAGAGGAGTATGAGTGAGTCATGACTATCAATAGTAAAATACCTGTTGGTTAATTCAAAAACAGCCGTCTAAAATACTCCTTTGACTATTCTGTGATCTTCATGGGCTGTTAACACAAAGTATACACAAAGTGACTAATGAAAATTACGGGGAACGTCAAATGAGTCATTATAGAAGATTGTTTTCCAATTAGTCAATGGGTCTTTTATTGTCAATAGTCTTGATTGAGTGGTACAATGAGGAATAAATACAATCAACTGACTAGAAGAACTATTAACATGAGTGTATACAAAATCGGATGTGATGGGCCGAAAGGTGCAAATATCACAGCTGTGCTGTAAACTAGCAGCATAGCATATTCATGCTTTTCAGCCAGAATCACATGAGATTTCATGCCGGTTAAATGAGAGTGAGCACAAAAGAAGAAGCATGCATATCCTTCACTATCAGCTGAAGAAGCAGAACTCCTATGTGAATGTCTGGAGTTACCATATTTGAAGTAAGCCCTTTAGCTAATCACAACACGTCCACGATATGTGATGATGACTATTTGTTACATCCACTTTTTTTAAATTCTGTTAGAGTTATGTCCTTGACTATGAGTTTGCAAATGGCAAATAGGCCCTAGTCCGGCCGGAAATGTCCTTGGACAGTTCAAACATGGGATGACTACAGTAAATGGTCTTTGATCTGTCTGTGACTTTCTAGCTATTCTCCACTGTTGAGCTGCTGCAATTCTCCTCTTTTTACAAGATGCTGCACTTTTTTTTATCACAACATTGCATAGTTCCAGCAATAACAGTCCTTGCACTTATCATGCAAGTTGTAAGAGGCGACTAAGAATTAGTTGGGAATGAGAGTCCATCCTGTAGAAGGTCAGTCACCGAAAATATCATGGTACATTGGATATGTTTGCAGGCATAGAAATTGCAGCAAATCTGTAAACCTTGTAACAATGCATTCCTTTCTCTAGCTCTAGCACATCCTGCTAATCAGCAGGAGTTTGAGAATGAACAAAGAAGAAGACGGAATAGAAAACCTCTAATTTTTCATTAAATAATCACACTTTTTTTGCATTAAAAAATGCATTTGTGGAATGCTGCTCTACTCTATACTTCTGTTTATTTATTTGTCTATCCACTATTCATCCCCTGTATCTTGAAGCAACAGGGAATAGAGGGTGCTCTGGAGATGGCTTTGTTATGTGCTTCAAATATGTTTGTTTCTGTTGTTTCCTGAATTTCTGTAATCCATCTTTTGCAAGATCTGTCTCTGGCTTTGTATCAGTTGTATCTCATTAGCAATGCTTTTTTTGGGAAGCACTGGTGTCTGGTGGTAATCTGGAGATGTAAGCAAACCACATGATCTGTTATCTACTGATCATGTAGTTGTTTCTGAGGTTGTGTTAATTAGTCTTCTGATGCTTTATTTTCTGGTTGTCTCCTATTGTTACTCCAAGAATTCTACATTCTTCTTTTTTTATTTCGGTTCTTTCCTAGGAGACAGGTATACATTTCATACTTTTTAAGAAATCACAATCCAAAATTTAAAGTAATTTGTGATGTCACTCTGCCGCTGCATTCCTAGTTACAAATGGTGCTGAAATTTCTTTCGACCGATGGATTTGTTGATGTTGTTGCAAGAAGTGTTCCCAAATGCAAAGATATACATGGAGGACATACTATGATACTTAACCTACAACGCTGCGGTAAGGACTACCTGGAACTGTACTGAATAGATTGAGTTGGTGGGGTAAATAATAAACACTGGGTTGGTGTTTAGAATTTAACACCAGGGAAATACTCCCTTTCTTCGTATATTTCACCCCACATGCCGGAAAAAATGTAGACCCATCTCCTAGAAAAAATTATTATTTCTTAAATACATCCCAATATACTTTCATACATTCTATAAATAGTTATCAACACAGAGACATCATAGAATTACCCATGTTATGAGGTCATCCTTTTGCAGTCTGATGTGAGGTGATATAAACATGAGATACCCATCAGACATCAGCATGTGCGAGCAGGTGGAAGACTTTGACAACACTACGGATGTACAGTCACTTAGACTAAAAACAGAATAATACAAATGTGTAAGTCTCATACAAGAATACCCATTGTCTTGAAACACTACAAACGTATAATGGTAATATTGCAGCAGTGTCTATATATTTGGTGATGAGTGAACTTAGTCTATGACACTGATGCCTCAACATATCTATATATCTAGTTAGTTAGTTAGTTGTCGGATCATAATCACTGCAAACTGGACACATCCATAGTTGCTTCGATCTCTCCTTGAGTGTATCCGCCATTACACTTCTGATGACAGTACAAGGTCCTATACTGGTTGACCATCATTCTTCTGCGCCCTCCAAAATGTTCACTTCTAGCAACACCACATTTCAATCCCTGATCTTTAATCCTAGCCATTGAAAAGGATACATCATCCACATTAGTCTCACTCTCATGTACTATATCTCTTAAGGAGTTCAAAACGTCAGTGTGATCCATTGCTTCATCGCCCTGTACCACAATCATGCATAATGCCAGTTGATCTGCTCTTTCATTGTCTTGAACACCCACATGCTCCAGCATGAAAATAAATGTAACGACTTTCAGCCTTGCCTTTCTCAAGGCATCAACCCACTATTTGCGAACGAGACCCACTTGCACCTTCTTAATCATACACATAGAATCACTCAAGATGCAGACCTGCGTTACCTTCTGTGTGCATACTCACTCAAATGCCCTCGTCACCGCCTCAGTCTCCATGGTCATGCTACTCGTAGCGACCACAAAGGCACCACTCTCCTCCCTGATCGTTTTACCTGCGACCAATTGCACAGTGAACTATATATCTATCTGTTGTCTTTACTCTGCTTCTGCTGTTATATGTCACAATATTGATTGACATTCAGTTTATGAGTTATCGTAAATTTTGTCATTTGTATGCAGTATCATATCACGCAGAACCTCCTGAGCAAATTTCTTTTTGCAGACGATCAAGCAATAATAGCAACAACGAAAGAACAACTACAATAATATGTAAATAGCCTCTATACAGCATGTAGGGACTTTAACATGAAGATAAACACACACAAAACTAAGGTAAGGTCAATTACAAAAACAGAAAGAAACACCACTATTCTAATCAATGATCAACAGCTTAAAAAGGTGAAAGAATTCACTTATCTTGGAAGCATCATATAGAATAGGAAAAACACCAAAGAAATTCAACATATATGAAACAGCATACCGTATCTTGAGGCAGATGTCTCTTATTTTCAAAGACAAATATGTGAGCATGAACAAAAAAAACTGCACTATATAAAATGATTATCATACCATCACTATGCTACCATTATCAAACATGAACAAAATTCATAAGAAAACTTGTTACAACAGAAATGACTTGTCTACGTAGAATCCTCGGAGTAACAATAAGAGACAGAATGAGGAATGAAAACATCAGAAGACAATGCCAATCCTGGATTACACCAGAAGACAGCAGATTAAGTGGTTTTCGCATGTGCCCACACTACCATCAGACAGTGCCTCTCAAAAGGCATAAATATATAGACACAATGGATAGAAAGCCAGGGGCAGACCTTGCACATGATGTATTACAGAAATAAATAAGTCAACGAAAACAAGAATATATGAAGCACACAAAAAAGCCAATTCCAGAGAACTCATCTACCCCTGACGCTGCAAGGCATAAAGGGATATAAAGCGAAAAGAAAGAAATGTAGGTAGTAATGTGATAGACCTGATAACATTGTTATGATATATTTAGTGCAGATATTAGTATTTGAATTTTTAAAATACTATTGTGCACCATGGTGCAGTACTTCTCAACTGCCGGGCTGCAGCAACATGTCTACGGACAGCGAGGGCTTCTCCTTGATTTCTAACATTATTTATGAGTATATAGAATTTGTTTGAACCTAACCCTGGTCTTATAAAGAAAATTGTTTATTGGACCCCAGTCTCACGTAGATTGAGAAGCACTGGTATAGAGAAGATTTAAATCACAGAATGACTATATAACTTGATTCTTGATTAGAAACTGGCCTCACAGCACATGGGGCATTCCCATAAGTGCTCCGCCCTCTGTTCCAGCAGCCATTCGACTCGATGTCGTTTCGAGTCTAATGCCGGCAAAACAGACGTTGACATCAGGGCAAAACTCTGGCCCTTGCGACAAGTTTCTTTGTTGCTCCGTCCACCAATGCCGTGCCCGTAACTAGCTCAAGCACAATGTTGGCGTGTCAGAACAACATGCTAACTGTTATCGAAGGTTACGACTATGGGATTGTATAGATGACATGCCATGGAGCTTCTATAAGAAGATAACCTCAATATAAAGGCATGTCATCTACTAAGGTTTTCTATTGCATGGTTGGTTTGTCTAGTGAGCCATTGGTGAGACCCACAGATGCAACCGCATGCGCTGACTATATAACTGTAAAATTTGACTTGTTTTTCTTATACATACAATTATAAACAGCATACAGCTTATTTTATTTAATTAATAAATAATACATTTTCTACAGAATATGAATTTAAATCAGGAGATTAAAAAAATCATTTTGTAAATTAAAACAGCAGTGTATATAGCCAAAATTTTAAGTTTGTGAAGTGCATGTGATGTTATTTGTGAAGTGTATGTGATGTTATTTGTGAAGTGTATGTGAATTATTTGTGAAGTGTATGTGATGTTATTTGTGAAGTGTATGTGATGTTATTTGTGAAGTATATGTGATGTTATTTGTGAAGTGCATGTGATTTTATTTGTGAAGTGCATGTGATTTTATTTGTGAAGTGCATGTGATGTTATATGTGAAGTGCATGTAATGTTATTTGTGAAGTGCATGTGATGTTATTTGTGAAGTGTATGTGATGTTATTTGTGAAGTGTATGTGATGTTATTTGTGAAGTGTATGTGATGTTATTTGTGAAGTGTATGTGAATTATTTGTGAAGTGTATGTGATGTTATTTGTAAAGTGTATGTGATGTTATTTGTGAAGTGCATGTGATGTTATAATTTTCTTCTTCTCTTCATTCTCAAATTCCTGCAGATTAGCAGGATCTCGTGCAGAGAAAATAATGAATTCTGTCATGGTTTACAGCTTGGCTGCAAAATATCTGCTTTTTTGACAGACATGATACATCCGACTTCAGCATGGATTCTGGATCACTTTAACCCACTATGGAATGAGATGGCTAATTCCACCACATAAAACATCCTTAGTCACTTCTTACAGCGTGCATGACATGGAAACAGTGTCACTATTCTTTACTCCCATTTCAGGCCCCAGTAACACACTGTCTTATAATATTATAAAGTTGGATATCAATTTAGATCATATATAGAAATGTTAATTTTTAACATTCCACTGTACACAAATTGTGGATAGTATAACTCAGTTTGATTTAAGATGAACACTAAACACCAAAATATACTGAAACATACTGGGATTACAAGTAATTAAATACATACAGGTATTAATGAAAACACAGAAATAATTATTTGGAAACATTTTTTTAACTTACTGGTGCAAGGTAACAGAGTGATCCACAAAACTAGCAAAGCAAACTGCCTTACTGCTCCCACCTCCCTTGGTAACTGATTCTCTGTACAGTACCAAAGAAAGAATTGTGTTTGATGCCTCCATAGTTTCAAGTTTCCAGTTCATTTTTTTATCAACTTCTTCCAGCTGTAGGGTTGATTTATATAATGTAGATATCTTTACTGATGTATCACTAATTTGTGCTTTTTTCTGAATTCTAAATCCAACAGGCAGCTCTGCATTTAATGATGGCAAGTTTGTTTCATACTTTGTGTTTGAGTCTAACAAGGCAATATGCTGGTTAACAACTTCCTGCTTCCAAACAGTATCTCCATAGCGACAAAGGTTGAAGCTAAGATACTTTTGACTAGCAACTTGTTCATTACTTTTGGAATTCACATGTCTAAGACAAGATGGGTGATGTTTGGAATAATCATCAATGTTTACACAGACCATCATCCAATCTTTCATAAGCAACATAAGTTTAGTGAGATCATTAGAAATTCTCCAGTCAACCACCAGGTTCATCACAATGGTCAATGGCTGCAAGTCCATTTGAGAAACACATTGACCAGATGATAGTGAATACATATCTTAATTTCAGTTAAGGAATGATTTAAAAGAGATCCATGTGTTAGTATCATCATAAAACGTTATAACTTACATATTTTACTGAAACAAACCTCATCAAGGCCAACTTCTTGAAGTGGAGATGTGGTTTAGTCCAGCCAACAAATGCTGCAAACTAAGATTTGTTGTGTCATCCCTGAAGTCAGAGATACCAAGCCAAGAGGCGCATAAGCAACCATGGAATCATGCAACAAGACTAGATGACATGTCTTCACAACAAAATTACTTGCTGTGTAGATATGCTAAACTATGAATGAAGAGGAAGGCTGAAGGGAAGATGTAAGACAGTGAGTCATGTGTGAGAAGACCTAAAGAACCGACAACTGAATGGGACACTGAGCTTACATACCCTTAGATGGCTGAGGGTTTAGCAAACAGAGTACTTCTTCTTCTTCTTCTGCGCTCGTTCTCAAACTCCTGCAGATTAGCAGGATGTAGTCCGGAGAACGGAATGCGTTGTGTCATGGTTTACAGCATTGCTGCGATATCTGCGCCTTTCTGCCTGACACATCCGACTTAAGCAATGGGTCACTGACCCTATATGGGATGGGACAGCCAACTCCATCCTTAGTCACCTTTTACGACATGCGTGGAAGGTAAACAGTGCTGCTATTCTTTGCTCCCCTTTCGGGCCCTGGCAACACACGAGCTAAACAGAGTACTTATAGGGGATGCCCCCAATGCTGGTTTATAATCAAGCATCAATAACATCTGTAAAAGCATGTGTTGGAATACTTCATAGTGTAGAGATAAGGCTGGTGGTCATGGGGACTCACAATATTTGTTGCAGTGGGGTTGGGAATCAGTTTGTCAGTAACGGCTGTAAGACTTAGTGGATTTAGTATTTTTTCCTCAATACTAGTTAGTAATTTCATAATCTCAGACATGGCATCCACATATACTTTGACTTATGCATTTGCGCAGATATTGGTAGTAATATTTATTACAATTAAAATAATATATATGTAATTATTTTTCTAAATTGGTAGCATATTCTATTCAGGATGTAGCCATCAATCTAACATTTTGTGGCGGTAGTGATTTTAGTAGTATTTATGTTCAGCCTTTTCCCATTGCTTTCTGAATGGTCTGAATGCACATATGCACAGTACCTTGGCCATCACAGACATGCTCTGTACCTCACCACCACAAAGCCTGACATGTACTTATAAACAAACCTCTAAAACATGCTAAAAAAGGATACATAGTATATGGGCAGTATAATCAATAATAACAACTGTGCCATTCAAGATTTGATAACAAGGAGGCGTGCCGCCAACAAGTACAGGTTCTTTAGAATCTGGCAGTGAATCAAATGTATATGGCAAACAAGGCAATGGCACAGTGCATTCTAGATGGATATCACCGGAGCTTGCTATGTCAACACAAAACAAGCATAAGCCACAGACATGTAGAATGATCCGGCCTCGTTCACAGCCAACAAGTTCAAGTGATTTCTCCAGTAAGTCTGCTGTAAATATAAAGTGTACCAGTATATATATATATATATATATATATATATATATATATATATATATCATGACACACATGATAAACTATTTAAATATTTAAAAACGTGGTTCTTTCCTAGGAGACGCGTCTATATATTTTCCGGGATGTGAGACGAAATTTAAGAAAATTGGGAGAATAATGTTTTTAAGAGGTGAAAAAGGAGGTTTGGGGTTTAGTTGTAAGTGCCGACCATAGGTCAAAGTGACCCAAAAACCATGCTGAAGTCTGGTGTGTCCGGCCTAAAAGTGCAGATATTTAAGCCAAGCTGTAAACCATAACACAACTCATTTTGCTCTCTGAGCTTCATTCTAACCAACAGAAGTTGGAAAATTAATGCAGAAGAAAAAAGAGATACAATAGCTTTCTGAAGCTATGGCACTCACGAAATTCATAAACAGCACATCAAGATGTGGCACCTTCAAATTTTGTAATGTCTGTTCTCAATATGTTGCATCTGGTAATACTGATGAATTTGTTCTCTCAAGCACCTGATCTCACACACCTCATTTCACACACCTGATCTCCCACACCTCATTTCACGCACCTGATCTCCCACACACCTGATCTCCCACACTTCATTTCAAACATCTGATCTTACACTCTCTTACTATAAATAGAAACCATGTTTCTTATTGGTAGCAATAGTGTGGCTGCAGATACAACTTCACTAAAGAGGGTAGGGGGGACTATTAAACAGATGGCTCCAGATACAACTTCACCAAAGACAGGTAGGGGAGTAGTAAACAGAAGGTTATCCACTTCAGGGGAGGGGAGTTTAAATGTTTTTTTAATTTGGAAGGGAGGGGAATCCCCTCTTTTTGACGATTTTAGGTACACAATTTTTGACCGCCTTTTTTGACTTACCTATTATTTAACTTCCTTTTTTACATTCACTCTCATTCCGTCTTCTGTGTTCATTCTCAAGCTCCTGCAGATTAGCAGAATGTAGTCCAGAGAACGGAATGTGTTTGTGGCTGTTTACAGTTTTGTTGCAATATCTGTGCCTTTTGGCCTAACACATCTAACTTCAGCATGACTTTTCAGTCACCTTTGACCCTATATGAGATGGAACAGTCAATTCCACCTCAAAACCTCCTTAGTCACTTCTTGCGACTTCATGCATGGAAGGTAAACAGTGTTGGTATTCTTTGCTCCTCTTTCTGGTCTGACATCACACAGGTGCTACAGGACTAATTTGCAGGTATGCAAACTGTGTACCTGCCTTATTTTTAAACCTTTGACATCTTCAGTATGCTGTAACACTTGTTCTTAATCAAGAATCAATTACGTATTCGAGTTGTCACAATTTAGTTGGCATGTTGAGTTTTTAAGAATTGTACCTCTGAGAAAAACTAGGCTTCATCACCATTTCAAGGTGCTGGCCTTGATGGGGCTATATAGTTTATATAAGAGGTACTCTATATAGTTTATATAAGAGGTACTCTATATAGTTTATATAAGAGGTACTCTATATAGTTTATATAAGAGGTACTCAATATATTTTATAAAAGAGATACACTATATAGTTGCAACATACGGCTGTGAAACATGGACTCTACGTAAAACAGCGGCAAAGAGGATCAACGCCTTCGAGCTAAAATGCTACAGGAAGATACTTAGAATATCATGGAACGATAAAATCAGAAACTCAGATATTATAAACACACTGAATATTCCAGAGTGTTGGTTACTAAACACAATAACACAAAGAAAACTATGCCTGTTTGGTCATATAAAGAGACATAACTGTTTAGAAAGACAAATAATGGAGGGAAGAGTACCTGGGAAGAGGAGAAAGGGCAGACCAAGAAGATGATGGACTGACAACATTAAAGATAACATGAATACATCGCTAGAAAATGCAAGCCACATCGCCCAAGACAGAGAGAGGTTCAGAGAGTTCATTGGGAAGACAAAGTTCTGGAAGGAATACGTCACATGGCGTAACCTTTGGAATTATCACTTAAACTCCAGAGTTATGTGCTCTTGTAAGATACTATGTGTTTTGCTCTGTTGACATGGAAAGTAGTGTTCTGATATGTTGACATGGAAAGTAGTGTTCTGATATGTTGACATGGAAAGTAGTGTTCTGATCTCTTGACATGGAAAGTAGTGTTCTGATCTGACATGGAAAGTAGTGTTCTGATATGTTGACATGGAAAGTAGTGAAGGGAAGAGGAGAAGGGGCAGACCAAGAAGACGATGGACTGACAACATTAAAGATAACATGAATACATCGCTAGAAAATGCAAGCCACATCGCCCAAGACAGAGAGAGGTTCAGAGAGTTCATTGGGAAGACAACGTTCTGGAAGGAATACGTCACATGACACACTATATAGTTTATATAAGAGATATGCCATATAGTTTACATAAGAGATATGTTATATAGACAGGTCCCAGTTCCCACACATGCATACAATTATGAGAACAATGATGATGATGATTAAAACAAAACAGAGTGCATTTGGGAAAACCCAATTACAATTAAGTCAATCTACACCTTTTGGCATCTTTTTTCTGCATAAATTTCAAATGTTTTGCTCAACCATAAAATAATGGCACTTTCAAGCATGAAAAATAGTTACTAAATATGTTGACAACTTACTGTTAAATAAATTTGACTTTTTTATAACACTGACTAGTTTTGAGCGAGATGCACGCACAGTTTCTGTGACACCATCCTCATCTACTGCATACAGCAGCACATCTTCATTGCTTGACTGCGCAAATAACCACTGACAATGTTGACTTGCATTCTCATTGTCCCAGAAAACACTGAAATCATCAAATCATATAATCACTATATCAACCATCATAATGTACTTGTATAGTAACTTTGAACAAGACAATATCCAAAAGAATAAATTCATTTGAAATGAAGTGCTACAGAAATATCATACGAATATCACGGACAGAGAAAAATAAAAACATTGAAGTTTTGAAATTAAATGAAGGGTAGCTTCTAAATACCATCATAAGAAGGAAGCTACAGTATTTTGGACACTTAAAAGGACATGATGGTATCGAGAGGCTGATTCTGGAGGGCAGAGTTCCAGGTGAGAGAAGAAAAGGAAGACCAAGAAGACACTAGATCAGCAACATTGTAGAATGTATGCACATGTCTCTTGCCAATGCAGGCCTGCTTGTCTGGGACAGAGAGGCGGTCAGAGTATGCACGATAAAGACAACATTCTGGAAAGAATATGTCACTTATATATTTATTAAAATTTTGCCACTGTTTTTTAGTTTCAAGGCATAGAGGATTGATTTTATTTTACATAAGACTCCCTGCTTCACATGTGGAGGGTCTGAAGATCTCACAAGTGACTCATCAGACTCAATGCAACATCAGAATTCTAGATGACATGCCTATATATAATGAGGTTTTCCTCTTGTGGAAGCCCTACAGCACTTCATCTACAATGTTCTCTTTATCCCTTCTGAGTAGAAGGCTTCTTCTCAAATCATTGCACACTTCTGAGAGCTGGTCTTCTGAGTATAAAATAAAACTCTGGAGAAACCTCCCCACTGCTAAATGATACAAGGCTCTATTGCTTGTAATTTCTGGATATTTAGATAAACAAAAAAACAATTCATAAATTTCCTCATATGTTCTCTGTCCCTTTCTAAAAGGGAAAGTAGATCAGATCACTACTTTCAATGTCAACAGATCAGAACACTACTTTCCATGTCAACATATCAGAACACTACTTTCCATGTCAACATATCAGAACACTACTTTCCATGTCAAAAGATCAGAACACTACTTTCCATGTCAACAGATCAGAACACTATTTTCCATGTCAACATATCAGAACACTACTTTCCATGTCAACAGATCAGAACACTACTTTCCATGTCAACAGATCAGAACACTACTTTCCATGCCAACAGAGAAAAATACTACTGTACTTTCCATGCCAACAGAGCAAAACACATAGTATCTTACAAGAGCACATAACTCTGGAGTTTAAGTGATAATTCCAAAGGTTACGCCATGTGACGTATTCCTTCCAGAACTTTGTCTTCCCAATGAACTCTCTGAACCTCTCTCTGTCTTGGGCGATGTGGCTTGCATTTTCTAGCGATGTATTCATGTTATCTTTAATGTTGTCAGTCCATCGTCTTCTTGGTCTGCCCTTTCTCCTCGTCCCAGGTACTCTGCCCTCCATTATTTGTCTTTCTAAACAGTTGTGTCTCTTTATATGATCAAACAGGCATAGTTTTCTTTGTGTTATTGTGTTTAGTAACCAACTCAGAATCTTCAATGTGTTTATAATATCTGAGTTTCTGATTTTTTCCTTCCATGATATTCTAAGTATCTTTCTGTAGCATTTCAGCTTGAAGATGTTGATCTTCTTTGCCGCTGTTTTACTTAGGGTCCATGTTTCACAGCCGTATGATTCCAAAGGACTTCTGTAAAATTCCCACTTGCAAATCAGGCAACACTGCTCAATTTTTAACTAATGAGCACAAGGCAAACAAGAAATCCCCCATATCAAAGTTATATCCATCTTAATATTTTTTTTCAAAAACATTTCTTTCTAAAAAAAAAAGTTCATTATTTTGAAAATCTTTTTCTAACTCGCACATTGATCTCTTTTGTTGTTCACTAATTTGAGAAGAGATGAAGAAAATATGGTCTGCTGAGATGGAACTTCTAAGCCAATGGTTCCATGGATGGCATGAAGAAAATCATATAGTTAGTTCATTTAGGGTATTAGCATGTTGTTCGTTTATCACAGGTGATGATGACCATTTGTTACATCCAATTTTGAAAATTCAATTTGAGTTATGTACTTTTAGGGTATTAGCATGTTGTTCGTTTATCACAGGTGATGATGACCATTTGTTACATCCAATTTTGAAAATTCAATTTGAGTTATGTACTTGATTATGAGTTCGTAGATGGCTAATGAGCCCTATTCGAGCTGTAAATGTCCTTGGACAGTTCGGACATGGAATGACGACTGTAGATGAATCTTGGTCTATCCATGCTTTCTAACTGCTCTCCTATTGAGCTGCTGCATTTCTCCTCTTTTCACAAGATGATGCGCTCTTTTTTATTTTAGAACGCCATGTAGATCTATGTCATGTACAGTATCTTCATTATTTTTAACACAAACATCTTCATTGTTTGTGTACATATTTTAAAACAATTCTGAAAATTTCATGCATATCTGTAAAATAGTTGCAAAGTTACACATGTTTAAACAGGGGCATGTATTTTTAAATGCACTATACCACTTGTCACTATGGCTTAGCTGTCTGCTCTTTCACTTTCTCTAACACCCATGTGTTAGACAAATGTGCATACAAATTAAAGTAACTCTCTTCAGTTCAGACTTTGTCATCATACAAAGGGTAGCAAACTAACTTTCTAATTTAATTCATAGAAAGAGCAGTAGAATGAAGACTTAGATGTAAAGAACAGTCCAGCAATGTAATTTTTTTAATATCATTTCTGTAACCAATAAAATAGATAACGGATCAGCAGTATTAGCCATGAGAAGACCCGATTGACTAGTGCCTACTCAAAGTGCAGTTGATGCAAGTTTGCTTCAGCCCATCTTTCAAACAAATGTAGCAGTACATGTGCATTTCAAGTACAAAGAAAATAAGCAGAAAATATATACTTATAGTATAAATGAATGTAAAAGTACGGTAGCTTACCATCGAAGATTAGGATCCAAGACAAAGCTAGAAACATTGCCTTTATCTTTGATTTGTAGAATGGAAAATGATTCATCTTCATGTTTGGCAACAAGTGTGTCTTGATGAATGCTGCTTCTAAGCCAAAGAAATTTGGAAGTGCTTTGGTTTAGAAAATGAAGTGGCATTAGCTTGCACTTGACACCGATGTTGGAATCCATGTGATCCTAGAGTCAATGGCACTTTGTACGCAGGTGTGCAATGATATTCACGCTGACTGTAATGTATTTCTATCTTGAAGTATAAAATGAGAGAATAATGAATAATTAGCAACATAACTAAACATAGTAAAGCTTCTAGAAAACAAATTATTATCTGTGATATTCTTCTTCTTCAGCGTTCATGCTCAAACTCCTGCCGGATCTCTATTGCAGTAGGACAATGGCCCTATTAGATTTCCAGCAGGATATAGTCCAGAGAATGGAAATGCGTTGTGTCGCCGTTTTATTTGCGCCAATGGCCCAACACATCCGTCTTCGGCGGGTTATCTGTGATATAAGAGAATTTGCCAGCATTTGTGATGAAGGGGTTAGTGAGCCTCAATTTGCTTTCTTTTGGTTGCAGTTCCAGCATAGCTAAATTAGTGCAATTTAACATAATAGTTATGTGAAATCTTACTAAATCATATAAGTCTAAGTGGTTCCTGTATGTTCCTGGACCCAAAAGAAGAGCAAATAATACCAACATTTACCCAATATAGGCCTACATGTCATAAGAAGCAACTAAAAAGGTCAGGAGGGGATGAAGTTTGCAGTCCATTCCACATATGGAAAACCAGCCCAAAAGTCTCAATGAAGTGAGATATGTTAGAAAGACATATATCATATTAGATATTAGGTATGTTGATTATCATCTTCGCACCACTGGACACGTTCATAGGTGCTCCGATCTCTGCTTCAGTAAATCTCTCAGGGTATAACGGCTGATTGTTCCGGTTCTTTGTTGGTTCACTACTCTTTTTGAAATCTTTGTCAAGGATTCTCTTCAGGCCATGCCCATCCTCACTCCCAATTCTTGCATTCTTGATATTGACTCATGCTTATTAATCTCAAAATTCTCTGATCGTGAGGACTCACGAAGAGCAGTGAGTATGTCTGCTCTGCCCATAGTCTGTTGTGGTGGTGAGACTAGCTCATTTGTCAGCCTGTTCATTTCCCTCCACGCCGGCATGTCCAGGGACAAAAATAAGCGTGAGTTTTTGTAGTGATGCCTGAATTTTATCTCTCTCCAATGACTCCACCCATTCCTACATACATCACCTGTTTTGACTTTCTGAATCATATTCAGTGAATCACTTTAGTATGCATGCTATGGGAATAGGTTTGCGATTCCAGCCAGTAAAGTGCCTGAGTTACTGCGAATACTTCCATAGTTAGACTGCTCGTTGTTGCAGTAAAGGCAAATATCATAGCTAAACTGTAAACTACGACACAACACATTATGTTCTCTGACTACATCCTTACAATCTAAAAAAGTTTGACAACAAATACAAGGGAAGTGGTGCCTAAAAATTCAATAATATTTGAAATATAATGTCCAATATATGGTCATTAATTTTGTTGTTATTATTATCAATGTTGCATCTGGAAACAGATTGTTTTGAAGATTGTGTGAAGCAATTCGACAAACACTTATGGGTTATGTCCGGGCAGTGCAGACTGAGGTCGAATTTGAGCTACTTATGCAAGACAAACAATATCTCTGAATAGAACCTCGGCTCTGGAGTCATAACGTTGTCGAAGCACAGTTCAAGACAACAGCTGGCCTGAAGTGCTGGGCTGTCATGTCCAAAAGCTCACACTGAGACAAGAATAGTGAGAAAGTCTCCAGAGAAGTATGATTTATCTGTTGAGTACATGTGAAGGTGGCATAATGCTAAAAGGCTGTGCCTAATGCAAGAATACATCAAAATATCATAACCGAAAGCACTGTTCATGCTTTGAGAATAAGCTTTCAGCTGTCTTCCAGCAGCAGGTTGCATGGAATGGGTAACGGCAAGATACCATACCATCTCAGTACAAAGAAAATGTGGGCAGAAGCTCAGACTTTGACAAGGTGTAACTACATCGAAGAATTAAACCTCAACTAAGAGAGCATCCTAGTATAAAGTTACTGTTTGAGCAATTACTGCACTGGAAGAAGTTCACGGTCAAGATAAGGGTCTGTACCCCTTAATATACAGGGGCATAGGCATATGGCGTATAATTACACAAGATAAGTTCACTAATAGAAAAACACTCATTAAAGACAGATGTAGTCGACTCAAGTTTTAATCCCCGTCTCCTCAGAAACTGCCACCTAAGGACATGTTTTGGCCTGCAAAGTCCTAGATGCTAGTCCTATGACACAGTGGGTGATAAAACAATGGGTCAAAGCGCAGAGCAGATACTTGTTTGCCTGATGACAGATAGGACAGCTGTCACAGGCTAGGGAAGCTCACCTGAATTAAATCATGCCAACAACTGATGTGATGGGTTAGCAAGAAGGGGAAAATAGCGCAGCTGTGCAACAAATGTTCTGCTCCCCAGTGAAAATCACACTAACTTTGTCGTTATTTTTGTTGGTTTATCAGACAAGCGAATGCAGAAGTGCATCCGCACCGTTCAGAAAGAAATGGCAAGCCTATTGAACTTATTTATATTGCCTAGAAAATCACTGCAGCCAAAATGTTGGGTGATGGCTACGTCCTGAATGGGTATGATAATGAACTATGATTATGCTTTAATTATAACATAGTAAATTAATATAAGTAAGTATACTATAGGCCCTACTAATAAATAACAAATAATTATTAATAATAGTGCTAGCAGTGGCTAACACGATAGAGTTACCATATAGAGTACTACTAACTACTAACCAGTAGCAATTGAGTAGTAACAACAACAGTAACTAACACTGCAGTATGTTCAATGTTGTATTTTTTTTTTAACATTTTATCCTAAACAATAAACTTAAAACATGCGTATTTAGTTTACAACCATACCTGAATATATCACACTTTATATTTTCGATAAATGATCCCAATGAACTTTAAAACTCTGCGTACTTTTAGATACATGAAAAGTGAAAATCCATTAGAATTATCTGCCATGTTTGAAATCATGTGTTGATTTTTGTTTTATCATGTGACAGTAAGCCTATATTTTAAGTACCAAATTATTTTTAAAATCACCGAAGTGACAAAAAAAATTCCAAATACACTTCACTGTTAAAATATTACCAGAAACATATATATTATATATAGTAAAGTAAGGTAACCCATAGCATTTATTAATGCCATATGGGTGTGAGATGTTAGCGATCTCACATTTAAGTGGCTCTGCAAATGAGGACGGTAGCCATCTCCTCTCCTTCGCAGTCTTTACTTCCCAGATTAATCCGGTACCCATTTAAGGCTGGGTCGACACGGGAGCCGTTGCGATCTGAATAACATTTCCGCCTGATCTGGGGATTATATATATATATATATATATATATATATATATATATATATATATATATAATATATATATATATATATATATATTATATATATATATATATATATATATATATATATATATATATATATATATATAATATATATATATATTGATGGGTCTGTCTGTGATTAGACTGTGATTGGGCCTTCACGGCTCAGTGCGCAGGTAACATGATCAGGGAGGGAGGAGAGTGCTGTTACTATGAGTAGCATGACCATGGAGATTATGGCGGTGACCAGGGCATTTTAGTGAGTAGGACACAGTAGGTAACGCAGGTCTGCATCTTGAGTGACTTTATGAGTATGATTAGGAAGGTACAAGTCTCGTTCGCGATCAGTGGATTGGGGCCTTGAGAAAGACGAGGCTGAAAGTGGTTACATTTATTTTCGTGCCAGGACATGTATGTTTTCGAGGCAATGAAAGAGCAGATCAACGGGCGTCGTGCGTGATTGTAGACAGGCAACGAGGCATTGGATTGAGCTGACGTTTTGAACTCCTTAAGAGATATAGCACGCGACAGTGAGACTAGTGGTGAATTATGACTTCTTTTCATTAGCCAGGATTAAAGATCAGGGTTTTAAATGCGGTGTTGCGAGAAGTGAAAATTTTGGAGGGCGCAGGATAATTATGGTCAACCAGCATAGGACCGGTACTGTCAGTAGAATTGTAATGGCAGAAACACTCAGGGCAATTACGAAAATCAGAGCAATTATAGACGTGTCCAGTTTGCAGTGATGATGATCCGACGACTATCTAACCACCAGAAAAAACTATGAAAGGATTACTCGAACTTCGACCTCCCGTCAGGGCATAAATACTAATTCGATTACTTTTTTTTCATGAAAGGGTTCTCAACCGTAGTCGATGCGCTTTTTCATCCTTTAATCATTGTCAAGGCTGTAGATAAGGGGGGAATGGTGTGTTCACCCATTTACAAATCAGAACGTGACTTTTAGTAGGCATACTAAGAATTTAGCCACAATGTGGGCAAAACCTCTCCCTTGTCAATTTTTCAGAAAAATATTATCACATTTCTTATCAAAAAGAGAAAATTACTCACGAAAACGGGCGAGTTATCTTTTTTCATTATTTTTTTTTAGGTAAACCCCACTCCTTAACGAAAATGTACCTACGATAGATACTGATCAGTTAGTTGTAATTAGATAATAGACTATATAATCATCATTGAAGACGGGACACATCCATATGCGCTACGGTTCTCAACCCTGTTCTGAAAAGTTTCCGTTTTGTGACATTGACAAACATTCTTTTCCCTCCATAATAATGCCTTTCAAGCTCCTTTCAAGTCCAGCTCTTTCATTCATGGAAAAATATCGTCATCTTTTTTACTTAAATTAGTATGACCGTGTATTTTATTGTAAATAATCAAAATATCGGCACGTTTAATTGCTCTTCCGCTAGATATAGTGGCAGAACTCACCCGTCTATATTGTCTCTCATTCCTGGGAACACCCGAATGACTTTCGAAAACTTTCGAATACCCGAATGACCATGTACAAAAATGAATGTAGCTTTTTCCAACTTAGATCGTCCCCCACAGCCTCAAGCCACTGTTCACGGATACAGCCAGCATGTATTTTTATGATAATGGTCATTGAGTACCTGAGAATGCAGACATACATGAACTGCACTCTGTTCATGCAGATTAAGTTCATGAGTGCAACCATAATCTCCATAGGTTTAATGATATGTTTCATATAGTAGTGGATAATTCGGTCTTTTGTTAGAACCACTCAAACATCATTTCTGTGAATATGGCGTTGCTTTACCTATTTTTTAATGACCATGCATCTTGATACATATAGGGGCCTATAACCGACGGCGGAGAGTCTATTTATCTTATGTTCCATGGAATACCCAATTTTTCTAATAGGGTGTTGGAACAATACAAATTACTTTAATCTTATATTCCCCACAATATTATCTTATATTACACGTGGCTGTAAAAAAAAGGGGGGGGAGGGGGGGGGGATAATGGAAAAAATTTTCTCTTATTTTTTTAAGGCTTGTTTTTAGCTCGAAAAACCATGATTTTGTTATGATACTGTTTTCTAAAGCGGCGGGGGCTACTCAAGAAATAGGCTCAGTACTTCTCCCATACTATCCATTCTCAGCTCAGTCTACGCATACGGCGCATTCTGGATATGAGCTTGTCTGCTCTCTCATTTTAGCGGATATAGAGATAAGACAATATATTGTGGGCGGTGGCGGATAAAGCCTACGGATACTAAATGCATGTGATAGGTTAGAATTAGTGGTTCTGTTAGAGCAATTTCACGTGAGCTTGAAAAGTGTAAATGCGCCTACCTTACAAAGTGTACGGTACCTCTGAGTCGAGGTTATGACAATACATTATAACATCGTGGTCTGGACCATATCTCGTCTGGACCGACGAAATATAAACAGTATGTTATAACAGAAAGTCGCTATAGGCCTATACAGTATAAACAATAAATGTAATTGATGATTTTGAAAAGTATTGTTAAATAGAGAAATTACTTATAAAAGATTGTGCTTTAAAGGGATTTCGCTATATCGTACTGTGTCTTTCTTGCGGGTAAAACGAGTCCAAGACACCCATAACGTTATATCGAATTATCTGTTTAAGTAAAATGTACCTCTTAAATTAACCTCGATACGTTCCTTTCCACCGCGGACGTTAGTCTAATTTGGTTATATCAAAGCTTTACAACCATCAAACAATGACGCAGTCACCAATGAAGGAAAGATTCCAAAATCTAGCAATGGAGCGACTGAAAAGAAGCAGCTTTATCCATCAAGCTAAACGACTCCGCAGACAACTTACAGACCTACCTGAAGTTGACAGCCCCTTAAGGCCTGTACCAGAACAAATCCCGTGGAGTGAAAGGCATGGAATGCCAATATACATTCAGACCCATGTGAAAGGAATACTAAGCGAGGACGAACAGAACAGTGTGAAGCGAAGGACAGTCACCCTCAGTTTCCTGGATGAGGAATATCCACAAGATATATGGGTCAGAGTATACACAGATGGGTCAGCACAGAATTCTGTGAGGAATGGAGGTGCAGGTGTATATATAGAATATCCACACAAGCCTAGAGATACCATCAGAACACCGACAGGAAAATTCTGCAATAATTATGATGTTGAAATCCAGGCAATTAGTGTGGCAGCTAAAAAAACTGCTGAACTCCAACTCTGGCCTACAGCCTGTGGTATTCCTGACAGATGCAAGGTCAGTGCTTCAAGCTCTCCAGTCTGGAAAACTAACAGACTTGAAAAAACTACTTAGCGAATTGTCTTACCAGTATAGGGTAACCATGCAGTGGATACTGTGAAATACCAGGAAATGAAAAAGCAGACCAACTGGCTAAGGAAGGTGCTGCCGAAGACCAACCAGATATACCAATCACCTACCATCAGAAAAAAACAGATGATCAAGTCAATAAGAAAGCCACAAACACCAACACAAGATGACTATCATATTATGAACAGACCAGAACAAGTTATAATTCTACGTCTCAGAACAGGACACAACCGACTCCGCAGTCACATGTATACAAAGTTCAAGATTGGCAACACGGCCATGTGTACATGTGGACAGGCAGCACAGAGTGCCAAACATATACTTCAAGAGTGTTCTGAGCTTGAAATGCTGAGGCAGACATATTGGCCAGAGGAAACAACACTGGAATCAAAACTCTATGGGACACTGTATGAACTACAAAAATTCTTGAGACTAACGGGAATTGAACCAGTCCGTTCTACGGCACCAAATCGCCTAGCAACAAATGCACACGCGTTTTTCAGTACTTGACTAACCGCATCTCCAAAAAATGATGCGATTTCATCAAGCCATTCAAATCGTGCACACAAAGTCACCCGAACGGACCAATCGAGACAAGGACTATTACAACAACAACAAACATCCCGTACAGGTATTGAAATAAATACATAACCTGGATATGAACTACAAAAGACAGTGAGTTTTATTAAGGAGACAGAATTACAGATATAGACATGTTTCAAGTGAACGAAAGAAGAAGAATTGTCTTGGAGATGTGGATATATAGGAGAATAGGGAACATCATGGAAAGAGAAGAAAACATAAAAAAGGTGCTAAAAGCACTTAATATAAAGTATTGCTAAGAGAAATAAAGATCATGCAAATAAAATATATTGGACAAATTAAAAGACATGACTTCTTATTGAAGACCTTACCAGAGGAAACAACACTGGAATCAAAGCTCTATGGGCCACTGTGTGAACTACAAAAGACATCATCATCAAGTGCCATTTCCACAATGAAGATTGGCTGCAACAGATCTCCATCATCCCGTCTCTTGTCTTGGTGGTGCACTCTGTTAGACTGTAACTTGTCCATCGTGTGATGTTACTCTCCCACCTCTTGCTCGTTTCCCTTTGACTTTACTCTCAAGTAAGGTGTCATGTCTTTTAATGTGACCAAAATATTTTATTTGCCTGATTTTTATTTCTCTTAGTAGTTCTTTCTTCATATTAAGTGTTTTTAATATCTCTTTATTTGTTTTCTTCTCTTTCCATGATGTTCTTATTCTCCTACATACCCACATCTCAAAGGCATCAATTCTGTTTCTAATTTTTTATCCAGTGTCCATGTTTCTGAGCCATACATTAATATAGAATAGATATCATCATCAGGTGTGAGCCGGGTGGCGTAGGCGGTCATGGCTCTCCACCGTATTATGTATCAAAGTCGTTGTTGTTTCCTTGCCGTGCCAGGTGTTCAAACTGTCTTAATATTTTCTCACGTTGTCACCCTCTGTCTCTGGTGCCTTCAATCTTGCCTGTTGTGATTATGCCCTCTAAACCTGTCTCATGAAGTGGCCAAAAAAAGAAGTTTGCCTTTTTCTTATATTGTTGATTAAGGTCCGTTTCGCATTTAACTCTTTCAACACCTCTACATTAGTTTTTCTGGCAGTCCATGGTATTCTCAGCATTCTTCTGTAGAACCACATCTCTGTTGCCTCCAATCTCCAACTTTATTTATTGTCCAAGACTCGCACCCATATGTTAGTATAGGGGTTATATAGCACTGTAGAACTCTCTTTCTCACCTCTAATGACAAGGTCTTATTACACAGTATATTTTTCATTTTTCTGAATGTTGTTTTTGCCTGTCCTATTCTGCATCTTATTTCTGTTGAACTTCCATCTGCTGTAATCATTGTACCTAGACATTTGAATTGGTGGACCTGTTTTAATACTATATCATTCACTATGATCTTGCAAGGTGTGTTATTCTGTTTCTTTGAAATAACCATTACTTCTGTTTTCTTTATATTTAGGAAGAGGCCTTTCTCTTTACTTTCTGTGACTACTACTTTAATTTAATTTTGAAGGTCTTCCTCACTTTCTGCAATCAGAACAGTGTAGAATAGATGTAGCATTTTATAATTCTCATTTTTAACTTGTTTAGATGTTAATATTTTAATACAAAATGATATTAATACAAAAGACAGTGAGTTTTATTAAGGAGACAGAATTACAGATATAGACATGTTTCAAGTGAATTAAAAAAGAAGAATTGAAGACCTTACTTGAGGGTAAAGTCAAAGGGAAGCGAGCAAGAGGTAGACAGAGATGCAAGTGGGAGAGTAACACAAGATGGACAGGTTACAGTCTAGCAGAGTGCAGCACCAAAACAAGAGACAGTGGATGTTGGAGATCTGTTGCTGCCAACCTTCGTTGCGGAGACGGCCCTTGATGATGATAATTTCTTATGACGCTTGACATATATTCTTGGTATGTTTTTCTTAAATCACTATTTGTGATGAAATCACTCCATTTTATGTTAATCAGTGTCCGGAGACTTGTATTTGAAGCTGTTTTTTTTTTCTGTTGCTTGAGCTGATTTCCAGCTTTCACTTCCATACATTAATACTGGGACAATACAGGAGTTGAAGTAGCCTTAGTTCGTTGTTTCTTCCTACATCTTTTGATTTCCAGATATTACCTCTAAAAATATATTGCTATACACATACTATGGTTACAAAACCAGGGGCAGACCATGCAAAAGATTAGATTAAAGAAATAAAAGAATAAATGAAAACAAACGTATAAAGTACACAAAATGGCTGTCTCCAAAAAACTATTCTACATCTGATGCTGCAAGACATAAAGGGGTATAACGCACACAAAAAAGTTTCTAAACATCCGGAATAGCGAACTACATAAGGAACATGCAGATACATAACTCTCAAAAGTCATCAATAAACTCTTAGATGGCAAGGCACTAGGAAACGATAACATTCCTGTGGTAGTACTCAAGGAAAATAGAGATGTTTACTCATCTCACCATTACAGCCTTCTCATTAAGTGCTGGAGAGAAGGTGTCTTCTCCTTCGTCTTCTGCGTTCGCTCTCTGATAACCAACATAAAAGTTCATTCGATTTCCGCCGGGGAGGGTGAAGTGAGCGGTGTTATTTGCACTTTGGTAGGCCCAGCATATCTGCTTTCGTCGTGCCTTTAATTCAGGTAGTGGGCTTCCCTAGCATGTGACAGTCTTCCTATCTGTCGCCAGATGGATAATGTATGTCGACTCTAAGCCATGACGTTTTATCACCCATTGTGCTCTCTGACTTTTCAGGATAAAGCATGTCCCTGGGTGGCAGTCTCAGTGCACACAGTAGTCAGGCTTGAGTTGTTCCACTGTCAGTGAACTCGTCTCGTGTAATTAGACGTATTGTGTCTATCAGGTACTGAACCTTTTCTCTCAGAAAGCATGATTCCGGTATACGATAGCATCGACGGTAAAGTGGGCCCGTGTTCGTTCGGCCTCTTAACCAAGGTGGAATTCACAGACATCGTGAACCCCATGTTAAAACCTGAATCTCTACACATTTTTTAGGAGCACTGTGGTCTAGAAGCGTGTTCTTGAGCTGAACAATACCCTCACCATAAGCGTCGACGGTAGAGTTAGGCCTGGCCAGTTAGAAGAACCGGCGACTAGAAACTTGTTCTCAAGCTGAACCACAGTAGTTTCAATTTTCTTTAAACTTTTCCCTTTCCGTTTGCCTGTAGTGCTGCCCTCTCATTGTACTCATTATTATCTTTTCTACTCTCACCATTTGTCTTGGCCCATTTCGTGACTTGTGCTTCATTGTATAGACAGCGGCACTATGTGTTTGCCCAAAGGTGTCAGAGATATTTCTTGTCTTTTTGCAGTCAATTCTATTTCATCTGCAGCTTCCACATTCTCAGACACGATCCTAAAGTGTTAGCCAGAAGCAACACGAGCTGCTGTACTTGTTTCCAGGATGCACCACAAGGAGGTACTTTTGGGATCTTGGTTATCTGCTAACCCTGAATCCGCCGAGAGCAATGTGGGGCTCTATGCACCCCGAGAGAAGGTGTAATTTCTCATACCATGAAGAATGTTAAAATAGTTACCCTCTATAATAACAACGGTGATAAAAGGGACACACTAATTTTAGTGGCATCTCAATTCCAAGTATTGCTGGAAAGACCTTCACACGTGTTATCCTGAAACCGTCAAAAAATTACATAACCTTGCAGACTGTTCATATTGTTTGCTGTCTCTCTAGGATGTGTCTTAAAGGATTCCGCTCGTTTTTATATGTGTTAGACTTGAAGGCTCATTCTTCAATTTAGCTAAATTAAGAGCCAAAACAAAAATCAAAGAAGCTCTTATTAAGAACTCTTTTGCTGATGATGCTGTCCTAGTCTCACATTCTGAGCTCACCCAGCAATCTATCAACACCAGCTTGGAAAACATCTCTGACATTGTCAATATAAGTATAAGTTTGACAAAGACAGTGGTTTTATGTCGAGGTATTATTACACCAAACAATATTCTTCTCATTAATGATCCTCTCAACCAAGTACAAAAAATATGTTATCTTGTTTCCACTGTTATAGTCTCACTATCGTTAGATGAAGAGATCAATACTTGAATAGGAAGTTCATCGACCATTTTTGGCAAATTATCAATGAGAGCATGGAAAAACACAAAATGAATATTGCAGATGAAGATACAAATCTATTGGAGTATGTACACACCTCTTTATTATACAACTCAGAAACAAGGACACCATACTCCAGATACGAGAGAAGGCTCAATATATTTCATCTTTGCCATCTTCTCAATATAAGGAACATAATGCGGCAGGACAAAATCACAGCGAGGTGCTGTAGTGAGTAAAATTATCATAAATTATGGGAACATTGAACAGTAGACAGTTAAGATGGTTGGCTCACATGAGAAGAATGAACAACCTTATCCCAGAGCCAATAATGTTTGGCGAACTTTCAGACGGGAAAAGAATTAGAGGCAGACACTCCAGAAATACAAAGATCTATGCATGGTCTCAATGAAAGACTTCTATTAACCACAACTGCTGAGAAGATGTGGCAGAGGGTAGAAGTGAATGGAGGTCGGCATTGCACAAAGGTGAAACACTTTTGAGGAACAGACAGTGAGGAACACAAGCGACACACACATAATGCAACAGTCAATACAAAACAGCAGTGACTGATTTATTCTAAAATGAACACTACCTAACCTAAATACACAAACCTGCTAAATAAGTGTTCTTGAGACTAACGGGAATTGAACCAGTCCGTTCTACGGCACCAAATCGCCTAGCAACAATTGCACACGCGTTTTTCAGTACTTGACTAACCGCATCTCCAAAAAAAGATGCGATTTCATCAAGCCATTCAAATCGTGCACACAAAGTCACTCACGTAATACTAATACGGATATTATGTTATGTGTTTGTTGTTACTGAGGATATTTCAATACCTGTACGGGATGTTTGTTGTTGTTGTAATAGTCCTTGTCTCGATTGGTCCGTTCGGGTGACTTTGTGTGCACGATTTGAATGGCTTGATGAAATCGCATCTTTTTTTGGAGATGCGGTTAGTCAAGTACTGAAAAACGCGTGTGCAATTGTTGCTAGGCGATTTGGTGCCGTAGAACGGACTGGTTCAATTCCCGTTAGTCTCAAGAATTTTTAAAAAATTGTCCTCTTGCTTCCTACTTAAATTTACTTGTATAAACAATTATTTGAAGCAAAATTGTATTGTCTATATATGTTATCCATGTTTACAAGAAGACCTATCGGCCCTTGTATAACTAATACGGATATTATGTTATGTGTTTGTTGTTACTGAGGATATTTCAATACCTGTACGGGATGTTTGTTGTTGTTGTAATAGTCCTTGTCTCGATTGGTCCGTTCGGGTGACTTTGTGTGCACGATTTGAATGGCTTGATGAAATCGCATCTTTTTTTGGAGATGCGGTTAGTCAAGTACTGAAAAACGCGTGTGCAATTGTTGCTAGGCGATTTGGTGCCGTAGAACGGACTGGTTCAATTCCCGTTAGTCTCAAGGATTTTTAAAAAATTGTCCCCTGGCTTCCTACTTAAATTTACTTGTCTAAATAAGTGTATAAAGACACAAAAAAGCCATACCTATAATCTATGATTAGGGATTACCTATAATTGATTAAACGGCCATACATACATATTCTGAGATGGTTTTTTTCTAAGCATGAAACCACAAATTATTCTACATAAACTCATATAGACACATGTTCCAATTTTTTGTTTACTACAAATTTTATTTATTAAAGATTCTATTTTTTTAAATGTATTCAAACATCTGAAAACATGGCATCTTTTCTAATTTTTAATACAATGACAGGAGATAAATGTATACATCATAACTGATCACTTTCTTGTACTTTTTGGTCTTTAGCCTGTGCTTCGACAGCAGCTTGTAATTTCTTCCTATTTCGCTGTGCTGTAATATAACTCATAGGATGCACTGGAAGTAATCCACTAAGACCTGGTGACAAAGCAGATACATAATATAATGTGCACTAAAACATGTGGTCAATCATGTTCACCAAAAAATGTATAATCCTGATAATAGAACCCATAAGAAGTACATAATAGAACCCATAAGAAGTACAAGTCTGTCACTCTGTTATGCCAGGTGGGAGTTTTATTTTCAGATATAAATTAGTGTTCCTCTGGCATTTTTTATAAATGTAATTTTTACAAAGTTTTTGCAAGTTCCCGATGATTGTTTTACTCAATGTTGCTGTAAAGTGTAATGCCATGAACTGGTAGGGGATTTTTCAATGACTTTCTTGAGGTGTGCAGCAGGTAAAGGTAGATCCAATGGCAGTAACCTTAGCAGTGGATGAAGATAACTTTTCATGTGCTAAGTCATAGCAACTATTAGGTGGAGTGGCCAGTTTCCTTCCTTGCTGTCTTTACCTCCCCTAACTCATGTATCAGGTACCTGGGAAGTGAAGCAAGAGCAAAGCTACTGCAGATCTTTAACACAAGCTGGTCCACAGGTAATGTACCACAGGCGTGGAGAGAAGCAATAATGATACCACTCCTCAAATCAGGAAAAGATGGCAACACAGTCTCCAACTACAGGCCCATCAGCCTCACAAGCTGTCTATGTAAAACAATGGAACGCATTATCAATCTTAGGATGCAGTGGTACCTTGAAAGTGAAAACCTTCTGGTATCACAGCAAGCAGGTTTCAGACAGTGCTACTCTACTGAAGATCAGGCAACCTACCTCTCCCAAGAGATTGAGGATGCCTTCCAAGAAAAGAAACTGGTACTAGCAGCATGGATAGACCTCAGGAAAGCATTTGATAAGGTCTGGAAAGAAGGGCTCCTAAAGAAATTGCGAAATTGCAGGGTTAGCTCAAGAATGTACAAATGGGTAAAAGCATACCTGCATAATAGAAGAGCCAGGGTACAATTAGATGGTCGCAAGAGCAAGAAAGTTCTACTGCGTCATGGAGTCCCCCAGGGAGGAGTCCTGTCACCCACACTTTTCTTGGTTTACATCAATGACCTAGTTGCTGAACTACCACACGGGATCAAAGTGGCAATGTATGCTGACGACCTGGTGATCTGGTGCACGGAAGAACATGCAACAGTGGCCACTAAACAAATACAAAGAGCTATCGATGCCCTAACCTTATGGGCTAATAGATGGTGCATCAGCATTAACACAGATAAGTGCAGCACTACACTCTTTACCCTCTCACCAAAACAAAAAGCTGGTCATATCAAGATAGATGGAGAGCTCTTGAAAGAAGACAAACAACCCACATACCTCGGAGTTACTTTTGATGATAAGCTGACATGGAAGCAGCACATAAACAAAGCAACAACAAAAGCCAGGAGGAAGCTAGCTATCCTGAGAAAACTAAGTGGAACCACATGGGGAGCCAGTGGGAATATACTCAGTAAAGTTTACCAGCAAGGCATAAGACCACACCTGGAATATGGTTCAGCTGCGTGGTATCCTGCATCAAACACCACATTACAAGATCTAGATAAAGTGCAAAACGAGGCACTTAGAATAATGTTGGGAGCAATGAAATCAACACCCATAGCAGAGATGCAGAAAATGGGAAGAATGCAAACACTTGGCGAACGCAGAGACACAAAAGTACTAATTCAAGCAGAAAAGTTTTAGTGTATGCCAAGTCATCCAATGACGGAAAGATTCCAAAATCTAGCAATGGGACGACTGAAAAGGAGCAGCTTTATCCATCAAGCTAAACGACTCCGTAGACAACTTACAGACCTACCTGAAGTTGGCAGCCCCTTAAGGTCTGTACCAGAGCAAACCCCGTGGAGTGAAAGCCATGGAATGCCAATATACATTCAGACCCATGTGAAAGGAATACTAAGCGAGGACGAACAGAACAGTGTGCAGCGAATGACAATCACCCTCAGTTTCCTGGATGAGAAATATCCACAAGATATATGGGTCAGAGTATACACAGATGGGTCAGCACAGAATGCTGTGAGGAATGGAGGTGCAGGTGTATATATAGAATATCCAAACAAGCCTAGAGATACAATCAGAACACCGACAGGAAAATTCTGCAATAATTATGATGCAGAAATCCAGGCAATTAGTGTGGCAGCTAAAAAACTGCTGAACTCCAACTCTGACCTACAGCCTGTGGTATTCCTGACAGATGCAAGGTCAGTGCTTCAAGCTCTCCAGTCTGGAAAACTAACAGACTTAAAAAAACTACTTAGCGAATTGTCTTACCAGTATAGGGTAACCATGCAGTGGATACCCTCTCACTGTGGAATACCAGGAAATGAAAAAGCAGACCAACTGGCTAAGGAAGGTGCTGCCGAAGACCAACCAGATATACCAATCACCTACCATCAGAAAAAACAGATGATAAAGTCAATAAGAAAGCCACAAACACCAACACAAGATGACTATCACAATATGAACAGATCAGAACAAGTTATAATTCTACGTCTCAGAACAGGACACAACCGACTCCGCAGTCACATGTATACAAAGTTCAAGATTGGCAACACGGCCATGTGTACATGTGGACAGGCAGCACAGAGTGCCAAACATATACTTCAAGAGTGTTCTGAGCATGAAACGCTGAGGCAGACATATTGGCCAGAGGAAACAACACTGGAATCAAAACTCTATGGGACACTGTATGAACTACAAAAGACAGTGAGTTTTATTAAGGAGACAGAATTACAGATATAGACATGTTTCAAGTGAACGAAAGAAGAAGAAGAAGAAGGTACCCATTTACAGCGCGGTCGTGTCAGGCAAGAAATCAAGGCTCTGGTTATTTTTTGTGTGTGTTATCTTGACGTGGTTTTGAACCTGGCATGCGTAACCTGGTGATAGTAAGCAAGCTCACTATCAAAAACTAGACAATGCAGCAGACATTAACCCATGTTAAACCTTCTTATTCACTTTCTACAAATCACATGACAGACAGTAGTGTTACTATTCTTAGCATCCTGCCAGAATCCAGGAACACATGAGTGAAATGCTCACTCCATTTGTATTAATTTTTTATCATCATGTTGCAGTGTCCAAAGGGGGAGCAAAGACTATCACCACTGTTTACCTTCCATGCATGTTGTATGAGGCAACTAAGGAGATTATAGGGTAGAGTTGATTGTTCCATCCATATACAGTCAAAGTGACCCAGAAGCCACGCTGAAGTCGGTTGTGCCAGGCTGAAAGGCGTAGGTATCATAGTAAAGGTATAAACCATGACACAGCACATTCCATTCTCTGACTACATCCCGGGGTTTGGGTTTTGGATCCACATGGACATTCTTCTGTATGAGATCCTCAATCGGTAAAGGTGACCCAAAAGTCTGCAGTGGCCTGTTCTAAGGTGAAATATTGTGGTCTGTTTGTATCTTTGGATGAGATGTATTGCATCATGTTTGTATTCCTCTTCTTATAGTTCATACAGTGAGGCATTAGTTATAATTGTCCACAGCCTTCTGTTTTGACATGCCACACAACACTAAGCTGATCAGTATCTTTTCCCTTGGTCTTCCCCTACTCTTCTTGTTCTTCAACTTGCATGTTGTCATAATGTACTCCATCTTTTCTATGTATTCAAATAATGTGAACTGTCTTATGCAGATATCGCAGTTAAGCTGTAATGACACAACACATTCCGTTCTCTGAACTAAATCCTGCTAATCTGCAGGAGTTTGAGAAAGAATGCCAAAGAAGAACAATTAACGTCTTTCAAGGTATCTCCATTATACTTTTTATCTGTCCATGATTTCTCAGTATTTTTCTATAAAACCACACCTCTACTACCTCTACATAATATCTACCTATTCTGCTGATTGACAAAAATTATATTCCACACACAAGAATCGGTTCTATATAACTTATAAGTACTCCTTCTCAACACAAAAGATCTATTACACAGGATGTTCTTCATCATGCTCAAGCTACCTTTGCCTGCGTTACCCTAAATTTGACTTCTTTAATACATCTTCCATCTTCCATTATCAATGTATCATTTGTTGTTTGTTAAATAGAAGATTAAAGCCTCTTGCCAAGACATGACTCTTTCAAGGACTGGAGTCTATATTTGTTATATTGAGCTGTGTTTGCTTTTATCTTTGTGTGACTTTATGATCTGAGACAGAAACTAATTATTGTGTGAACAATTATTGCTAAAGGACATTCATTGTGCCAAGCATTTTCTGGTGAGCTTTCCCCTGTTCAAGTGTCTGGGAAAGAGTAGAAGGCCAGAGAAGGATTGAAGTAAGATTTGATGGGAGTCTTTATGTTGGCTAGAGAAGAGTAGAAGCATTTAAAAAGACAGTCTTAAAAAAGGACAGGAGGAAGTCTTGCCTGGGTACCCAAATATTTGAATATAAATGACGAGTAATACTAATTATTTATTTGCTATTGAAATTTTTTCAACATACCTAGAAGTTTTTCCACAGGTCTACTTATAGCAGCACCCTGTGCAAGGTGAAATCTTATGCGTTCAACATCAAGAGATACCAGCTTCTCATTGAAGATATTTGGCATTGGATCATATGTACCAAGCTGCTCAATGGGTGGGGCATCACGATCCGTTTTATTTCCCAATAAAACAATATGAAAAAAGGGTCTGTTGGTGCAACCATGATATGCCAATCGAATGACATTAAAAAATTTCTGTTTTAATCTTGGCATTTTACCGTGAATATCTGAAGTGAGAGATATATATAAGCAGTATCAGAAAATGCCAGCACTATTACAAATTAGAAATTAAAATAAACCTAAAGCAAGAAAACATTTTACAGCATTACCAGTTATGGTATTTATTATTCAGAATACTGCTCTGCTCTTAGATCATTGCTTTTTTTTTTGGTATGGCGTAATCGGCTTCCAAACACATCACTCTGCAGTCATTTTCTATTAACAAAACGTAATAACTGAGCATGCCCTCTATATATATATATATATATATATATATATATATATATATATATATATATATATATATATATATATATATATATATATATATATATATATATATATATATATATATATATATATATATGATGCTACACCAGTAGCACACGGCGAGTCCACCTTGCAGTCCCAAATTAATAATAATAATAACAATAAGACCCATAACACATCAGGGTCGTATGGATGCCACTTTGGATAAATCAGAACGAAATGCCCTCTAAACAGATCTGTCCTCAGTCATTCAGAGAAGTATAAAAAATATGCCCAGACCATTCCTTGATGCTATCAATCCAGGATATTCTCTGTCCTCCTCTTCTCCCGCCGCACTCAGTTTCCATCTGCCATGGAAACACTTAATAGAAATAGATTGCGTTGGCTGGGTCACGTTTGCAGAATGCCAAACTGCCGCATGCCAAAACAAATACTTTTCGAAGAACTGGCTGAAGGCCAGTGAGTCCATAGTAAACCAATGCTTAGGTATAAGGAGATCTGTAAATTCTCAATGAAAGGCTTTTTGATAGATCCCAAAATCTGGGAAAACACTGCTGACATTCGGGCTGCCTGAAGAATTAAACTGCGTGTAGGAACAACATTATTCAGAAATAATATGTTTAAAGATATAGAAGGTAAAAGAGAAAAGATGCAAATAAAAATGTTCTGTTGCTGTGACATGATCGTCTGAAAGGTCCTAATTTCTGAGAAAATGTATCTATGATGTAAGAGGTGACTAAAGAGGTTATGGGGTGGAGATGGCTGTCCCATCCCATATAGGGTAAAAGTGACCCACAAACCATACTGAAGTCAGAAGACTTAAAGGTGCAGATATTGCAGCAAAGCTGTAAACAATTATACAAAGCATTCCATTCTCTGTACTACATCTTGCTTATCTGCTGGAGTTTGAGAACAAACACAGAAGAAGAAACTCATGCATATTAACAATATACAACCATGAGAATGAAATAAGCTCGCCAGTGTTGCCAGGGCCCGAAAGGGGAGCAAAGAATAGCAACACTGTTTACCTTATACGCATGTCGTAAAAGGCGACTAAGGAGGTTATGGGATGGAGTTGGCTGTCCCATCCCATATAAGGTTAGTGACCCAAAGCCATGCTAAGTCGGATGTGTCAGGCCGAATGGCGCAGATATTGCAGCAATGCTGTAAACCATGATACAACACATTCCGTTCTCCGGACTACATCCTGCCAATCTGCAGGAGTTTGAGAATGAACGCAGAAGAAGAAAATAAGCTGTGTTATGGGTGCACCTTTCTGCCTCAGGTATCCTACTCCAGAATGACTTTTGGATCACTTTGACCTGTAGCCAACCCCCTTAGTTGCTTCCTACAACATGCATGGCAGGTCAGAGTGCTATCATTCTTTGCTCCCCTTTCTAGTTCTGGCAACACATGGATGAGATATATTATTATGGAAAACCTCTTTGGGGAGCATTTAGTAAAATGAAAACTGAGCTTCTGGAATTGATGTGGCTGATCGCCCAGTACTTTGAAGAGAATCATGCTCATAGACAAATCACAAAGTGAGTGTTTAAATATTTTAAAATCTTTACTGCAAATATTGAGGATCTTTAAATTGTTTAAGAAATCCATCTTATTATGCAAGAATGCATGATTCTATGTAAAGATTGTGTTTGTTTGTGTACTATTATCAGGTGATGTTATCCTAAGGGTTATAAGGGTTTGAACTCCTCCTTGTGTACATCTACAACAAATGTAGTTTCACTTTAATATTGTAAATGATCTTTCAAATAGAAGAAGTAGCAGCTAGAATAATCATTATAAATTCTGTCAGTTGACGCTTCTTAAAAGCTGGGACTGAGATAATTTTCAACTAAGAACTAAGTAATTCATGAAATAATTTAACCGAACAATAACTGTCACGCTTATTCTTGAAATAAAGATACAATAAATAATAGGTAAGACTGCTGTAAAACTGTATAACCATAGTGCTTATGTAGAAAACAAGTTTTGAAGACCAACAGACTTATGGGGGGGGGGGGGGGGGGGGAGGTTATGTGGTATATGAATAAAATCATACAAATAACAATATAAAAGACATTTTCAATGTTTCAACCTTAACCTTTAGCCAGCCAGATTAAGGTCTTTATAAAAAATATACAAAACAAACAATAAAAACAATGGTATTATCACAGAGGCACTAGAATGCAGACATTAAATAGTATGATGTCCAAGGTGACAATGACATACATATACACAAGTAGTCATGGAATCGGGTTTTGTTGAAAAAGGGAACGGGAAATGAGAACGGAATGAAAAAACTATTACTGAAAATGGGACACTAATAAAACAATGACCACACCAATCAAAACTTCAACAAATGAATGGCCAGAATTAAGGTCCAAAGAATTATGGACACCACACTCGAACATAAACTGATTTCAAGGGAGCACCTAGATCTATCATCAGTGGTGCAAGAAAAATTGGTTGCCAAAAAGAAACTATGCAGAACAATCGACATAGAAAGTTTAATATTTTGCATAATCAATAGGCCTACAGTAGAACTACAGCAACTTTTAATGAGGAACTCAACTTGGAAAGAAATGGCTATTTTCCTATGTGTCACCAATGCCCCAAGAAGAGCTAATGAACCTCAGCCTTAGTAGACTACGCATATAAATCACAGAACATGGTAACTGCATGTTAGAAGTTACAAAGTATTCTTTCCAAAATCTCACTGCCATATGTGAAGTGAGCATCCACCAAAGAAGGGTAGTACTACAGTGGATATCCCACTGTGGCATATCAGGAAAAGAATAGGCAGATATACTAGCAAAATATGGAGCAACACAGGAACAGAAATACCAAGAAATCACCTACCAAGAAAATATGACTATCATCAAAGCTATTAATATTAAGAAAGCTGGCCACCAAAAAAAACAACTATCACATTAGAGATGAGTAAGTTATATCTTCCACATGAGGACATGACACAACAGACTAAACAGCCACTTAATTAGACTAAGAGTGATTCCATCACCTCTATGTACATCTGGGCAGGCAACACAATCTGTGGAACACATCCTGAAATAATGCATTACAATAAAACATTTAAGGGAGGAGCACTGGTCCACAGAGACATAGATATCTACAGATAATGCTACAGATAAACCGAACTTGGTGTGTAGACATGGAAACAAGAAGAAGAATCACACTGCATTTTGATCATTTTGTCCTACCAGGATGCAAACTGTAATGTGACTGACAGCTTTTTAGCTGCCTTTTTGCAAGTCAGTGTTACAATGCAGACTGCTGGTGTGTTAACTGTGTGTGTTACTGTACACTACACAGTCAGTACTTCAGGATATCGAGGCACAATAAACTGATAAACTACAATTCTAAGATGACTTCAACTGCCTGTCATCATTACTCATTAACTAAAACTAAATGTTCTTTTATTTTTATTATCAATTGATTCAGTAGTAGCATCATACCTAAGACATTATTTTTATTATCAATTGATTCAGTAGTAGCATCATACCTAAGACATTCGATGCCGATGACTAGCTCCAATTTAACTAACTACATGCATAACTCACCAGGTTATGATTATTATCGGTAGGCATAAGGGAATTTATTCAGATTTGTATGCCCGTCTAGTCTAACAAGTTCTGTTATAAATAAGATTATCTCATCTTAATCTAGTGTATGGGCACTGTGGGATTTCTAGTCAATTAGGAAATCTTCCCTGAATTTATACAATCGCTAAAACTACAGTTTAAGTCTTCACTGTGCTATAAATAGCACACAATGTTTACATTTTTAACTAGCTGATGTCATGGATTTCCATCTAACACCAATGAAATTAATGGATGCTGTGACATCACATCTCCCGACACAAACAACATTATAACTGATCCTAACCCTTATTCCTAACCCTAATCTAAATACTAATTCCAAATTAGTATGCCTTTTCAATTAATATACCTTAATTTTAAATACAAATTCTACTAATCACACTGCAAAGGTTAGGTAATACCTCGAAACTAGAACAAAGACCACAGTGAAGACTTAAACCATAGTTGCACCAAACAATTTCATGGCCGTATTGCGTATTAAAGACATGCTGTCGTATGGACTATATAGTCAAAAGTGGCCATTACAATCCACCAAATTGTGGACATAGTCGTAGTTACGTCATCAATGGGTGGGGGTTATCTAAAAAAAAAGTAATTTGCTATTTCCTTGTGTAACTCCATTTTAAGAGTTTGTGGAGATCTTTTTTATTGGAATGTCATTAAAACAGAGAGAGGATGGGAGGAATTTATCTTCTTTTGGCAAAAACATTAGTACAAAATTATGTTCTAATTTCATAAGTAAGTTGGGTGGAAGCTCCTACATATCCCTAATTTGGCGCATCTGTCGTTTCGTCCACCGTTGTGACTTTGCAGTGTTAGATATGTTGCATAAAATTATAGATTTTGGTAAGGGGGGGGGGGGTTAAAAGGATTAGAATTTGATTATATATATTTTGGGAGGGGGGCGAAGGGTTAGAATCAGTTGTAGAATGAATAATTAATTCTCTAATTATGGTGACGACAATGTAACTGATAAAGAGTTTTTTAACACAAAATCAGGGAACTTTTTCAACTTATTGCTTCTCGGTATAATTAGGAATACAATGTTAACTGCTCAAAGTATAAATAATGTTCAGTAATGCCATACAATCGCACTCACTCTAAACACAATACAACTTTGTCAGAGTTGTTTAATGATTCCAAGGTGAAGGACCCGTCAATTGGCCAGATTGTTTAAATTGAATAAGTTGGATAATGTTTTATTGGCCTATTCCACAATGTAATGTTTTGGTTCATAAGTAAAGTTATGTTCCTCCAGGGCCATATGCGGCGCATAGGGCAGAAGCTATAGCTTTCCTTTTCTGTCTTTGTGTTGTCAGGTCTTTCAGTTCTTGTGTGTTGTTTAGGTTCATTGACATGCCTTCTCTATTAATGGTTTTTCGTAGAGTTTCTCTAGGTCTCCGTCTTATTTTTACTCCCGTCGGCACTCAATTTAGTGACTGATGGGGAATTCTGAGGCTGCTCATTCTAAGAGCATAGCTGATGTAAGTCCATCCCCTTTGTCTAATATAGGAAGATATGTTGGTTTGTTTGCTTTCCTCTCATATAGTAGTGTTAGATTTAAAGTCACGCCACTTAACGTTCAGAATGGTACGTAGACATTTGTTTTCACATGTGTTTAGTCTTTTATATGTGACTTTCCAACTTTCGTATCTATATGATAGAATAGGGATAATATTGGAGTTAAACAACCTGAGTTTTGTGGTGTTTCTTAGTGTGTTAGATGTTACGCAGTTTATTGAAAGCTCCCTCTGCAAGGGCATACGGTGTAAAAATGTATTTTGATGTATCTCCATCCAGTGCTAGATTGGTGCCTAAATATGTAAAATTGTTGACTTAATAATGGAAAATATTGAATTTTTATGTCATTGTTGAATCTCATGAAATATAGTATATGAGTTTTTGATGTGTTGATTTTCAAGCATATCTGATTTGTGTAGTTTTGGAGACTGTCAAACTTAGATTGAGCATATGTGTGGTTTGCGCTTAAAGGACCAGGTCATCTGCGTAGTCAAGATCTTCGAGAACAGTATTGTTAATTATTATTCCTGTCTGCTTATTTTCAGTGCTCTTTCTCATGACCCAATCAATAGCTACGCAAAAAAGTAATGGGAACATGATGCATCTCTGTTAATCATAAGTAAAGTAGCTTTCCCTTTTCACGTCATTGGGACGTACAACACCCCTTCCCTCTAAGAAAATTAGAACATGGCTTTTAATACTAGGAATTTAGCCAATAGGTTGGTTGCGATTTTCGAAAAGGTATGCTAACGATTTTTGAAAACAAGGTCACCAAAAACTCATGAAAATGATTAGTCAAGCAAAATGAATTAAACAGGTTACTAAAACACTTACCTTGCCTATTAATAAAAATATATTTTAAAAAGTATATATAAAAAAACATACAATAAAACTAAACAGGACAATTCTCCACGTATCGGCTCAAACTGAACCTTTTTCAAGAGACAAACAACAGAAAACAAAATAAAAAACATGAAAATGATGTAGGTAACCCCCTCCCCTTTCTCATTGCTGAAGACATACGGGAATTCTAGCAGTAGTTTGCTCGCGTTTTGCAACATGATAATGATGATGGTGTTCCTCCTTCGTAGGCGAAGATCAGCATGACATGAAAAAAGCAATACATGCGATGAAAAAAAAAATAATAATAGATTGGTAATTGTCTAATTTGGTTTGTGAGTTCGTAGATGTCCGATGAGTCTGATTCGTGCACGGAAAGTTCTATTGCAGTGCATGCAGGAGTGCTAAAGGTTCGGAGTAGGAGAATTTTCGAATTTGTCAATCCGCTCCTTGTGCTTGTGGATTGCCCGCAATGTTCTTTCTTTTTCAAATTCCATGATGCCAGCAGTGATCTGGGTGTGCCAGGCTGATCGATCAAGTGATGTAGTCTCCCAGGAGCTAGGATCAATGCTGCAGTGCTTGAGAGAGTTTTTTTAATGTGATCCTTGGGGCGTTTTTTTCTGCCCTCCGCTTGAACGTTTACCTTCGCACAACTCCCCATAGAATAATCTCTTTTGAAGGCGCTTGTCTGGCATACGGACGATGTGGCCAGTCCAGAGGAGTTGGGACCAAGTCAGCAGGGCATGGATGCTTTGCATACGGGATGTCTGAAGGATTTCCGTGTCTGGTACTCGATTTTGCTAACGTACTCCCATGAGGTTTCATAGGCACCGAAGGTGAAGAGAGATAAGCTGTCGATCGTGTCTCGCATAGACAGTCCAGCAAGACGCAGCATAGTTGGTAGAACCACTGCGCGGTACACGTCCAACGTAGTTGTCAAACTGAGACCACGCCTGATCTAGACCTTGAAACAAAGGCTCCCGAATGCTGCACTGGCACAAGCAATACGCAGGGCAACATCTTCGTCAATTGTCACAGTTTGCGATATGGTGCTGCAGGGATACACAAACTTATTAGCAGTATTAAGTTTTTTGTCCCTTTACTGTGATCACCGGTTCTGTGTAAGGGACACCTGGCGCTGGTTGATACATTACTAAAGTCTTCGCGGTGCTGATGGTGAGACCGAATGCATCACAGGCAAAAGAAAAGATGTCCATGCTGTCCTGCATGTCTATTTTCCAATTTTCCGCTATAATTTTTTACTCCAGCGTTTCTGAAAACTTCTACATTAGCTTTCTTTGCTGTCCATGGAATTTTCATAATTTTTCTAAAAAACTACATCTCAGTTGCCTCCAGCTTATATTGGCCAATTGTGTTTACTGTCCATGCTTCACTTTCATAAAGAAGGATTGCCTTAATATAACATCATATCACTCGAACTCGTGTATGCATTGATATTATTCCATTCATTTACATAAATCTAGGTCAATAAAAGATGTCGCTCTCTACAGTACACGGTACACGCAAATGGACTGTGTGATCTGTGTTTCTCATATATGGAACCGTGTACAGTGCAAGCAATGCCCACCAATAGTTTGCAGCGTGCGATTGGTTTATTCAAGTTACATGATCTTCGACATATGAAACTTGTCACAATCCCTATAACATGGCTTTAGAAGGTACCATGTGTCTTGCTTATGTCTTCGGTCCATCTGTCGTTATGCTTCACTGGGATCTCTGCTCTTCCAGGCCTACATCGACTCCATAATATGGGCATATGACGTTGACCGGCACTTGTGGCTGTTCGACATGAGCCCATGTATGATCATATTTACTGTACATACCCTGGCTTACTTCCATCCGTTTTGGTTATAGCTTCTGCCTTCCTCTACCACCCCCACCCCGCCTCTTTGACGACGATATCTCACCTTCGTTTACTTCTATTTTCTCACTTCTATCTAGTACCTACTTCTAAGCCACCTGTACAGTGGTACCCTTTCATAGCTTTTATATTACATATGTTTGGAGCGGGTTCCTGTACTTCGAGTGCCTTTCTGGGGCCCTTACATCCTTTATGCAGCGTTATGGTTGGCATGTTGGATCACGACATCTTCGCCTTTCTGTATGTCCGTGCCCTTCAATTTCCCATTCGATCTGTTTCTGGATCACCTCCATCCTCAGTTAAGTCAGTGGGCTTTCATGGCCGACTCCTAGCTCCTCCCATTTCGCCCCTATCTGGCCATTTACAGTGTGATAATTCTTTGCTGCATTTTGAGCACCTTCTAAACACACGTTTTGGCAATCTATATTTTATTTTCTATTCCACCCACCTATACTCTCCATCTGCCTCACATTATTCGTTGTCTATTGCCCTCTTTGGTTTATATCACGTTTATCTGGTAGTTTCTGGTACACGACATCATCTGTTTCCACTGGTTTTGGAGCTGGCAAGTGCCGATTTTTGAGTTATCTCCCGCTGATTTTATGTGAATTAAGTAACTAAGGAGGCATGCGATTTTTTGAAACAATAGCTGTCTATGGCGAAAACTTAAGCGTATATTTATAAAATTCATGGTGTAGGCCCTACATTCAAAAACACAATGGAGATGTTGAGAATTTTGCAGGTTAATCTAGATTTACCAATACACCAGATTCAAATTCAGAGCATAGGCCTAATGGAAATATACTGAACATAGCCTAATATATTGCCTATATATTAACTACAGCAAAAACTTTCTGACTTGATCCTAATTTTAAATAAGATAGACCACTATTTTTAATATGTATATTAATACGTGTTAACGTGTTGCCAGGATCTGAAAGGGGAACACAGAATGGCAATATAGTGTAACTTCCATGCATGCCACAAGGGGCGGCTAAGGAGGTTATGGATATGGTGTTGGCTGTCCCATTCTATATATTGTCAATCTGACCAAGAAGCCATGCTGAAGTCAGATATGTCAATATAGAAATGAGGTCTGACAAGAGAGTGAGGTCAACGCTTTGCACAGCTCCTACTCATTGAAATCAAAATCCCCAGTGCAAGTCATTTTCATATCTACAAAAATTCACAGAATGGAAAAGATTTGCCCACTGACTCTAGGAGCATGGAATGTTCGTTTTACATATCTTAATTAGCAAAACTTGATTACCCCATTTCTAGCTTCATCTTAATAAATGATTATTACCCAAAAGCCAATGTGGTGTCAGAAAAGAATGTTGAACAACTGATATTGTCTTTGCTGAAAGACAACTTCAAGAAAAATGTCAAGAAGAACACTGTGATCTGTACAAAGCATTCATAGACTTAACAAAAGCATTTGACACGGTAAGTAGAGAAGGGCTGCGGAAGATTATGGCAAAATATAGATGCCCACAGAAATTTATCACAATGGTGCAACAATTGCATGATGGAATGCAAGCTAGAGTTCAGGATGATGGAGAGTTATCTGAATCGTTTCCTGTCTCAAATAAAGTTAAACAGGGATGTCTATTAGCACCTACCCTGTTCAGCATCATGTTCTCTGCTATTTTAGATGATGCTTTCAGATATCTTGACTTGGGAGTAGACATCATATGTCGCATTGATGGAAAATTATTCAATCTTCAGTAGCTGATCAAAAACTAAATTTAAATCACATAAAATCAGAGATGATCTATTTCCTGATGACAACATCATCTAAATGCAAACTATGAGGCTGATCTACAATGTATTATAGACAGATTTTCCTTAGCTTGTACCGTTTTTGGGTTTACAACTAACACAGAGAAAACAGAAGTCATGTCACAACCAGCACTTGGCAAAAGATATCTCTAGTCCTGCATAAAAGTAAATGGCATAGCACTTGAATTCTTTGCGGTCTTGAGCAAGTTGTCCTGCCTCTTTTAGTGACATGCGCAGGCATTCTTGAATATCTATTGTCCAACGGGATCTTGGGCAGCCTTTGCCTCTGTTGCCTTCTATCATCCCCTCCAGTAACACTCTCTCAATGCCATCATATCTCTTAATGTAACATTAACAAAAAACTAGCTTATTCTTTAAATTGTGTTAAAAAGCCAGCCTTCTTGGACGCTAACTGTTCTTAACAACTCCTGGTTTGTTTTCCTTGCTGTCCATGGTATTCTCAGAACTCTTCAATAGCACTTTAATTCAAATGATGTTATTCTCTTTGCTACTGTTTTATTTAATGTTCATACTAGGTAGTACACTATCATAAAGTGCCAATGTTGATGAAGTGTGCACAAGGATCGCCAAGGTAAGCAGCACTTTCAGCAGATTGTATGCAAATGTGTGGCATAGGAATCGCATTAACTTACAGACTAAGCTGAAAGTTTACAGAGAAGTGGTACTCTCAGAGTTATACACTAGTGAAACATGGACTGTATATAGACGTCATGTGATGAAACTCAGTCACTTTCACACAACTTGTCTCAGAAAATTTATGAACATCAGATAGCACGACAAGATTTCAGATACAACTGTCCTTGATAGATCTGGTATCCCCAGCATTGACACTATTCTGATGCAAGCACAAATTCATTGGGCAGGTCATCTGGTACATATTCCAGATCATCGACTGCCAAAGATACTTCTTTATCGTGAGCTGGAGAGGGGTAAAAGGATCTCAAGATGGCCAAAAGAAGTGCTACAAGGACTCTTTAAAGACCTCACTGAAAACCTTTGAAATAGACCAAGAAACATGGGAAGAACTTGCACAAAATAGATCTACAAGCCGCTCTACAGTCAAAAAGGGCACATCATCTTGTGAAAAGAGGAAAAATCAACAGTAGCTCAATAGCGGAATGTAGCTAGAAAGTCACGGATAAAAACCATCTACAGTGGTCATTCAAATGAAAAAGCTGATCCCCTAGCAAGGAAAGGGGGATCACTAGAACAAATAGAAAGTGATAATACATACTATGAATGTAAGACTATGTTAAAAGCAGAATATAAGAAAAAGTGGAAGCAGATGCATCCAAATATGTCCATGTCCTGTTGTGTATGTGCTAGAATGAACACGATATGTGCATGTCCTGTTGTTTATGTGCTAGAATGAACACGATATGTGCATGTCCTGCTGTTTATGTGCTAGAATGAACACAATATGTGCATGTCCTGTTGTTTATGTGCCAGAATGAACACAATATGTGCATGTCCTGTTTATGTGCTAGAAGGAACACAATATCTGCATTTCCTGCTGTTATGTGCTAGAAGAAACATAATATGTGCATACCCTGTTGTTTATGTGCTAGAAGGAACAAAATATGTGCATATCCTGCTGTTTATATGCTACAAGGAACACAATATGTGCATGTCCTGCTATTTACGAATGTGCTTGATGGAACTACATCAAGCCATCTACAAAATCATGATCTTTCAGATTTTTATTAAATTCATGCTAAAATACATATGTATTCAGTTACAAAAAGGATGAAGAAACATGAGAAAATAGTACCGGTAATCTGAAATATAACATAGCATTAAAAGCTTACCACATCCATACAGACAATAACAACAGCTATTGTTGCAAAGGTAGTTATGTTTTAGAGTACAGCTAACTGACTAACGGGTATAAAAAAATATAGATAACAATATACATGGCAGACTAAATTGACATTTTAACCATATGGTCTTTATAAAAAAAAAAATGCAGGACAAACAGAGAACAAACAACAATAGCAATTTCATAAATGGACAAGACTGCAGACATTTAACAACAGAAAAATTCAAGTAACAATGATGTTCACACAAACATACCTCACATATTACCTTAAAGAAGCATAATAAAAATAAAAAACATGAATGAGAATGAAATAAAACCAGAACTGAATACAAATGGAATGACAACACAACAAAGACTCCATATTGATATAAAAATATGTTTTGTATTAAGACCAAATGGTAAAATAGTGAAACTTTTACTATAAGCATTCGCTTTACATCCAAGTCCTATATCATTATTTATGTAATAATTTGTAAAAACATAACAACCTTGTGTTTTGCATAAATAGCTGTTATTATAAAGCTTTACTGCAAACTTACACAGAAAATAACATTAGTAATAATAACTGTCAATATATTTTTAGCAATGTACTTCTTCTTCTTCATCGTTCATTCTCAAACTCCTGCTGGATCTCCCTTGTAGCAAGACCATTGTCCTACTAGATTTCTAGCAGGATGTAGTCCAGAGAATGGAAATGCGTTGTGCCGCCGTTTTATTTGCGCCAATGGCCCGGCACATCCGTCTTCAGCGGACAGCAATGTACTTAAATGTACTAAATTAACATAATGCATGTATTCTAGTGATATTGTCTTCAAATACAGTGAAATATAGATCAATGTATAGATTGAAATATAGATCAATGTATAGACTGAACTATAGATCAATAGTCTTGAAATATTTTGAGCAACATACTTAAAAATGCACTAAAGTAACATAATACATGTATTCTAGTGATATTGTCTTGAAATATAGATTAACATATAGATCAATGTATAGATTAACATATAGATCAATGTATAGATTGACATATAGAGCAATGTATAGATTGACATATAGATCAATGTATAGATTAACATATAGATCAATAGTGATATTTCCTTGAAATGTCTTGAGCAACATATTAACATAATACATGTATTCTAGTCATATTGATGTATATTCTGTCTCTTCTCTATCTCTATCAATAGTAGATATAATAAATTCATTTACACGTAACAGGGCATGTTCTATTAGTATTTGAAGTTATTACTAAAACTTTTTAATTCAGAAAAATATAGTCCAAGTTTGTTATACATAACTATGTACATAGATATAACAATGATTTCATGAACACAATCTATGAAATATTTGAAAATGCTACAAGCAATGCCCATAAAGTGAGTTTAAAAAGTAACATTTGCAAACTAAATTGCATTAATATACATGTTCATTACAATATGTACAGCTTAACAATCAATGGAACAGAATACAACCACAACACAATCCATGGTGCCTCGTGTGCACGCATCCTTAAAAAACTGTCGACCCCTCCCCCACCCCACCGTTTAGAATGTGCAGTGCTGGATGATGTCAAAAAAATACTTCTTGTTCCAAGGCCAGATAAAAGAAACACCCTATATGAAACAAATCAACAGCTTACAAACACATGCATATATCACACAGTGATATTGGGTGAAAGGGCATGTGCTCATGGATTGCTGGATCAGTAAACAACCAACCTACAAGTGTAATAATTATTTTGAAGCATGAATATCTTCTGCATTCATTCTCAAACTCCTGCTGGATCTCTCTTGTAGCAGGACAATGGTCCTACTAGATTTTCAGCAGGATGTAGTCCAGAGAATGTAAATATGTTGTGTCACCGTTTTATTTACGCCAATGGCCCGATACATCTGTCTTCAGCGGAAAGCATGGATAAAGTATTTGCCCTTTGAAAGTTTGCAGAAATCACCATTGAATATTAAAATACTTAATGTTGTATAGACCAAAGAAAAAGTCTTTGATTGTCTTGGCAGGCAATAGTTATGGATTCTCATGGTGAAATCGGATGTGCTGAAATCAGAAATTGGAAGGCGCTAATAATGTAGCTTCACTGTAAACAGCAGTACAACATACTTCACATCTCCCAACAGAAATCACACTGAATTTTGTGTTGGTTATGAGAAAGTAAATGCAGAAGAAAAAGAGGAATAGTTATGGACAATATTTATGGTGTCGACAACCATAGGTATCAATTAGTACAGATTTTCCATATTGATACAGATTTTTGGCCATATTCAAATTAAGTTGTTAACCTTTAGCAAGCCAGATTAAAAAATACGAAACGTCTCCCTGCCACCGGATTCTTTTTTGAAAATTTTCATTATTGATGGTGACTGTTTTGAAAATGTGATAATTTTTTGGTTGTTAGAGATATTTAAATAATATTTGCACATATAAATAAAGAATTGAATTATGCATATATTGGTGTAATTTATGTACGTGTGTGTGTGATACCAGACGTATGAGAAAGTGGTAAAGACGTTTTTCACAAAAAACATATATTTTATAACAAATAAAGAGGGAAAAAATAAGAAAAAAAAATAACTTACCTTACATATCGAATTCCTTGGCAACACTGTCAACTAAATCACGTAAATCTGTTGTATTTATGTTCTTTCACTGCGAAATTATCAAAATATAGCCGGGGGAAATGTATAAAACATGTAGATTTGCAGTAAAATCGTTCTTTGAGCTTAGGCCTAGAGTTATTTTTTCTGCCACATCAAAATATTCGATATCAAACGTACAAGTCCCCAAACCAGCACGGCATTCTGTATATTCACTGCTGTGAAACTAAATAACCTAATAATCCATTATTCAATCCACGATTCAATGTTATTTTATTCGAAATACGATGAAATAAAGGTCTGTAAAACCGATCCATCATCATGGCATCGTACCGGTGTACAGATGTGGTCAGATTAATTGCTCTTAAACTTTTACGAATAGCCAGCCATTCTAAAAAACGATCATGTCGGAAGTGGGGGATGTACCGGCTTCGATTGCGCATGTCCCCAGCTATGTGCACGTACTGTGGTACGTGTAAATCTCACGATAATCTCGCTGGGAGGGACGGCCCGCCATCAGCGCGCGCGGCCATTTTGTTTTTCGGCGGCTGGATATCATATCGGCTCGGTGAAGGTTAAGTTCAGTGAGCACCTCTTAATTTTATTTTCAAGTGTTCGTTCTCCGAACAAGAATGTGTCAGGCCATTGGCGCAAATAAAATGGTGACACAGTGCATTTTCATTCTCTGGACTACATCCTGCTGGATCTAGTAGGACCATGGTGCTGTTACAAGAGAGATCCAGTGGGAGTTTGAGAATGAATACTGAAGAAGAAGTGTTTGTTCTTAAATTTCCACTGTATCTCTACTGTAGCAGTACAATGTTCCTACTAGATTTCCCCCAGGATGTAGTCCAGAGAAAGGATATGCGTTGTGCTACTGTTTTATTTGCAGTAATGGTTTGACATATCCAACTTCTGCAGTTTTTACTCCTCATTGTAAATGACCAGACAATGATTATTGACACTGAAATAAACTTGTAGACATATAACAAGAATCTGAATAGTTGAGTTTCAAAAATACAACATAAAAAATGAACATTGAAAACAACATAGGTCATGATAATTACAGGAAATGAAGTACAAATAATGCTACACATAGCAAACTATGAGCTTCTTCTCTATTTGTTCTTAAACTCCTGCAGACTAGCAGGATTTAGTCCTGAGAATGAAATGTGTTGTGTTATATTCTCTCATTTGGATTCAATGTCTGCACCTTTCAGCCTGACACATCCGACTTCAGTAGGACAGAGGGTTACAGTGAACCTTAGATTTCACCTAATTATGGAGTTTTATTTCATCAGGATGTAGCCAGGAGAATAAAATTCCTTGTCATGATTTTCAGATTTGGCTGCGATATATGTGCTTTTGATCCTTCTTTTTTGTTCTCCTATTGAAGTCATATGTTGACATGAATTTCTACAATGAACTGAACAGCGGTTAAAAGCTCTGAGATAGGACCAAAGAGCTTGTTCAGATGGCCACAGTTTTCTTCATGAGGTGTGGTACAGTGGACAGTTCTATAAATTATGTCCTGTGTTTTCTACAAATTGTCTATAGGGATACATATCTGTGTCACCAATTCCAAATCTTCCATGTGTTGTTTTGAGTTTTTTTGTGTGGCCTGTCCTCAATTTTTAAATTATTAATGACCTGAAAGATCAGATATGAGCATGAGTTCTGGGTCACCTACACCCTCTACTGGATGGGACAGTCAACCCCACCCTTGAAACCTATTTAGTATCATCTTACGACATGTATGGCAGGTAAGTGTTACTGTTCTTTGCTCCATTTTCAGACTCCTGATAACACCTGGACACAACATATATATGAATCTTGACCTATCTATGCTCCAATGTGTATATTGAAATGTAGCTTATCTATGTTCCATGAATTGTACATGAATTCTAAATTATCTATATTCCAACATGTACATGAATTCTAAATTATCTATGTTCTAACATGTACATGAATTCTAAATTATCTATGTTCTAACATATATAATAGCCATCTTATTATTAGAAATGCAATTTTTTAGATTCAAATGCTTTGTTTATTGCTGTTTCAGTCAATGTTGTGAACTCAAGAATTGTTGGAGTGTGGGGGTTAATATATTGAGTTCACATAAAATATAGTCAAAGATCAACAATGGTCTTAGCAATAAAATAGTAGATTAGTATGGGAAAATGATGCAAAAAAAAAAAACACTTTAAGCTAGAGCAATGTATAAGAAAAAGGTGTGAGTAATAAAATGAGCGGATATGAATAATCTGTTAAATCTATGATAAAGACAAACAATGTACACGTTATTGTTTAGATGATAGTCACCGGTGAAGTATCACATTTTTTCATATGTCCATACGTGCCCGCAAGTGCTACACAATCTTGAATACATATCATCATCTTCATTGTAGATCTCATCTTCAAATTCATGTTGGTGGCCTGATAAATCTTTCCTCCACAAACTACTTCGTACTGCCATCCGAAGTTCTGTGGATAGTGTTATTAAATTTATTATTTAATAGCATATATCATTGCAAACTCATATATTTTTCTGTAGAATACTCTAGAATTATGTACCAAACATCAAAACATAACGGACATTTTACAACACAATACAACAGGATTAAATTAATGTTTTAACCAAAATAACATTAACAATCAAAGGATACAAGATATATTGTTAATGTAGGGATTAAAGTTTCCTTAGAAAGTATGCCCTTTCAACCCTGGATAAAAATCCCCTTGGTTATATCAAAGGTGCACACAAAATGGATGACCCAGGCAAACTATCAGATCGTCTTATGACATATACCCCTTCCGAGCAGAAGGTTCTTTCAATAGGCATTGCACTAGGCAGAAAGTTAAAGTTTCCTGGGTATGAAAGAAAGCTCTAAGAAACTACCACACTACATATAGGAAAGTAAGAACTATCGGTAATTGCAATTCCTGGAGATCGAGAGAAAGAAGAAGAATATCAATATGCAGGGGACTTCAAGTTTAATTGTTTGTTTTTATCAAGAACATTTTCACAATTCTTTTCACATTTTCGTGATAAATTCTTTGCAATTAGATTTTCTAAAGTAAAAATCATATTCATTCAAAAAATATTTATAAAAAAGGAACAATCTTTAGCTGGTATGAGTTTGAGGGTCAATGCATATGAAAAAAATATAAATTTAATACTCACCTTTCAGCTTTTTGCCAAATTTTTTTTGTTTTGTCTTCTCTCGATTATCATTTCGTGATTCTTTTGCTTCTTCTAACTTTTCCTCACTTCCCCATACTTCTATTGCCCTTTTCATAACCTGTCAAGATTTATAAGATTAAATGTAAATTTAAATTGCAATAACAAATGTTTTCAGTATTGTTTTATTATGAATTCGATATCAAACTCTTGTCAGGGTTTAGTTAGAAAACAAATCACATTTTTTTGTATTCTTCATGAGTCAATATCAAACTCCTGTGTTTTTAACTCATACAGAGGGCCGTAGAATTTTTATTCCACTTTTCTTTCTCTGGGTCAGTGTGTTTGTTTCAGCTTTCATATTATAGGCATTCTTGAAGAATATACTCTGCTGTCTGAGGTGCCTGTCTACATATACACATGGCTGTTTTGCCAATCTTGATATTTGTATATATGAATATCTCTGAACTTATGTTTTCATAAATCCGTATTTTTAACAATTTATTTCCATATTTCAATAAAAACGTCTGTATTTAGCACCAAAAAGACCTTTTGTTTTTTTCATGGTCATCAATACATTTCAATATGTATGTGTGAGATAAAAAAAATGTGTGCATTAATAATATTTACTGAAATTTAACCCCAAATTATCTTTAAAAATAAAAAAGTTTACACCTATGTATATGTGGCTGTGAAGTTGGTTATATCCTGTTCTGAGGTGTACACAGTGACAACTAGTTTCAGTCCATTCATAATTTAGTAGTCATCTTATGTTGGTGTTGGTTTTCTAATTACTTTGATCATCTGTTTCTTTTGATGGTATTATGAAATGCTGTACCAATGAGAAATAATTAATGAGACAAATTATGAGAAATACTAAGGCAGACAGTAAAGCAGATAAATTGCAAAGAAGATTTAACAGGGTACTCCGCTAGTCCGTTTTGATTTGTCAGCAATGAATCAATCAGATTATGTTGAATTTTCAATGGAATTGGTTGTGGTCATCTGTTTAAAAAATGTCATATACCGGGGTAACTCCTTTTTTCTATTGCATTTGTTCTCAAACTTCTGCAGATTAGCAGGATGTAGTCTGGATCAACAGAATGCATAGTGGCATGGTTTACAGCTAGACTGTGATATTGAGACCTTTCGGCATGACACATATGGCTTCAGCATGTTTTATGGCTCAGTCGACTTTCTATGAGATTGGACAGCCAACTCCACCTCAAAACCTCATTATTTGCATCTAACAAAGCGCATGGCAGGTAATAGTGTTACTATTCTTTGCTTCCCTTTCCGGCATAGCAACACATGGATGATATAACTCGTAAACCTGCTAAGATGATATAATAATTAAGATGATCTACATGGGAGTGCAAGAAGTGCACTTTTAATGACATGCGACAGCCAAGGTTCTGGTAAGAATCTATTAGACGCTGAACTCCTTCCCTGTACGTAGGGGACTTATGATTACCAAGAAAGTTTTCACAGACCCACTTGAATGCCTCCCAGGCTTCTAGCTCAGCTCCTGACAGAGACTGTTTGAAACTTTCATCTTGTAAAACAGATCTGATTTGTGGACCTATAAATATCCCTTCCTTCATTTTTGCAGCAGTGATGTTTGGGAATTTATTAACAAGGTACTGAAAACCTTCTGAGTTTGTCTTACCCATGGTCTTCACAAGGGTTTTCATCAGTCCTAGCTTAATATGGAGAGGTGGCAGAAATATTTTCTGTGGATCAACTAGGGGCATATTTTAGACACTGCTTGCTCCTGGCGTATAGATATGCCTGGGCTCCCAGACACGTTTGACATAATGTTCCGCTGTTGCTCGACTATCCCATAGGCATAGGAAACAGCAGTATTTAGTGAATCCTCCTTGCATGCCCATCAACATGCCAATGACCTTTAGATCACCACAGATGTTCCACTGGTGTGTTTTATAATGGATAACTTCAAGCAAACTGTTCATGTTGTAATAAGATTCTTTCAGATAAACAGAATGTGCAACTGGTATGCTTGGTTTTAAATTTCCATTGTGCAAAAGAACTGCCTTTAAGCTTCTTCGCGAGGAATCAATGAAGAGACGCCATTCTGATGGATCATGCACTTGTGATAAACTGTTGAAGAGACCATCGATGTCCTGACAATAACTCAATGAGCCGTCAACATTGAAGAACGTCGTCATGTTGAGATTTCGTTTTCTATAATAAGTTATGTTAACGTCCCTTGCAAGCAAATGCTTTTGCTTAAGCCTTGAAGCAAGAAGTTCTGCTTTATCTTTAGACAGATTTAGATCACGAATAAGATCATTCAGCTCTGCCTGTGTAAAAGTCTTAGGTTCTAAACATTCATCAACAGTATAATCTGGATCAGTTGAGTCTGCATTGTGAACAGCTGTGTTTTCACTGCATTCCTCCCCATCTTGCATAGATACGAGTCCACCAGAAGGAGGTAAAGGAATAGGCAATGAATCGTCATGTGGAACAGGCCTGATGGCAGAATCTAAGCTAGGATATACAATGTTCTGTTTATTTTTAGCAGAGAATCCATTTGTGTTCACCAGACAAAAGTAGCAATCATTGACATGGTCTCGCGGTTCCCTCCATAACATTGGAATTGCAAATGGCATAGCTGCCTTGCGGCCATTTAGCCAGTCACGTAGTCCGCTTGAACAACTGGTACATATGATATGTGGAGCCCAAGATTTATCCTGATCACCCAGTGGACAGCCAAAATACAATATGTATATCTTCTTTAGATCATCTGAAATTGTGCGCAGCTGTGATTTCGTCACAAATGAACCACACACAAAACAGAAACAGTTTGGATGATTGATGCATCTTCTAGGCATGATAATAAGTTAATAAGTACACAAAATAAGTTATCAAGTACACAAATGCAAGGTTTTTGCAACCTTTAAAATAAAAGAAAGTACAAAACAACGAAATCTCATAATATACTTGTCGTAATTACTTTAAGCAAACACCACACGTGTATAAATGGATTTACTATCCTATCGAATACACAAAAATGGTAGCATCGATACTAAATCACGTGACCCGAAACTGAACAAAATTGTAACAGCCAGTAATAAAGTATCGATACCAATCTAAATAAAACATTGTACTCGATTTGTGGTCATAACCACTGTTGAAAGATATTATAATTAGCTATTACAAAAAAATGTTACGTGGTAGAAAAAAACTAAAGACAGATTTGAAATCAGCTAACCAAATACTACAAAACCCATATAAAATTATCTGTGATGATTTTTGTGTGTTGCCTTGTGTTTTTAAATATATATTTCTTTTCATAGCGTTCATTCTCAAACTCTAGCCAGATCTCTCTTGGTGCAGAACAATCTTTCTAGTGTTAATTCTCAAACTCTAGCCAGATCTATCTTGGTGCAGAACAATCTTTCTAGTGTTAATTCTCAAACTCTAGCCAGATCTATCTTGGTGAAGAACAATAGATTTCTAGTGGGACATTGTCTAAAAAATGAAGATTAAGGCAGTTTTATTTGTGCCAATGGTCCAACACATCCAACTTCATTGGTATCTATCTGATCTATCTATTTATAATTGTTTTATAATTTGTCTCTTTACACCACTCGTGTTGCTGGGAACAAAGAATACTTTTATTTGCCATGCACAATACACGAGGCGACTAAGGAGGATTTAGGGATTAAGTTGACTGTCCCATCCCACACAGGGTCAGTGTGACCCAACAGATGTTCTGAAGTCAGATGTGTCAGGCCATAAGGTACAGATATCATAGCCAAGCTGTAAACCATGACACAACAGATTTCATTCTTGAGACTACATCCTGCTTACTTATTTATCTGATCTCCGGTATTGCGATCTTTCACTCTTTCTTCCCTATGCTCAGTGGTGGTAGGTGCATGTCTTCTACAGTTGTGTTGTATTTATATAGAGGGTGTTAGTGATGGAGGGGTTTGGTGGTAATTGTTGTTCCTGCAAGTCTTGTGGTGCAGGGCATTTAATTCTTCTTCTTCTTCTTCTTTCGTTCACTTGAAACATGTCTATATCTGCAATTCTATCTCCTTAATAAAACTCACTGTCTTTTGTAGTTCATACAGTGTCCCATAGAGCTTTGATTCCAGTGTTGTTTCCTCTGGCCAATATGTCTGCCTCAGTGTTTCATGCTCAGAACACTCTTGAAGTATATGTTTGGCACTCTGTACTGCCTGTCCACATGTACACATGGCTGTGTTGCCAATCTTGAACTTTGTATACATGTGACTGCGGAGTCGGTTGTGTCCTGTTCTGAGACGTAGAATTATAACTTGTTCTGATCTGTTCATAATGTGATAGTCAGTAGAGTAGCACTGTCTGAAACCTGCTTGCTGTGATACCAGAAGGTTTTCACTTTCAAGGTACCACTGCATCCTAAGATTGATAATGCGTTCCATTGTTTTGCATAGACAGCTTGTGAGGCTGATGGGCCTGTAGTTGGAGACTGTGTTGCCATCTTTTCCTGATTTGAGGAGAGGTATCATTATTGCTTCTCTCCATGCCTGTGGTACATTACCTGTGGACCAGCTTGTGTTAAAGATTTGCAGCAGCTTTGCTCTTGCTGCAATTCCCAGGTTTCTAATAATTTCATTGGACACTCCATCAGCTCCAGGGGACTTTTTCATTTTCAATTTGGATATTGCATGCTCCAGTTCTCTCATTGTGATTGGTGCCTCCATGACTTCAGGTATAGGTTCATTTAATAATGCTGTGTTTTACTGATGGTCAGCGGCAATTCTTTGTAGGTGTACCACATCTTGTTAATCTGCAGTGGTTGAGAATAATCACAGAAGTCTCTTTCTGCATCGGCATCCCTAAGTTATTATTTGTCCTTTGTATTTTCATAATCTCCGTAGCCTCCAGATCATTGATTGTCCATGATTCACAGTCATGAAAAAAGTATAAGGTCACATGGAACAAACTGCAAGCCCTGTTAGATATGGTAATGAAAAATGTATCAGTCTAATTCACAAAAAACACATTGCCAATTAGGTTTTACCTGGCTCATGAATAATTCTTGGTGCATCTTGATGAACTGTTTTATTACTGCTTATTATACCATCTGGTTCCTCCAGAAAAAATCCAGCATGTGTATCAATAAAATAAGAATATGACTTATTTTATAATTGAATTTCTTATTTTAGTTTAGTTTCAGCCACAATTTGACTCACCTGAATCTGCAGAAACAGCCTCATGTCACCCCACTTTGAATTGTGAGGATTTTTGCGCAGAATGAACTTTAGAGCTGGCTCTCTCTTGTCAAAGTCTTCATCTTTCAAGAGATATTCCTTTTTAGCATCTGTTTTAGTTATCAAAGTATACTTTTCTTCATCTCTAGATGGGAAATAAAACATAAAACACATCCAATCCACATTAAATTGCTTAATCTACAAATTATTATTAATCAGTTATTGGTTACTGATTATAAAAGACATCACTGCACTACTGGTAAACTCATTCATGCGGTCTTCTCCAGGACATGTCGAATTGAACGCATACTCATGGTTCCCGTGGCTCGTTGGTTATCATATTCACCATGCCTCACTAAATCCCTAAATTCTTCCAATCGCATCCTAGATATGTCATCTATTGCAGGGTCAACATCTAACAAGCACTTGCAAAACAACTATAGAGTATCTTTCTTATCCATTCATGATTCACAAACTGCAGGTGCATATGATACTCTTTCATTTCTGTGCATACCAGCATGTCCGGAGAACAATTAATTGTAAGCAGCAGTAGTGTAGTAGCTTCTTCTCATTCACAACTAATCAGGTTGCATGATACCATATTTCTGCTGCACCTCTCAGCCTGGTATCTCTGACCACAGCTTGCTTGGGCAGGACTATGGTCCTGCTCTGTGTAAGGATGGCCCAAGCAATCTTAGTTTCCAGCGTTTATTGCTTGGACTAAGCCCAATCTCCACTTCAAGGAATTGACTTGATCGAGAGCGTAGTAGCTAAATCACCAGATTGAAAACCAAATAACTCAGGTTCAATCTTCACTGGAAAAAGTGGGGTCACTTTAAAAAAAAGTACCTCATATGGTGAGTTCCACTTCTTTCAAGCATGGGTTTTTAGAAAAAGTACCTCATGGTGAGTTACACTTCTTTCAAGCAAGGATATTAGTTCATTCAAACACAGGTGTTAGTTCAACTTGGTTATATCAGAACTTTCTACCATAAAAATATAAAATAATGGAGGTTATGATTCAATGAACCACATTCTCCAAGTATTAACCAGGTCACTTGTGATTTGTATGTAAACAAACTCCTATGGTTGATCCAGCCACCAGAAATGAGAGCCAAGGTTGAAGAAGAATGTCATGGAGAAAGAGTATGTGGTGAAGGCAATACTAGTCAGGTAGTTTCTGATCAACCACTCACTAGGCAGTTGAGTACTTGAGGGTAAAATCATGTGACATGATGCTGATTTATAACTCAACTTACCTTTACCTTTTAATTGTGTATCATTTATCTTCTTCTTCTGTTATTAGGTCATTGTTCAAATTTGGCTATCAATCTTGTTATTATTATGAAGCTTATAGTCTTTCCCATGTCTAATCAGCAGCCTTGATAAAGCCCAACTTCACTCTTAACTGAATACAGCTAATGAGAGCAAATTTATGATGATAAATTTGATTGCCACATTCTTTTATGCCATGATTTAAAATGCTGTGTAGAAACAACAAACCTCTACCATTTTGTCCTGTCTTTAGTTTCCATCTTGTCCTGTCATTAGCTATTATTTCCAATTATTTGTATGTCTTAACCCCCCCCCCCTCTCATGTCTAACATTTTCATGTCTTAACCACCCCTCGTGTCTAACATTTTCTACCAGGTCTTTATTTTGTACTAAATCAGAGCGATTTCTGTGGTTTTTTTTAGCATTTACTCTCAGACTTAATTCTCCTGCTGGAACTTACTTGTAATAGGACAATAGTCCAGCTAGATTTCCAGCAACATGTAGTCCAGAGATGTGTTGTAGCAAAGATTTGTTTTGCCTGACATGTACAGCTTTGGCAATGGAATGTATACATTCAGTATTTTATCCATTCTATGGAACGGTAAACATATGTAACCATATTGCTAGTAGGACAACCTGTGTTTCACAATCATTATCACTTGCCCATCATGCAAAATGTTTTAGTCATCCACCTGAATTGTGGATGCATTCATTGTTGTTTGAATTCTTTGCGGATGTCTGGATCAGAACTATCTTGCAGGGAACAATTGAGGGTGGAAGAAGAAGAGGTAAAATGAAAGCATGGATTGATACTATTAAATACTGGACAGGGTTAAGATTCTCCACACTTAAACAAAGAACTGAGAACAGAGTGGCATGGTGAAATTATTTTGCAGATTTTTCCAGAGCAGAACCCCTACGAATCTGAAGTGTTTGATGATGATGATTACTGTTTATTCTTCAGTCCTGCCGAAGTCTTATGGGGAGTCTGATAGAAAAGCAAACACTGGTAATGCTTTAACCTGACTTGCGAATCACAAAAGGTGGTTTAAGAGAATTGGTCTGAGATTGACTATCCATCCCATAGAAAATAAAAGACACATCTTGCAGAAAATGGATGTGTTGGACATATAACAGGACATATATAACAGTTTTGCTCTAAATCAATTAGCTCAAATCACAAAACAAGATATAAATTGTTATACTAGAGCAAAAGAAAATCTAGGAAAATTCTTTCAGAAAGTGGATGTGTAGGACATGACAGGATCGAATATCAGTTTTGCTGAAAATCAATTAGCTCAAATCACAAAAAGTAAAAGTTGTAAAGCAGACAAAAAAAAGACAAGTCACTCGTCTTTCTTATATTGAAGGTGAAAAGCACTAAACAAAAACTTACTTGCACTTGTCACAAACAGGATAATTAAATTTGCTTTGGAGATACGAGTCACAAAACTCTTTACTGCATTCCTCACAAAAAAGATTGTCAACTTCAATGACAGGACCTAATAAAAATTGACAAATCTTGAATATATAAAATATGCAGGTATGTATTTCTCACTCCCTCTCTATCTCTGTCTGTGTGCGAGGGCGTGTGTATATGTGTTTTTTCTGGAACAAAAGGTACTATAGTGCGTTTCAAAATAGTTGCCCTTACATTGCCTTTAATATCTCCATAACCAGTAAGCAGAATTTAGTGAGATTTTGCATAGCAGTTTAGATATTGAATGACATAAGGAATTTATAAATTGTATTTCACCAGCAAATGTGAGATTTCACCATTTGCATGGGGCATCAATATTCCTTTGATGTTTGTGAATGTGTGACTACTACAGTGACAGAAGAAATTAATTATACAGTAATTTCTCAAAATAGATTATGAGGCTTATATGTACAGCTTCCAATGACCTAGATTGATGTAGTTGACTCAAATTTATATTAAAATCGTGCACATCGTTCAAATTGAAAAACAAACAGGTATTAGTTGTATTACAAATTTAACCCATATGGTCATGTACAGTAGTTTTCATGATTTTTAACACAAACATCTTCAGCATTTGTTTACATACATTCTATAGACAAATTGTACATTTTTTGTTTAATTGTGTGCCAACATTTCTACATTATTTCGTTATGTTTTTAAAACACTTCTGAAAATTTCATGCATATCTGTAAAATAGTTGCGAAATTACAAATATTTAAACAGGGGCCCGTATTTTGAAACACACTATAGTACAGTACAGAAGATACAGTTTTACAAGAAAAGGGTGGAAGGAAGTTAAGTGTCCTTAGTAGAATTTGAAGACATTTTTTTTAAAAGTCAATGTATCCAGCAGTAATGTTTAAAGACAAGGCCATATTTCACATAATTCTATTTTAATCAGGAGCATGAAGGTGTTTTTTTTTACCAAAAAAAGTCCAGATAAGTAATGGTGAAAACATTCATGTGAAACCCCTGAAAATAAAAAGCACTGATTACAATCATATGACATTTCAGGTGTTGTGAAAAGTTGTTGATAATCAATATGGCCAGGTAAAATTTGAAATTGCTTACAAAAATATGCTTTTGCATTTTATCTAAATGGGCTGTCTCAGGTGGATGCAAATAACCTGAGGTAGATTTTGCAGGACATGGTAGTAAAGATGATGTTATACATGTACTTCTTAGTATCACGTCCAGAAAAATCTACACCCCTTCATTTCGTCCACCTGAGACAGCCCATTTAAATAAAGTACAAAATTACATTTTTGTAAGCATTTCATTTCTAATTTTACCTGGCCATATTGATTATCAACTACTTTTGACAACATCATCATCAGTTAGTATATTTGTAGCAGTTATCTCAGCCTTTTGAAACTCCTGTCAATCTTGCAATAATATTCCCACTTCTATTAATCATGTTCAGATGGTCTTTGATATTTTGTGACCATCTCATTCTTATCTAATTTTTATTGCCGTGATATCATCCAATGTGTAGTTTACATGCTGCATAGAGAACACAAATGTATACTGGGTACGGTATTTAACCTATCAATCAAGTCCAATAATCAGTAACATAGACAATCATGCTTCTTTATAACTTCAGATTTCTTGTTAAAAGGTTCTGTGTTCATACTCAGACACCTTCTGGTTAGCACAATGTAGTCACATGCCCGTGTGTTGCCGGGGCCCGAAACGGGAGCAAAGAATAGCAACACTGTTTACCTTCCACGCATGTAGTAAAAGGCGACTAAGGAGGTTATGGGATGGAGTTGGCTGTGCCATCCCATATAGGGTCAGTGACCCAAAGCCATGCTGAAGTTGGATGTGTCAGGCCGAAAGGCGCAGATACTGCAGCAATGCTGTAAACCATGACACAACGCATTCCGTTCTCCGGACTACATCCTGCTAATCTGCAGGAGTTTAAGAACGAACACAGAAGAAGCACAATGTAGTCTGAAGAACAGAATGTATTGTCATGGTTTGTGATGTCTGTGCCCTTCAGCCAGACATGTGACTTCAGCATAGCTTTTGGATCACATTGACCTATGGGTTCTGGCAGTCATCTTCATCCCCCTAAACACCCTTAATCACTTCTCATGATATGCATGGTCACAATATTCTAATATTTATTTTCTCCTTTCAGGTTTCAGAAACATGCAAGAGACTAATAGGTTTCATCTGTGACCTGACAACATATCCATCATCATCCCTCTTTGTCTTCCTGTCACTTCTTTTCCCGGCTAATCAGTTTTGTGAGTGTTTTTGTTCTCAAATTACCATGGGTTCTCTCTTATAGCAGGACAATGGTCCTACTAGATTTCCAGTAGGATGTAGTCCAGAGAATGGAAAAAACATTGTGTTCCCGTTTTATTTGCACCAATGTCCTGACACACCTGACTTATGTGTTGATCTTTTCAACTATGACTAAATAAATATGCTTTGCTTTTCTCATCACGGCTTATGATTTCTGACTCCTTCCACATAAAATATTGTTGATATAGACATGACACCTTGTTGAAGACCTCACTGTGATAAAAGCAAAATAAAAGATATGATGGAAACATCAAGAAATAAACAGATTACAGTTGATCAGATTGCTCTATCTAGCAAGAAACAGTTGGTTATGGAGGTCTATTCCAGCCAACCTTTATTTTGTAAACAACATGTGATCTGATTTTTAAATATATATTTCTTTTCCTAGCGTTCATTCTCAAACTCTAGCCAGATCTCTCTTGGTGCAGAACAATCTTTCTAGTGTTAATTCTCAAACTCTAGCCAGATCTATCTTGGTGAAGAACAATAGATTTCTAGTGGGACATTGTCTAAAAAATGAAGATTAAGGCACTGTTTTATTTGTGCCAATGGTCCAACACATCCAACTTCATTGGTATCTATCTGATCTATCTATTTATAATTGTTCTATAATTTGTCTCTTTACACCACTCGTGTTGCTGGGAACAAAGAATACTTTTATTTGCCATGCACAATACACGAGGCGACTAAGGAGGATTTAGGGATTAAGTTGACTGGCCCATCCCACACAGGGTCAGTGTGACCCAACAGATGTTCTGAAGTCAGATGTGTCAGGCCATAAGGTACAGATATCATAGCCAAGCTGTAAACCATGACACAACAGATTTCATTCTTGAGACTACATCCTGCTTACTTATTTATCTGATCTCCGGTATTGCGATCTTTCACTCTTTCTTCCCTATGCTCAGTGGTGGTAGGTGCATGTCTTCTACAGTTGTGTTGTATTTATATAGATGGTGTTAGTGATGGAGGTGTTTGGTGGTGATTGTTGTTCCTGCAAGTCTTGTGGTGCAGGGCATTTAATAATGCTGTGTTTTACTGATGGTCAGACGCATGTGGTTGCATCTGTGGGTCTCACCAATGGCCCACTAGACATACCATCCATGCAACAGAAAACCTTAGCGGATGACATGCCTTTATATTGAGGTTATCTTCTTATAGAAGCTTCATGGCACGTCATCTATACAATTATGATTTTGTTTTGTTGTTGAAATGTTTTACATGTTTGCCTGAATATATATGTATGCACCCTCTGTGGTTGGGAGGGAGCCAGAGATGTACTGTTCAGCACTGAGGAGGAGGAAACTGACATCACTGTTTTTCCTATGGCTGAGGCCCATCATAGAGGCACGGTGACTCAGGATGTGACAATCCTTTTGACTTGAACATTTGGTTGCATGCCTGGAGCAATAGAGAAGTTCGGCATAACCAGTAGTCAATTGGTGGCGGGGAATGAGCACAGTGAACCCTATCTTGGCTACAGTGGCTAGGAGCAGTGCATAGGTTTAAACCTACCTTCCTGGAGGTGTGATAGTTATTCTCTGGCTCTGTCCCGGGTTGGGCCGAAAATCCACAGACTTCCCAGCAATATAATGCCATCTAATGGCATTAGGTCAAAGGGCAGGAGCCCATGGACCGCTGGATCAGCAACCGACCAACCAACCAACCAACTGATGGTCAGCGGCCATTCTTTGTAGGTGTACTACATCCTGTTAATCTGCAGTGGTTGAGAATAATCACAGAAGTCTCTTTACTCCAGCATCTCTGATCATCCCTAAGTTATTATTTGTCCTTTGTATTTTCATAATCTCCGTAGCCTCCAGATCATTGATTGTCCATGATTCAGTCATGAAAAAAGTATAAGGTCACAGGGAACAAACTGCAAGCCCTGTTAGATATGGTAATGAAAAATTTCTCAGTCTAATTCACAAAACACACAAAAACACATTGCCAATTAGGCTTTACCTGGCTCATGAATAATTCTTGGTGCATCTTGATGAACTGTTTTATTACTGCTTATTATACCATCTGGTTCCTCCAGAAAAAATCCAGCATGTGTATCAATTTCTATTGGAGCCCGTTGAACTTTGCTATCAATATCACTTAAAAAACATGTACACGAAACAATGAATTCTTAACCATGCAGAAATATGTATAAACGCATTAATTAACATTATTAAACATTCTTATTACCCCTTAGCTGCACCGAGTAAAGGCTTTAATTGTAATTGCAGTGCTGGGAAATTTCAAAGGCTGTTAATTTTTTTCCTCTAACCAATTTGCCCAAATGCATTCTCGCGTTAAAGAATTTTAGTGTAGGCCTATTATTACTGTATACTTTAATTTATTCTTGAGACTAACAGGAATTGAACCAGTCCATTCAACGGCACCAAATCGCCTAGAAACTATTGAACACGCGTTCTTCCGTACTTGACTAATCGCATCTCCAAAAAAGATGCGATTTCGTCAAGCCATTCAAACCGTGCACACAAAGTCACCCGAACGGACCGATCGAGACACGGACTATTACAACAACAACAAATATCTGTATAAGTTAAAAATTGTCCTCTTGCTTCCTACTTAAATTCATTTGTATAAACAATTTTTTGAAGCAAAATTGCATTGTCTATATATGTTATCCATGTTTACAAGAAGACCTATCTGCCCTTGTATAACTTATACGGATATTATGTTATATGTTTGTTGTTACTGAGGATATTTCAATACCTGTATGGAATGTTTGTTGTTGTTGTAATAGTCCGTGTCTCGATCAGTCTGTTCGGGTGACTTTGTGTGCACGGTTTGAATGGTTTGACGAAATTGCATCTTTTTTGGAGATGCGGTTAGTCAAGTACTGAAGAACGCGTGTTCAATAGTTGCTAGGCAATTTGGTGCCGTTGAACGGACTGGTTCAATTCCCATTAGTCTCAAGAATTTTTAAAAATTGTCCTCTTGCTTCCTACTTAAATTTATTTGTATATACTTTAACTTATAAATTTACAAGCATAATGCATCTTTATATTATAGAAGAGGTGTGAAAACCTTTATAAACATTTATCTCGCAAAATGAAATGTTATTTCAATCAAATAGACCTAATCATAATAATCAGTTTTATTCTGGACACAAAGTTTTTCCTATCAGTAAAATAGTTGCCAGCATATTTATTTGTCACATCACAAATATGTTGTATAACAGTATCATGTGATTCACATTCAAAGATTCTGAACATGATTGCACGATCAATGTTTTAAATCCTTATACTATTATTGACAGAAAATGACAATGTTTACCTTTCTGTATCATGAAACGTGCGCTGAATATAAGGGCCTATTATCTGAATTACCAAATTAGTACTAGTATTACAATACAAATTAACACTTTCTAAATTACTTCCTCAACCAGATAATAAATGCTAGAATTATCAGAGAAACTATCTTCTAAATTTTATAATTTTCAATTTCATTTAGCGTATGTTTCGCCATAGTACTGTCTAGGAAAAATGGCTACACAAAGAAAAGCCACCTGTATCAACACACAGAAAGTAGTAATTTTGCTGCCAAATGTGTGCAAATACGGAATTTCAATTGTTAGATGAACGTTAGATGCTTGAACTAGCCAATCAAATTATTTTACACTTTGAGGTGCTTTCAGGGATAAATTAAATGAATACATGGCCTATTGCTCTTTAAAGAGATGTCCGCAAAATATTGTTGACATTTCATCATATCCTTAAGGATGCCTCCGCAGGGAAGGGGTTAATTATGCTTTTATTTTTAGTCTTGTTTTGCAACTACCACTGGGTCTCTTTTGTAATAGGACAAAGGTCTCATAAGATTTCCAGCAGGATGTGGTACAGAGAATGAAGATGTGTTTTATCTCCGTTTTATTTGTGGCAGTAGTCCAACACATCAGAATATTGGTGGCTAAATTTACTTAGCATTACTCATAGCAGCATTCTGGGTAGGCCAATTGGGGCTCAATAATTTGTAAAAGACAAGTATATGAGTGCTTATGGTTCCTGTATCTCATTGGTGATATAAGTGATACCAAAAAGTATCAAGACTTTTTTTGTAATTAAACAGTTCAACTAATAGGAGTATGTCACTGAATTATCCAATAAGTGTTGTCTTGGCAACAAGGTAAGAAATAAATGATGATATCATAAGAGGTGACTAAGAAGGTTTAGGTTGGCTACCCCACACTGTAGAAGGATAATTCATCCAGCTTTTGTCAAATTTTCTTTTAGCTTGGGCAATATCCAATAAGATATCCAATAATAATGCAACATTTACTGCACTGAAAAGGCACAGACATCACAGTTATTGATGTAAAAAAAAAAGACGCAATTAATACGCTCTTTTGACGAAATCTTGATTATTAGTAGAAGTTTGAGAATGAATGGTAGTATATTATTTACCTTGCCTGACCTTGTGCACGTGGCTTTTTTGTTATTCGAGACTGTCTTAGAAGCAAGGCCTTATTTTTATTTCTCTCAATCTTTGCCTTTTGTGCTGCTGATAGCTTTAGTGATGATTTCACACTTGGAGATGAAGCCATAATTAATGTCTGAGAAATGAAATAATAAAACATATTCACTTCTCTGTCTTTAGCACGGTACTACAACAACATCCATAGTTAAAAACTTTGTGAAAGTAGTTCTACTTCTTTTGCTCACCTGAAATATGCCTATATATTATCTGTAAGTTTATCTATTGAATGATTGGTTGGTTTGAGATCAAATCATCCATGGACTCATGCCCTTTGACCAAATGCTGTTGTATGATTAAGTATGCATTTGTGAGCTGTTGTTTTGTTCCATATAAACTTCAATTTATCTGGCATTGGAGGGAGAAACATTTTGTTGATATCCTTCTTCTTCTTCTTCAGCGTTAATTATCAAACTCCTGTTGGATCTCTCTCTTGCAGGACCATGGTCCTATTAGATTTCCAGCAGGATGTAGTCCAGAGAATGGAAATGCGTTGTGTTGCCGTTTTATTTGCACCAATGGCCCAACACATCCATCTTCGGCGGATGATATCCTTCAGCACTGGATATTTTTTTAAGTGGCAGTCATCAGTTTAATAGGGATAAGCACACAGCCATCACCCTAGAGTGTATTGTGGTTGTGATATGTTCAGGTGATTGTTAAGCTGTACATATTGTGTACAAAGCCAGAAGATGATACTCTGTTCTTTCATTCCTAGGAGGTTGATGTTGTTTTTTGGATTTGGGCTGGTCATATATTTGTAGATTTCTCTACAGGTGTTTCCAATGGCCATAGTTGGTTCAGCCAAGTCTCTTTGTTCACAGATTTCAACTTCATTTTAATTGTGTGCATGGTCCATTGTGTATATGGCTGTTCTTGTTTTGCTCTCTTCTTTGTCTCTTGAATAAATTAGTCTTTTGTATGTCACGTTTTCAGGGCATTCTTGAAGCATATGTTCTGAGATCTGTTGTGCTTGCGTTTCAGAATGAATGCTGAAGAAGAAGAATTGTTAGTTCAAGGACTGTTAAATGAGTACCTGGACTTACTTTTTTTTCTGGATTACACTTACAGACTAGTTGACTGTCTTCTTCAAAGTAAGCCCCTTGTTAGGCTAGGTATATTGATTAGATGATAACTATCTTCTTCACACACTGGACATACCCATAGTATAGTAATAGTATTACTAATACTAATACTAGTAATACACATAGATCTACTAGACTACTAGTGACTGTGGCAAATAAGCCTAGGACCTACTATAATAACTTAACTACTCACACTTATATTGGTTATTTATACAAGTTATACAAATTAACTAAAGTACATTATATAACAATGTTTAGCAGTAAAAAATTAACACTAGGCCCTTACCTATCTATTCTATTCCATTTCATTAATCATTAAACTATAGGCGCCTAATAGTTTTATTTTACTACAAGCACAATTTCCACAAACACACTTACTCGTCGTCTATATAATAATGTACCGTTCTAGTATATATTGCAATATATAATAATTGACAGCTCACATTGATAAAATATAAACTTTTTTTCAACACAGTGTGAACAATAGTCCGAGATGATTTTGTAAACACTCCTTGCGTGCCAGGTAAGCTATTTACACAATGAAACACATGTGCTGTCAAAATGGTGATAAAACCTGAATATATCACAAATAAAACAAATTCAGAAACTTATGTAGGCCTATCGTCAATAGAGATGATGGTATTATTGCATAACATAGTTAGAAAGGAGTTATGAAAGTGAAGATTATCCAATATATCAATACGTGACCCGATCAGTTTCAGTCCATATTGCATTCGATAGGGCATACATGACTATACAATGACTCGTTAAGACCACACTGAAATACTTTAAAATAGACCAAGATACATGGGAAGAACTTGCACAAAATATATCTACATTACGCTCAATAGTTAAAAAGGGCGCATCATCTTGTGAAAGAGGAGAAATGCAGCAACTCAACAGCAGAGAGTAGCTAGAAAGTCACGGATAGATCAAACACCGTCAACAGTGGTCATTCCATGCCCGAACTATCCAAGAACATTTGCGACTCGAATAGGGCTTTCTTATTAGCCATCTACAAACTCGTAGGCATTGATATATCTATAATTGAATTTCAAAAGTGGATGTAACAAATGGTCATCATCACTTGTAATAGAAACACATCCACTTTGTGAAATTCAGACTTGTCCTTGACTATGAAATCAACGACTGTCCTTATTGGGTTAGGTTGGCTCAATTTTCGATGTACTGTCATCAGCCACAAAATTTCCTGACAGTCTGCTCTTCAGTTACCTCTTACCCATGTATGACGAAAGCAGATCCATATAATGCTTTCGACAACCAAGTTGTAAGTAGTGCAATTCATTCATTTCCTAACGTGCAGTTTCTATCTTACAAAGCATGGTTTGGAAGTCTATCACCGCGTGAGTAGGTTTTTCAGCGGGGTGTAAAGAATACGCATTGCTCTCGTGCAATCACATGGTTAGTAGGTAAAAAAAAAATAATCATACAAGCACTTTCTTGTTGTGCACCCTGGAAATACACCGCTTCGAATCTCTCGTGTGAAGCAGTCTGGTTAACACTTTATGGATCGTGGACTGAGATGGAACGAGAACTGATTGCACAATACAAACAATATATCCGACTAATACGTCTCGGTCACCACAGCCACAATAGAGCTACTATCGCAGCACAGTGTAAGACAACAGCTTGGATAGACTGCTAGTGAGTAACGAGAAAGTATGTGTAGAAGTAATAAGCCCTAAACATCTATTGAGTAAGAGCTAAAGTAGTGCATCCCTCGAGGGCAGCGTCGTGTACAAGAAAAGTGGGGGAAAAAATTTGAAACTATAACGACATCGTTTCCTAGGCTCGAGAACAAGTTTTCTCGCTATCTTCTGTGTTTTCAAGACAGGTTTTCATTAGCAATATTTGACTCTTCTAAGTTAGCGTATTCTTATTCTCCGTTCTTTCTAAAAAAAAAAATCTCTGCCTACTGGCTAGTTTAAGGAATGGAATGAGTGTGGTAATCGTTTACAGAATTACTGCTATAATTGCGATTTTAGCCTATTTAAAACATCATATGTGGAAGTTGACATTGCTTTCAATAGAGAAACGACGAAAATTGGCATGGTTTAGACATGTAGGCCTATGCAGTCATGATTCCTTGTCAAAAACAATACTGCAAGGAACCTTCCGAGGAGGGAGAAGCAGAGGAGGACAAATAAAGACTTGACAGATAACATCAAGGAACAGACAGGACAAGATTTTTCCTCGCTCATATGCATCATTGAAGATAGAAATCGCCGGAGGATTCTGTGTGCTGAAGCATCCAATGTGCTATCTCTACGACCCTGACGGGTTACGGACTTATAGAGATATAGATAGATGTGGAAGTCTATCAAAACTACGAAACATCGTGGATCTTCCATAGGCTCTTCTTATCAAGAAATCATTTTCCATGACCTATAGGCTTACACATTTTTGTTTGCTAATTTCACTACTTTTTTTCTTACGTCTAAGGCCAGCCATTTTTTTAATACCCAATGCTGTAAGTCTACTAAGGAGGTTTTGAAGATGGGGCTGGCTGTCACATCCGATAGAGAGTCACCGTGACCAAGAGATCGTGTTAAATTTGAATGTTTTATACAATGGCGCAAATATCAGTCAATGTGTAAACAATGACAAACGCGTTCCTTTCTTTGGACTATTCCCTGCTAATCTGCAGAAATTTAAGAACGAAAACGAAGAATTGTATTATTTTTTCCATTTTTGTTATATCCATTCTCATCCTCTCTCTTTTCTACTCTTTCCTCATTCTTCTATGATTTAATTGTGTTCATTATCCATCTCTATCGCTCTATCCTTAATCTTCCACTCTTTTTCTTGCTATTTTCTATCTCTTGCTCATATTCTTGCTATATCTTATGTATGCTTCCACGTAGATTTGTTGTTATTTGTGTGGTTCATTACGTTTGGATGAAGGCTTTCAAGTAGAAATGTCGCGCGGTCTTGTGTTTCGATGCTAATATGCCGTACTCACAATTAACAACTCCGTAACCTATTGGGCCACAGTTTTCTAATCTGCAGAAGTTTGAGAATAAACGAAGAGTATCCCAGTAGTAAGCCGTTCAATTTGTGGTCACGTTGACCATCTTTCTGATGCGACAGCCAACTTAACTTCCAAAACCTCATTAGAAGATTTACGAATAGGTGGCGGACTCAAATCATGCTCGCTATGTTTTGTTTATAAATGTGATTATTCATCGTTCTATGTGGATCATAATTTGAAGCCAGAGATGTGATTGTTATTAATGATACTAGGGACAGAGTAAACAAAATAACCATGCCAGAGGTAACGGTACCGGTACAAAAACTTGTCTAGCTATGGACTCATTGATATGAGTGGTGACAAGGTTCCTCCTTTGCAAGCGAAGATGAGCGTGGCATGAAAAACAACACATATGATGAGCAAGTAGAAAAACAACACATATGATGAGCAAGTAGAAAAACAACACATATGATGAGCAAGTAGAAAAACAACAAAACATTTGTGATTGTCTAATTTGGTTCGTGAGATCGTAGATGCCAGATGAGTCCGATTCGTGCCAGGAAAGTTCTATTGCAGTGGCATGTAGGAGTTCACAGTGTTTGGGGTAGGGGAGTTTTCGGATTTGTCCTTCCGCTACCGTCGCGTGTAAATTACCCGCAGTGTTCTTTCTTTTTTAAATTTAGTGATTCCAGCAGTGATCAGGATGTGCCAAGCTGAATAATCAAGGAATGTAGTCTCCCAGGAGCTAGGATCAATGCTACAGTGCTTCGAAGAGTTTTTTAGGTGATCATTGAAGCGCTTTTTCCCCTCTGCTTGAACGTTTACTATCGAAAAATAGAATATAATTAATAAATAATCGCTCCCCATAGAATAATCTCTTTGGAAGGCTCTTGTCTGACATACGGACGATGTGGCCAGTCCAGCGTAGTTGGGACTTAGTCAGCAGGGCATGGATGCTTTACCATCGGGACTTTTGAAGGATTTCCGTGTCTGGTAGTCGATCCTGCCAACGTACTCCCGTGATGTTTCTTAGGCACCGAAAGTAGAAAGAGTTAAGCTGTCGAGCGTGTCTCACATAGACAGTCCAGGATGACGCAGCATAGGCCTAAATCAGTATTGGTAGAATCACTGCGCGGTACACGCTCAACTTAATTGTCAAACTGAGACCACGCCTGATCCAGACGAAGGCTGCTGAATGCCGCACTGGCGTGAGCAATACGCAGGGCTACATAAACTTCATGGTCACAGTTTGTAATAGGGTGCTGCCGAGATATACAAACGTATTGGCAGTATTGAGGGGATCTCCCTAGTGTTGTGATTAAGCTGTTCGGTTACTTTAAGCTATTTACGTGCTATGAGTGATACTCTCAGCAGGCGGAGTGATGCTTCGTTGAGAGTGACGGAGTACATAGTACAGAAAACCGAGTACATGGGAAACCGAGTCTGTCCTCTAGAGTCTTCTTCATCGTTCTTCAGTCAGATATCATGTTACAGTGCCAATAGCTTCTTCAATGAATTGTGTGATTCGCTTCAGGTCATTCATGGAACCCTTCAAGTCTGGAAGTAGTGTTGTCTCAGTGAGCCATATTTTCTCCCTCTATTCTTGGTAGAATTGACAGGTATGAAGAATGTGTTATGTAGTTTCTGGGCTCAGTCCACAGTTGCACATGTCTGTCTCATCAATTTTCAGCTTTTGGAACATGTGACTTCTCAGTCTGTTGCGGCCAGTTTTTTTTTCTTGTTTTTTTTCAGTATTGAGTTTTTGATCTCTTACTGTGATTACTGATTCTGTGTAGGGGACATCTGGCGCTGGTTGATACATATGAGTAGTACTACGTAAAACACAAGGTCGATCAGCTTTACAATCGCTAACAGGCAATAAGTGCACATACTACTAACAGTCTATATGATATAAGTACGAACAAATACAAATAACAGTAGACCTATACAAGACAGTTTCAACCTTAATGGTTGTCGTTCATGTTGTTTTCGTGCATAGTTCTTTTATTTAGTTCTTATTCCCCATATTTTTTAATGCGCGTCTCTATGACAATACATGTGTCTATCGTCAGTGGTGCATGATCTTAATGCAGTGTCCTGAATATAATGGGTATCACGATGGGTGGCAGCATCATTTTAATGTGTGGTGACAGGATAGATGTTCTTTGGTTAATTGCATGAATTTGTCCTCAGAAGCGGCCGCTTAGTCTTTTTCCAGTTGCACCTTTTCTGGTCACATCATTTACAAATGATAACGGTTACGAAATTCACATGTATAGGCATCGTCAATGAAAGCAGAACTGCACTACATAGGAACATGTGTAGTAACGTCGGCATCCACACCAAACAGTGCAAAATGGTCTGAAATATTAGCCCTGAGGTTACTGTGGACCAAGGCGTCGTTAAGATTTTTGCCACGTCTATAAGCAACCAGAGGAAAGTCTTAGAATATGGTACACGTTTGAGGATCAGACTGGAGAAGGGAATAATGTTTAACAAGATTCTACAGACAGCAGTGTTACGGGGATAAAACGTGAGGATAAGTTTAACTATATCAGAGGAGGAAGTACCATGAGTATTAGTCACGATTTCATGACGAGATAATTGATGGACACAAAGCCAAGCATCTATACAATAAATAAATTATCTCATAGGATCATAAGTCATCATTACATAAGTGACGTAGTTAGGAGAATGACAAAGAGTTACCGCAAGTAGGTGGATGAGAAGAAAATTTAGTAGAAAACCACATGCATCTGTAGGTTTGTTACAATAGACGTGCTACGGTAAGAAGAATGAATTGTGACAATTATGTCAAGATAGTTGACAAAATTAGTAGAAATGTTAGATGTGAATTGAATAGCAGAGTTAAAATCGTTGAAAAAGTTCATGAAACTAGACAATTCCGCCTCGAGCATGTCAATAATACCTATACCATCATTAATGTATGTATGAAAAAGAACAGACGATAAGTGTGGTGAGAAGACAACTGAAAAAACAAAACAAAAAACTAACGTTTAGTGTCTTTTAATAATGAAGTTGCTCTACTAAAGGTTGACAAATACTGTCAAGGAAATTAGATATTCGATCGGTAGGGCAAGAGCAAGTAGAGACAATGGGTTTACCCGGATTAGATTCTCTGTGAATTTTAGGCATCATATAGAAACACAGGTCTGCCTTAACTGCTTTCAGCGATGCAAAGCCGCAGTTGTAGTAGGAAGGTTTGTTAATTATACAAGTGCTTATAGTATTGTGGACCACACCATTGTGAGACATCGTAACATCAGATGTATATGCTTTGTAAATAAGAAGGTTTGATAACTGTTTGTGGTCCTGCTGTAAATACAGGTGCTTGCGACACGCAACTATAGCACCCCCCCCCCGTTTTAATCTTTGGGGTTGATTGTCATCACAATGATAAAGCTGCGACAAGGCACGTGACTGCTAGGGTGATGTTGGAGCGTCTAATGTGGTTGTGATCCGAAAATAGTATTTTTTTTAATGTAAACATCAAGAGCATGGGATGTACCAGGAGGTGGGAATTCACGCTTATTTCTTGTTTTCACGCTTATTTCTTGTTCGCGTATCTGGAGAACATATCGTCAGATGACTCTTTATCGAAGAAATGATAACGGAGACGAAGATGTGCTTGTCTTGAAGAAGCGGACATAACAAACTTGAGGCCCTTACCAAGAACATACATTTCATTATCAGAAAGTTCGGGTGGAATGCAAACAATTCGAGCACTAGACTGACAATATTGTGGAACATTATTATTAATGTTAAGGAGAGATGAATCAATATTAGAATAAGTAGTGGGGCGAGATAGTGGAAGATTAGCACAAGCAGTGGAGCTAGAAATTTGAAGATTAGCGTTAGATGTCGAGCAAAGAAATCTCAGTTTATTATTATGATAAGTGTATATGTCATACAACTGCTATGAATGGTAGCCCTACTCTTGGCAAGTGTGTGCCGCTTCGTTGAGAGGGACGGACTAAATTTGTATTAATCCGAGTACATTGAAGTCAATCACCTACGCTTTTTCAACATTTCGACCTTTTTTGTCCCAGTATCGTCTCCCACAATCTTATGATTCTTGATTATTATAAAAGTAGGCCTATAAACTCGGGTGTCTCAGTCAGTTAATGGTACTTTTTGTCTTTCCATTGAGGACTCACTTGCTTCCCTCTCCCCTGGTCACCTCTATTTCTATCATAAGCTGAACATGTACAATCATGACTTGTATTGAAACCCAATCTGGCATATCATGAAATGTGTTCCTATGGCGCAATCAAATTTTGTGCCGATTACGAAGAGTTGTTCTCAGTCTCTGTGTGGGAGTGACGTCAGCTGCTAGGCCAATATTGTACGTCCGCAAGTGCCCTGACAAGGGAAGTGATCAACACGCCAAATTTTGATTATTGTCGGCGAAAAGCTGTTTTATTTAGTATATCAGAAAGCAGAGTTCGAATTAAAGTTCAAGATATTTCAATGTGGAAGAATTGTACATTTGAGGTGCATCTTAATCGCAGTACAAACGTGGTCGCTAGAGTGAAGAATTTGCGAGAACATTACACCTGAAGTGAAATTACAATGAGCGTTGACGCGTACGGCCCCAGTTCACAAACGTTGACGTTCTTAGAAACAGAGGATTCAGATTTGCTCGGGGCCGATACACAAGGATCAGAATATGAATTCACCGACTTCACTCTTCCTTCTCAAACACAGTCACAGACTCAACAGTCTCATCATGACCTGAATGCCAGTCAGAGCCAGGTAGATACCTGGCCTGCCGTAAAAGCATTATTATGATAATAATTGAAAATAATTCAATAGGGGCCTATATTATTAATAATTATTAATATTATTTGTTAATATTTATATAATAGTTAAATTATATAAGTTAGAAATAGGCCTTATTTATTATATAAGACCTTATATATAAGCTATACCTATTTAGGCACCCAAGGACGTTAAAATATTTGTGTTAGGGTCTATAAGTATATATTATATATAATATTGTAATTGAGAATGCAACAGAGTACAGTAGGATTAATATCTCAGTTAAAAAAAGTTACTAGCTCTTAGGCCATAGGAGGTGCTTCATATACTTAACGTTAACTACTAACTAGAGTAGACCAACACACTGGAAATTAAAATAAGTAGGCTTAGGGCATATTATTTTCTTTAGGCTTAGGGGACATATTATTTCAAGATATAATTAATGAATAATAGGGGACATTATTTCCAGTCAACTCAGCTGTAAATGAGTAGTACCTGACGCATGACTTAGGGGAGGTAAAGACAGCAAGGAAGGGACTAGCCACCCCACCTAATAGTTGCTGCGGCTTAGTACATGAAGAGTTACCTTCATTCCCAATGGCAAGTTGCTGCCATGGGACATACCTTTACTTTTATTTCTAGAACGTAGTCTTCTTTATGGACCTCTGAACTTCTCGATTCTCTGCTAGTTGACCTGCCACAGAGAGGGGCATGTTTAAACAATCAGAATTGTCCCTTATCTATCGTTGTCTTATGGTGGCCCTTACTCCTGCTACCAGCAACCATATCATCCATTGTTTCTTTTTCTGAGCTATGTCTTTATTTTGCTGAAAAAAATCTTTGCTTTTTATTATAATATTGTAGTTTAATGTTAAAACTTCTTGTTTTTTTCTCGCTGTCTGTGGTATTAAATGCTATTATTTTAAATAGGCCTAATAATTAAATTATAGTATGTTCCAAAAATTCATTTAATATCTCAATAATTAAAGGAACACATATTTTTGCATATGACTTTACATTTTAGATTACCCTAAAAGTCTTTAACTTATCTGTTAGTCAAGCTCTACAGCTGTGTCTCAGTGCTGGTGACCACAGTACAGTTTATTGATGAAATCCATATCAGCATTTGACTAGATGGTTGGTTGCTGATCCAGTGGTCCATGAACGTATGCTCTTTGACCCAACTTTGACTGGTAAACGAGGAAGAAGATGATGACCCTATGATTATGTAATTGAAAATTATGCAGGTGTTGCTATTTCCTTGAAGCTCATATTTCTTTGATATTTTTAAATTTAGAATATTATCTATGAATAATGAAATTTACAGTAATTTAACTATTGACTTTTTATGAGCCATAGTTGTGTCAGCAATTTTCATCTGAACAGGTTCCAACATTGTATCATGAAAATATGTAAAATCTATACAACTATTATGATGATGGTTTTTTAGGTTTTTACAAACGACAATCAGGAAATAGGCCAGTGTGACATATAGTACTTACGTTTCAATATGCATGGAAACAACTTTATTGTCAAAATTATTAACAAAATTATAAAATAAGTAATAAATAAAATTATTTCCAGAGAAGGGTTATAATATATATTTCACAATAGACCAGTGATGGCCGCTACTGTGGATGCACCTAAAGCAATGCATAGAAGGGGGCACTACAACTGAAATCAATTTAGTTAAGTAAAGGAGTAGCTTGCTATTGGTTCTGGTATTGTCCATGATCCGACTTAGTTTAAATGTCAGAGATGATTTTAACCTGAAAGGGCGCTATCAACATGCACGATACTTTTCATTGTCAGACACTCGACAAAGAATTGCTGTCCTTATCGTCAGCTATATGAAGCTGAAAAAACAATATCCGCAACCATAAAACCAAACAAATACTTTGTCATCAGAATCTGAAAAATATTCCTAAAACGTCATTTTGAACAATTTTGACAAATAGTAAAACAATAAACATTAAAACTCTACCATGACATTTTGCTTTGCAAACACAATCCAGAAAGGAAGTTAAATGTTGTTTACGTTTGATTCATTTTTACTGGAATGAATGACGTCAGTTTGCAATCTTTATTTCCTTGTTTAAAGAGGTGCATAGCAACGAGCGACTCAAGCTGACTACAGCTGCACAAAATATATTGAACCTGTACTAGTCGCCAACAGCATGCTAAAGGTTAATATGGATGTGAGAGTTTGACACTCATTGCAAATACAGAAAGAAGTATTGAGTTGTTTGAATATAAGTGCAATAGACATCAGTTACAAATGTGTTTTGAAGAACATAAAACAAATGTTTTTGTGAGACAAAATAACCAAGCTTGTATGTCAGCAGAAAACAGTGATGCAACATGTAAGATTTCCTGATTTAGACATGTAACAAGACACTATTTACTTTAAAAGATAAGTTTGTCCTGCAGTAGTTGAGAGTGGAAGGAGAAGAGGCAGTACACACATATTGAATTGATAACATGAACAAATTATCAGAGCATGCTGATTCCACAGTCATGTAGATGGCTTAGGATATGGATGTCTGGTGGGATTCTTGTGCTGATAGCTCTAATGCCAATCTCTACAACCCTAAGTGGTTACAGGTTTCATTATTATTATATTACCCACTTTTAACCATTAGAGTCCTGAATAAAAAATTATGCAGTTTCCTCCCTGGGCCCAGGTTACAAAGGTGAAATAATAGATTACATTTTTTGGGAAATGTAAACTATTAAACATTTACTATAAAATTAAGGGTACTAAGTAATGTGCTATTAGTGGTACTTTTTGCAAGTATCGGTCTGCTTTGTTGAGACAGCGTACATATTGGGAAAACCAGAGTAAAATAAATTCTTCACCTTTTTCATGTGAAGTAACTACAGTATATTACTTAGGAATCAGATTATATACAATTTGCTGTCTTCATAAACTGAGAAAGAAATTAAGTTGAGCTTCATTGTAGAAAACCTTTTTCTTGTTGTCTTCCTATAGCTCAATGGTGTGGATCACATTGTTGAAAATGGAAAAGTTGATATCAAAGTGTCGCCAATCACTCAGGGTGTGGGAGAACTCAATTTTGAAGAGGAACCAGAGGAAAACCAGTTCTACATGAAAGACTTGCCTAGCCATGCGTGTTCGTAAGTGAGAGTGCTTCAGATGTGTGTATTTCAAATTTCTATTGTCAGTATTGGTAGTTGTATAACAAACAAGCTAATGTTTTGTGGGTGGTGAAAATAGGTATACTTTCATTGTTGCATATTTTCCTGTTAAAGAACGCAGGGAGATTTTATATAGATTGCCAGTCTCAGAACCAGAGGTTTTGGGCTCAAACCTTTGTTGGAATATCATTTTATCTTTTGGGGAGCAAAGGGTACCGCATTGCTCTCAGTGAACCAAGGGTTAACAGATAACCAAGATCCTAAAAATACCTCCTCATGGTGCACCTTGGAAACAGAAATACAGTTGCTCTTATACTTTTAGGCTCTAGATACTTTTTGTCTGTGTATGTGTAGGCTGTAAACTGAATGAGAATTGCTTGCAAAGAGACAGGCAATATATCTGAGACCTCTTCGCTAACACACATAGCAGCCCTAATGACACACACTAATGTAAGGCATCTGTGCATCTTGTCTGTCAGCCAAAAAGGCAGAAACATTGGAGTGGTGGCCATTGTTAATGTCCCGATATGGGTAGATCCAGCTAAGATATGGTGATCCTAAGAGTACTCATTGAATCTGGAGAAGGCAACACACACTAGAGGGCAGCATTGTGTATGTGAAACGACAGCGGCAATGATGCTATAATTGTCTAGCATGAGACCAACTGGCAGAAGTGCTGTTTATGCTCAAGACCAAACAGAAGCCCACATGTCAAATGATCCAAGGCCCGACTTTACTGTTGAGTTTTTCCTATACTGGAATCTTGCTCGTGGAGAGGAAATGTTCAGTACCCGATGGGCACAGGCATAACTCGTCTAAGGAGACATGTTCTGTTCAGCTCAAGAACAAACTTCTAGTCTCCGGTGCTCCTAAATATGTGTACATATGTGTTGGGCTTATACTTGGACAAGTGGTTCATGGTGTCGATGACACCTCGGCTAAGAAGGCGAACGAGCATAGGCCCAACTCTTCTATCAAGTTCTCCCTAAACCATAACCAGGCTTGTGGGTGAGAAAAGGTTCAGTACCCGACAGGCACAATACTTGTAATTAATTACATGAGACAAGTTCACTGGCTGTGGAACACCTAGTGCAAGATAGACCTGAATAACAAACTGTCACAGTATAGAGTCAATACATATTCACTGCCTAATGGCAGATGGCTGTCACAAACTAGGGTAACCCATCCAAAATGTCATGGCATACCAAAATCAACTTGCTGGGTCTTCATGGCTGATAACAGTGGCACAACATACTTACACTCCTGGTGGAAACCGGTGTTGATTATTAAGAAGCGAACACAAGAAAAAAAATGTATCTTTTGGAGGTACAATAATAATACTTCCTGTCCACATCGTATTGGCTGCTATGGCAAAACATCCTTTATTTCCACGGCATATGAAAATGGGTATGCTGGGCTGAATTGGTGTAAATAATAGCTTTGCTGTAAATTAGCAACACTTAAGGTTCATTACAGGGAAATGTGCCCATATTTTAATGGAACAAACCCTACATTATTTAACGCAACTAACTTTTGCTAAAGGGACATAAACGACGCTGCTTCGATCAATCTGCATGCAGTGCACTGAGAGGCCATCTTTCCATCCTCCCCTGAAGACCTCTGGCGGTGGAAAGGGGAGAGCCCCTGTGTTGTGTGCAGATCAATTGATATGCTGCAAGTTTTTAATCTCTGAGTCACGGAAGCTCTGAAATAAGCATAATATTAAAAAGTTGGGATGAAATCACATGATGTGGTCACATCTCCCTGTAATGAACCACACTAAATATGTACGCAAAGAGAAATCCATGTAGAAGGAATTTGCCCGGATGTTACTGGGCCTTGAAAGAATTCTAACATCCGCCTACCATGCATGTTGTAAAAGTAAAAGATTTCTGAGAACATTTTACATGAGTTAGCTTCTTCACTCCATATACTCTGAAGCCATCTGAAGTTTCATGTCTGGAATGTCGGGGGTTTCTTCACTCCATAATACTCCGGGAAGTCACCTTAAGATTCATGTCTGGAATGTTGGGAGAGAATCAACCATTTTATTTGCAGCATGCCTCGAGATTACAAGAAAGACACGGCAAAGTTCCCTAACCCTACGATCTAATGCAAAATGGATCACATGCGGCTGACAACTTTATTCCATGATGACATCATTTATTGTGTGGAATTCCGCTTGAAGAGTGTACGCTCATAAACATGAAATCGTGTCAAAATTTTACACATGAACCCCAAAAAAACATAATTAGTTGGTGCAAAATGGGTTGGACTGCAGTCATAGTACCAAATAAATTATCTGAACTACATTCGGCTAATATGCAGAAGCTTCAGAATGAAAGAGAAGAGTAAAATAGTCATCTGAGAAAGGAAAAGTATCTGGAAATGGAGGTCTCTCCCATCAAAAAGTATACAGATTTGGTGCTGAAAGTAAGATTTTACCACTTTTCACAGAGAACAGAAGTGAAAAGCTCATACTCCGTAGGGATAGAACACATGCAGAAGAACACATAAACCAGAATAAATGTAGAATACACAATATTCATATCACTGTTTATTTTTTAATGTTATTTTAGTTTTCCTTGTATTTATATTTGAAATGTTACAAATGATCAATTTGAATATTTTGTTTTACTTCCTCACAGATACTGTGGAATTCATGATCCGGCATGTGTAGTTTATTGCAATTCAACAAAAAAGTGGTTTTGCAATGGAAGAGGTAACACTTCAGGAAGGTGAGCCTCTTAACAAGAAAGAGAGATAATAAGAAACATACAAATTTTAAAATTATAGGACTAAAAAACAATTCATTTAATTATTGTAGCTATTATTTTCAGAGAGTGGGGTGTCTGTGACCAGGTCGATAATAACACAGGTGGTGGTAGAAAATCAAGAAAGTTTGATCATAGCTAGCATACATACTACCGTTATGGCTACAGATGATCACCGTTGAGTAGAATGTGTAAAACCGTTGAATTTATTAGTTACTACCGCCAAAGTTAGATGTGTTATACCATTAGTATAAATAAATCAATGACACAATGTATATCCATTCACTGGTTTACATCCTGCTGGAAATCTAGTAGAACCATTGTCATGTTGCAAAAGAATTCCAACAAGAATTTGAGAATAAACACTGATACAAAATTAGCAGAGAAAAATATAGTTTCCTAGAGTTAACTAAAGATCTATACTGTCAGCTATATTATTTTTTAATCCATTTGTAACATGAATATATCGTTGGAAAATGTAAGCAGCATAGCCTAAAACAGAGAAGGAAGTTCATTGGGAAGACAACGTTCTGGAGAGAATTTTTCACATGACATCCATTTGTTTTCTTTATTTTGGGACGGCTATGTTATATAATTTCTACAATTACTTGCCTTCATTTAATGTCACATTAGACAGTAACCATGCATACTTTTAATTAATTAAAAATAACTTTTGCATTTTACTTTTGCACATTTGCTTAAATTTTGTCCTGGAACAGATTTGATCTATTGGCAGCCACTGACTTCTAAAACAGTTTATATTGATTTCCTGTGGAAAATATCATGAGTCAGATATTACATATTAATCATTTAGCCATCCACAAGACAGTATAACTTCGGTATTTATTTTAGCCAGGGCAACATAAGCAAGGTTTTCAAAAATATCAGTTGACAAAATGTTTACATTTCTGGGCTCCATTATGGAAATATTACAGTCACATACATTTCACAGTTGAATTGGTGGTAGAGAAATTAATGGGCCCATCTCAAAAACGCTACTTGCTCATAATTGCATGAGGTTTGAAAGCTGACCATCCACATTGTACTAGTAATTTCATTGCTAAAATGTCACCATTAGTTGAAAAACAATGTCTTATACAGAATATGATTCGATTATTATTAATTATTATATGCTTTTCATGTTGTCAGTAAAATAATGTAAAACCAGATTTATACAAAATTAACATACATACTGTATTATATAACACAGTCACATAATCAATCACCTGGTAAGAGCAAATGCCAAAGAGGTCACCTTGCACAGAGATGGACCTCTTGGAGAAACTGTACTGGAGTGCTACACTTGTGGCTGTCGAAATGTTTTCATTCTTGGATTTATCCCAGCTAAGGCGGAGTCTGTTGTTGTTCTTCTTTGTAGACACCCATGTGCAAACATGAGCAGTCTAAAAGATATGAATTGGTAAGTATTTGATTTATATAGAGGCATTTAGACAAGTTTGTCACAATTACACTTAAAAGACAGAAAAGCATCTACTTCTCATATTCCAAAGTTGTTCCTACAGTCCTCTGTGGTTAGGACAATAGAGATGCAAGACAGCGACAAAAGGTCAAGCAACCATGACCATGGTTAGCTTTACGTGTGGTGACCAGCAGGTAGTACAGTAACCAGTTCTATTGTACGGCTCGCAGACTATACTATTGATATGGTTACAGACGTCCACAGTTCGGTGGAAGTGGTAAAAACACTGAAAATATTAGTCACCAACTGCGAAGTCAGATTCGTCGAGCCATTGGCGCAAATAATATGGCAACAGCACATTTCCATTTTGTCGACTACATCCCGCTGGAAATCATGTAGAACCATTGTCCCATTAGAACCATTATAGAGAGAGATATATAGAGATCCTGCTATTCTATGTGGGAGTTTGAAAATGAAAGAAAAAAAACCACATAATTTCCTGAGATTGAAAACTGATATAATAAAGCGGCTATTACTAAACTCTCCAAACAATTACATACCGCACCATGCAGCAGGTACAAAACATATGCAATTCCATGAACTTTGGATTACGTTACATTAGAGTCATAGCTCATTAGATCTTGTTCTCAACAGCAGCAAATCTAATTTATATGTAAAAAAAATGTTGGTTCTGTTTCATTTCTTTATATATTATATAGATATGTTCCTGTTATTTTGTCTTGTCAATTCAGCATTTAGTGTCAATGTTTGGGTCTAAGATGCATTCCAGACACTTCAGGAAATAACTGTCCACATGAAATGCCTGTTGAAGTGCAGTGTTCTGGCATATGCCTGAAATTATGGTAATAAAACAAAATATTGAAAATGGAAACGAATGGACTGATAAAACATCTAAATAATCTAGTTTTGTTTTGTTCTCATTCCTCCAGTTTAATATATGTTTCTAATTATGTAATTGCTGTCATCATTTGTTTCTACTATTTAAATATCTAGCTCATTTGCAATACTATATTATATTTATAGTTTGTCCTTAATTTTTTTATTCATAACATCAATTTAGTGTGTTTTGTGTACTGTTAACTATGTTTTGTGCATCTCTCTTTGAACTGTGAAACTTATTGCCTTGTGTTTGCTGTTAATACCTCAATAGGTATGTAAACAGTTTTACAAATTACCAATGTAAACAGTTTATCAATTACCAATGTAAACAGTTTATCAATTACCAATGTAAACAGTTTATCAATTACCAATTTAAACAGTTTTACCAATTACCAATGTAAACAGTTGTACTGCAGTTTCACCAATGATTACACATTGTGCTGATAGTTTGCAGCAATACTGCAATAAGTGCTCCTTCACCCAGCAGTACGATTTTTGCATGGCTTTGGTGTCTAATCCTGAGCAGGTTAATCCAGTTAATTCTCCAACATTTAGATTTACCCATGAGATTTATCTGCATTTCAATGCCAGTTTCTAAACTGCAGTGCTGAATGTTGATGTGTATAGGTGAATATTTTGCAGCTTAAATTTAAATATTCTACACAATATTGCGCACACACTTTTCAAAATGAATGTTGCAAACTCTAAAGGAGTAATCACCACGATCAAGTTCGGGAATTTACTGTCACAGTAAGAGGAAGCTAAATATTCGAACTGTCATCTTCAAATTAGATGTATCAGAAGTTTGGGGTTTGGCGACAGCGATATGAAGCTCTATGTACAATCTGCAGAAAATATAGAACATATTCTACATGTGGGTGCCTGTGGCTATGTCAGTAGCAACACAGTGGCTAAAAGGTTAAAGAAGTTTGACCTTGGCTAGCTTTTCAGATTGATGACCAGAGTGCAGTATGAGTACAGGTTGCGATATACTGCTAACCCAATTGTAATATGGCTATGCACATCCGCTGTTCAGTCTTAGTGGTAAAAACACTGAAGGTATCAATTATCACAGCAAAAGTCAGATGTGTGTCTGGCCATTGGTGAAAATAAAACTGTGATACAACACAGCTCTATTCTCTGGACTACATTTTGCTGGAAATCTATTAGAACCATTGTACTGGTGCAAGAAATATTAAATGGGAGTTTAAGAATGAATGCATACTCACACAAATCTACACAACTGTCTGTTGTACCAAACCACAAGAAGAAAACTGTCACCATCTGAACAGCTTTGATGGACAAACTCTATGGCCCTGTGTTGGTGCCTATGACCAAAGTTATAATTAATTAATAAATCCTCAATGTCTGCGTATGACTGACAGGAGAATGAAAAAGCTGGCATCTCATACTCTCCTATATACTCATCTGGCTTGAATACCCTACATACACAAAGTGATCATTCTTTACAGATTATCATCTTCATCTATACAAGACATACACAAGTGATATCATTCTTTACAGATTATCATCTTCATCTATACAAGACATACACAAGTGATATCATTCTTTACAGATTATCATCTTCATCTCCTTGTGCTCAAATCAATACATTAAATTTATACTTCCTTTTCCAATATAAAATATAACCACATATTTTATGTTATGTTTTTTTAATTTCTTTTGGCAGGGATCCAAGTCAGTGGCAGCCTCTGATTAATGATCGTTCATTTCTGTCATGGCTTGTAAAAGTGCCTAGTGAACAAGAGCAGTTAAGAGGACGGCAGATTACTGCACAGCAGATAAATAAACTTGAAGAATTGTGGAAGGTTTGTAAATGTAATATCATCTAATTTAAAATTATTTTTCCTGTTTTGTTTGTTGCCAAATGTCTGGCCAGCATATCTAACTGAATGTATTAACCAGTCTTAGTTTCCAGCTCTGCTGGCTGGGCTAAATCCTATCTCCTTGCCAAGGAGATGGCCTGGATTGGGGCTCTCATTATAACAATAATGTTGCGTTTAGAAACTACAGGTCAGATAATAGAGTAGAAACCATACCAAATATAGTAGAAGGATAACATTGAAAAGAAGGGTTTGGGATGAGATGAAACTTTGGTGAAAAATTAATGATATTTTCCTGCAATTCTCTAAGATGATGATAGTGAAATGAAATGTCAATTTTTATGCTGTACATTATAGATGTTTATATGTGTTTTGTAACTAGGATAATCCTGAAGCAAAGCTTGAAGACCTGGAGAGAACTGGCTTAGATGAGGAACCTACACAGGTGCAGCTCAGGTTAGTTATGTATGTAATGCATTTCTGTTCTTAACTACGAAAGGGTAAAAGTAATTTAGTTATAAATCAGCAATATAGCACATGGTTTTCCCAAAAGTGCTCAGCTGCCTAGCCAGTGTTTGACCAAAAACTGCATGACTAGTGTCATGCAGTTCTTTTTACTATTATCAAACAAATTATTAAAATCATTACAAAAACCACTATCTAAATAAGGACACAAAATATGAAAATGATAAATCTTACGATTATAAGAATTTGAAGTCACTCCCGGTGCAAGTAGAACTGGGTGTTTAAGAGGCAGTTAAGAGGTGTGTGTAACCAGCAATCTAGGGAACCATCAGAGTGCATACTCTTCATCGTGTGCTAGAAGACACATAGCCTATAAGTTTACCCAGAGTGCATCATTGTCAATTTAGAAAGTTAAACTAAATGGTATCAGGCCCATATTTTTTGTTGAGCAACGGTATACTTAAAGATGATGTGACCTGCATCGTGATATTGCTTTTACTTCCTAGAACATCTGATAGACATTTTCTTAGGCTGAGTCGGCATAAGTACCATTAGTTGAACAATTCAAATAGAAAAATACCAGTGTGTTGATGGAGTCAGAAAGTTGTGCAAAGCATAGTGACACTGACCTGCCATATATGTAATAAAAGACAATTGACGGGTTTGTTTGGAGGTGGAGTTGGCTTTCACATTCTACAGAGGGTCAAAGTGAAGCCATGCTGGTCAGATATGTCGGACCAAAAGGTACAGATATTACAGCCAAACTGCAAACCATGCCACAACACCAATGCATTTCATTCCCCGGGCTTCTGCTAATGTGTAGAAGTTTGAGAATAAATTCTGAGGAGAACTGGAAAATCAAAACAGGATCACCCAACTAGGAAGTCAGTGTAATGACTACTGAGCTACTGATACTGAACCATCAGTTCTGGGAAACAGTTCCAGACTGGAGGCATCACCTCAGACATTTGACGGCACTTGTGGCTAGATTTAGCATTGTTTAATTCCTTCCCAAGCTCTGTTTTGCAGGTAGTTTGTTAGAAGAAAACATACTTCAGTCTTTCTAGCCTACATTGCATGCCACTGTCAGTAGATATTATTCCTGTTGCAGGACTTTGATTAGTATGGTTCATTTGTGCCAGGTTGTTCCCTTCGTAAACATGAAGCACTGTTTTCAATTATTAGTTTATCTTCTCCGGGGTTGTTCTTATTGTAACTTTGATTGCAAAATTGATAGTTTTCATCAGATTCTTTCTTGAACTCTGCCAGACACAACTGTTCTCATCTTTAAGTGTGCTAGAGATTTTGACATTGAGAACTTCAACAATTGTGTAAGCTGTGTTGGCCTAGGTGTTGTTTTATCTTTGATGCCAACAAATCTCAATTCATTTACAATTTAAATTTGACTTGTATGTGTTGTCTTTGCAAATCAAGAATCTCAAAGTTTCCTAGCTGTGGAATTAATCCTAACACTCGCCCGTGTGTTGCCGGGGCTCCGAAAGGGGAGCAAAGAATAGCAACACTGTTTACCTTTCATGCATGTTGTAAAAGGTGACAAAGGAGGTTATGGGATGGAGATGGCTGTCCCATCCCATATAGGGTCAGTGACCCAAAGCCATGCTGGAGTCGGATGTGTCAGGCCGAAAGGCACAGATATCACAGCAATGCTGTAAACCATGACACAGTGCATTCCATTCTCCAGACTACATCCTGCTAATCTGCAGGAGTTTGAGAACGAACGCAGAAGAAGAAGAACCCTAACACTCTAAACTCACATGAAAGTAATGTGCATCTAGAAAGTAATGCTCGTTGTTATCATTATTTCTCATGTCATGTACTCCTAAGAAATGTTGTAACAAAGATTAAGTTGTATGCTGTAAAGTAAATTTAAATATCTGAACATTTACTGGTAGTGATAGTCACTGATCATGGACAATGTTTGCTTCCTCTAGATACGATGATGCCTACCAGTATCAAAATATCTTTGGACCTCTTGTGAAGCTAGAAGCGGACTATGACAAACGACTCAAGGAGTCACAGACACAGGACAATATTGTTGTCCGTTGGGATACCGGACTCAATAAGAAACGGATTGCCTATTTTTGCCTGTCAAAGGCAAATGATGGTAATAAGCAATACATATTGATTTATATTTATACATATTTATACTCATGCACTTACGCACACAGTGATTATATATATAATTGAACTTTTTAATTCAGTCTGGTGTTTTATTACTACACTTTTAGTTTTTCTTTGTAAAAGTTGAACTGCTACTGTGTTGTTGGGACCCAAAAGAAGACCACATAATAGTAACACTGTGACTTTCCATGCATGTCTTAAGGGTGACTAAGGAGGTTTTGGGTGGGGTTGATTTCCCCTTCCTATTGAAGGCCAGAGTGATTTGAATCCATACTAAAATTGGAAGTGTCAGGCACAAAGGCGTAGATATAGCAGAGCCACTGAAATGTAAGATGTCTATCTCACACCCCCTATGACAGTAATAAATGCTATGGGTTAACTTTTTTTAGTTCAGTGACAAAGCCCAGTTGTATCTATTTTGAATTTAAATAGATAATTTAATGAATGTTCGTTTAACAAATGTGAAGATGTGACAATGTTATGGAATAAATCCACAGAAATGAAACTAATGCATGGTGATGAACTCAAACTACGGTATATTGGCGAGCTTCAAAAGCCCTGGTCGGGCGTTGGTCATGTAATTAAAATTCCTGACAGTATCCTTTTCATTTATATATAATTCTTAAGTGATATTTTGTGTGCTTTCTTATCCTTTGTACACTTATTAGCAAGGATGTTCACTTTTGTTTGAATCCTACATTTGTTTTGTTTGTAAATTAAATCATTTGCTTTCTTTTGTGACACCCGGCTCTGGACTTCTAGTTCAGAGTGGAAAGAATAGGGCTACTTACCTGCCAAGCATGTTATAAGAGGTAACTTAGAAGGCTTTGCGTGGAGTTGGCTGTCACATCCTATGGAGGGTCAAAGTGATCCAGAAACCATGCTGAAGTTTGATATGTCAGGATGAAAGACGCAGATATTGCAGCTAAGCTGTAAACCGTAACATGGACTGCACCTTGTTGATCTGCAGGAATTTGAGAACGAATACAGGAGACGCTTTCTATTGTGTTTAGATTTATTTTTTTTTATTTTCTGAACACTTCTGAATGTTAGCAGCCCTTAAATTTAAAGGAAATTAAAGATAATTTTATAATATTCTCTTTCACCGATGTGTTTTTTTGTTTTTGTTTGCAGGGGTACTTTTTCTCATTCACTGTTAGTTTTAATTGAATGCTAATGTAACTCACAGTTATTGTATTTTATGTTGCCTCTGTGCGTGTTGTTGGGGACTGAAATGGGAGCAAAGAATAGAGACACTGTGAAAGGAGATTTTCAGTATGTGATTAGCTGTCCCACCCATAGATTGTCCAAAGGGCACAGCTAAAGTCAAATAAGTCAGGTCAACAGACACAAATATCACAGCTTTACTGTAAACCATGACATAACAGTTCTCTGGACAGCATACTTCTAATCTGATAGTGTTTTCTACTGAAAACGGATGAGTCAGGCCATTGGAGCAAATAAAATGGCAACAGCGCATTACAATTGTCTGGACTACATCCTGCTGAAAATCTAGTAAGGCCACTGTTCTTCTACAAGACAGATTCAGCTGGAGTTTGAAAATGAATGCTGAAGAAGAAGAAAGAGTTTGATATAAAATAAAAACAGAAATATTTTAGTTAAAAAATGTCTTTTCTGCTTATAAATACACTGTAAACACATTTACAAAATAATTAAATTTGTAAAATAGTCTCTACATAAAGTTATCTTTTATTTGTCCCAGACTTGCGCAAATGTTCTTATTTCCACATAGATTTTGTGTGTGCTTGTGTTTTTTTGACTATATTGCTTATGTCAGCAGTTTGCTTTGATTTATACTTTCAACTTTTGTGTACATGTAATATTCTTATCCAGATGATCTCAAGAAATATACAAAAACTACTACATACACGTGACACAAAACAAACAGAAATTATAGAACAATTAGAATCATCCATGAGACAGGCGCTCATTGATGCTGTAGGGTTTAAGAATGCTTTATTGGTAAATGTAGTGGTTCTCAAGTGCAAGATGGGTCTGGTGGTCAGAAAAGCACGACTTAATGGGTGTAACCGGAATATTTTTGGAATAACCATTTGGGTTATCCTGTTGATGTCTACTTTACTGGTACAGGTCATAGGTGCACCCAGGACATTCACGTTACGGCCATTAAGTCGTGCTTCTCTGATGACTGGACCTGTCTTGTGCTTGAGAACCACTACTTTTACCAATATGGCACTCTTAAACCCTACAGCATCAATGAACGCCTGTCTCATGTATGATTCTAGTTGTTCCATAATTTCTCTGTTTCGTGTCACATGTATGTAGTAATTTTTGTATATTCCTTGTCTGGTGTCATTTCACCTCTTCCAGTCCATCTACAGTACATGTGAAAATCTATAATTCTTACTGTCAATTTTTTGTTATATGTTTAAATTTTGTTTTAATTTTTGTCTTGATAAAGACCTTTTGGTTGAAACGTTGATTTGTGTGTGTTATTATGTGTGTACTTTAGCTTTATTTGAACAGTTACTCTAAACACTACAGCATAATAAAGTTATTAGTGAATGCTGACATATTTGAAGTTATAATCCTTATTAGTATACTAGACCACAGTGATGAGATTGCCATTGAGTTGAAAAGCAATGCAGGTGTTCCAGAGGCTTGCACTCACAACTTTGTTGTAGACTTTGTTTGGAAATCCACATCCTTTGACAGGTAAAAATATAGTGATTCATTTGCAGAAAGAATAATACTGTCAGGTACAGATATTATCATTAGTGTAGCTTAAGAGATGTACACCATTGTGGATCTAGGGCCCTAATGTGGATTGAAAATATTCAATAAATCAAACCAGGTATGCTTGCAAATGCAGATTGTCTGGTAATAAGATTTGAAGCATATCTTGCTCTGTGATGGCCAAGGTACCGGGTTCGAATCCCGCCATAGGCAATTAGACATTTGGACTGTTCAGAAAGCAGTAGCAAACTACTGAATGTATTATAGTGCCTAGAAAATCACTAAGGCCAATAAATACTGAGTTGATGGCTATGTCCTAAATAAGATATGCTACCATCTTTTTATTTAAAAAAATCTATTGCTTTTTCAACTATTGCAAAATTTCTAGACACCAGAATTTCATAAACAATAAATAAAACTACAGCCAAGAGAATAGAGGCCTTTGAAATGAAGTGTTATAGAAGAGCCCTGAGACTATGGACAGCAAGAAAGACCAACCAATACTTACTAAGAAACCTATGTCCAAGAAGGCTGACTTTAAATATCATATTAATAAAGAAGTTATGTTTTTTCTGTCATGTGAAGAGACATGATGGAATGAAAAGAGTTGTTAGAGGGTGATGGAAGGCAGCAGAGGCCAATCAGGCCAATGTTGGACAAGAGATATTCAGGAATGCATGCACATGTCACCAGAGGAAGCGGGACAAATTGCCATAGACGGCAGGGATTTCAAGAGATTCATAATGAAGGCTACGTTCTGGAAGGAATTATCTTCTAGACTCCAAGGTGCCAAATAAAAGTAGACATATTATCACAGTAACAGTATACTTGTAATATTTGGAACAAGGTAAATAAAAGCTATATTTCATTTTCACAGAATGCAGTCTGCTTTGAAGACTTTTGCTGTTGATGAGACTTCTGTCTGGGGATACATTTATCACAAGCTACTTGGTCATGAAGTTGAAGATATAGCATTGAAGTGCACTCTTCCTAAGCGATTCTCAGCCCCTGGCCTCCCAGAGTTAAACCACTCCCAGGTGTATGCAGTAAAAACTGTTTTGCAGAGACCCTTGAGCCTTATTCAGGTTTGCAGATATTACTAGATAACTTCTTCCGTTCATTTGGAACGTGCTTATATCTAAAGTTTTGTTTCTATTATAAACTTGATTGTGTTCAGCAGTTTTACAGTTGCCACCTTGATTGCATTTCTGCCTTGTAATTTTGGCAGAATTTCCCCAATGGTACTTTAAATGTAACCTTACCATTGTTTGGGTATATTATATATATTCCTGCTCCTCCATTTTTCACTGCATTCTCTTCTGACTCATCTGTATATACTCTGATCCATATGTCTTGATCCATATTCATCATCTAGTAGACTGTAATAGTAGTTACTGTCTTACGTTGTACACTATTCTGTTCATTCTCACTGAAAAGTCCTTTCACCTCAGTTTTGATATGAATAGGTAATCCACTATCCTCTCTCCAAGGAGTTTATTCTGGTATAGAGTTTAGGGGGCTGTCAACTTCAGGCAATTCAAGATTTTTCTACGGAATTGTTTGGTATAATGAATAATGCTACTTATTTTCAATAGCCCTGCTGCTAAGTTTTTAATATGTCTTTCAGTGCATGACTAGGCATTCAGTAAAACTTTTCTGAATGCAGTAGCACTTATGTGTCTCTGCGTTCACTCAGTGTTTGTATTCTTCCCATTTTCTCCATCTCTACTAGGGGTGTTGATTTTATTGTCTCCATGATGATCCTAAGTGCCTGGTTTTGTACCTTATGTAGCTTGTATAATATAGTAAAGTAAAGTAACCCATAGCATTTATTAATGCCGTAGGGGTGTGAGATGTTAACGATCTCACATTTCACAGGCTCTGCAAATGAGGGCGGTAGCCATCTCCTCTCCCTCGCAGTCTTTACTTCCCGGATTAATCCGGTACCCATTTAAGGCTGGGTCGACCTGGGAGCCGTTGCGATCTGAAAACATTTCCGCCTCAGCTGGGGAATGAACCCAGGACCACTCATATGCGAAGCCAGTGCGCTAACCACTGCGCTAACGCGGCTCCCTCATATAATATAGTATTTGATGCTGAACAAGATAACTTCTAATTAGCTTTCATGTGTAGATCCCAAGGTATCTTTTGGAAGAAGAGTATGTCATAACAATTGATTAAAAGGGGTGATAAATAAGACTTTGTATCTATTAAAAGGTAAAAGTATCTCTTGAGTTATGAACCATCATCATAGCAAACGGTTTCCTATAAGTGCTCAGGTGCAGAGTCAGTGGTTGACCAGAAACTGCTTACTGCACTTGCTCAGTATCAATGGCACCATTCCTCGGTCTACACAGAGCATGAACCCTGGTACCCAATTTCCTAGTGTCTGGAGGAACCACACAAGTAATATTTATTGCAAACCATAAATAACGCGTTATTCGAAACCCTGGTTTGCACATCAGCTGGCGAATTAGTTAACATATCTACTTTGGCTTTGTATGCATGAACAAGTTCCATCATAAATTAACAATTTTAAAAAAAAAACTGGTAAATTAGTGGTGACTTCAAAGTGATCAAAATAGTTGTAGTCTCATGATTCTAATTGGATGAATGACGAGGATGTTTGGCGAGGATAATTAATTAACTGAATAAGTTTCAGTATTTCAGGCAGTGATTTAATTCCTTCATGAAGCACAAGTGACATTTAAGTGTTCTCACTGGACACCAAATATTTGTCACGGGAGAGCCTTTTTCTAAATAGATAGATGCCGCAAAGCTTGTATGTTTTGTAGAACCGAAATATTCTTCTGCAATAAGTTTCCTATACTCAGCAGTATATGCAGTTAAATGGGCTGCCTCCATGAATTCAGTCGTCAGTAGGAGGTCAAATTGTGGTTTTCTTCACATCTTCACTTTCAGTTCTTTCTTGGGGCCAGGTTTTAGTCTTCAAGTCACCAAAGAGTGGATTTCTGGAGGATGTGTTTGGATTCTGGTGACTATTTTGACATGTACATTGGTTAGTGCTTGTAGTCTATGGTCTTCTTTGTGGATCCTGAAGATGGTAGTTTTCTGTAGTCTGTTCAGCTGTAAGAACCAATGTAGAAGTATATAGAACATTGTTTTCCCTTTTGTATCAGTCCAATGGCAACAAATGTACAAGATTGTCTTAAATAACTGCGTCATAGAAATGACATTAACACAAGAGAATCATTTTAATATGAGTAAAAATACATTTTTACAATATTGTAACAAGCATTATTCAAATTGTGACAAAATGTAAAAATGATGTGAAATTTAGCATATATTACTATATTACTCTTGTGTACTGATGTTTGTTTCAATTCTAAATACTTAGGGTCCCCCTGGTACTGGTAAGACAGTGACATCAGCTACAATTGTCCACCATATGGTCAAACAAAACAACGGACCTGTCTTGGTGTGTGCCCCATCCAACATTGCAGTAGACCAGCTCACAGAGAAGATACACAAAACAGGGCTTAGGGTAAGACAATGACTTCAACTTATTTATATTGTCAGCTATTGAATTTGATTGTTAAAAATATACTTTTATGTCTGCTAGTGATTGTTTCTTTTTAAAAAACAATTGAAGTGTCCTCTCTTAGAATATCAAATATCATATAATCAATATCTGACTGAGACTTCAAATCTGCATGCTCTTGGATGGCCTGCTGGAATGGAGAGCTGAGTATGCATGAGAATGTCTTGTGGGCTATGATGCCAGTTTCTAATCAAGAAGAATATTTTAAGAAACTTGAAAATTACAAACTGATCTTAGTGTGTGGGTCCTGTGTACAGATTATTTACTAACCATGTGATGCATGCTGGTCTTCCCCCAGTACAAGTGGTTCAGTCCATTAATCATTATGTATGACTCGCATATATCTACATTGTCTATTTAGTGATAGTTGCAGATCTCCATGGGAATCAATATTAATAAGAATAGAACCACTATTAGCAGTGTGTTGCCAGGGCATGAAAGGAGAGCAAAGTGTAGGAAGGTTGTTTACTTTCTATTCAGGTCATAAGAGGTGACTAAGGAGGTTTTAAGATAAAGTTGGATGTCCCATCTTATATAGGGTAAAAGTGATCTAGAAGCCATGCTGAAGCTGGATGTGTCAGGCCCGAAAGACACAAATATCGCAACTTAGCTGTAAAGTATGACACAACACATTCCATTATTCATACTACATAGTGCAGATCTGCAGGAGCTTGATAATGAACAAAGAAGAAAGTGACTAATGAGGGCTATCCATGGATTGAATATAAAATATACTTAACATAAAGAAAACCCACAGTTGGAGTGTATTCATATTTTGGTACATCCCTCCTTCAAGAAGCCTAAATTCAATGGTAATCCTATACTTCTGTTGAAATGAATGGGCTAGAAGAATGATGTACTAAATATGAAGAAAAACTGTATTATTATTATTATTAAAATTGACACAAAAGAAATTAAGTTCATGAGAGTTTGTGTGTTTCATTTACATATTCATTTTCATACTGATGATTTCATTAGTTAATTAAACCAACCAAATTTATTGCAGGTTGTTCGGCTTTGCGCGAAATCCCGGGAGGCTATTGATTCTCCGGTTTCATTCCTGGCTATGCATAACCAGATAAGAAGTATGGACACGTAAGTTCTTTGCTTATAATATTTCTATAATATTTTGCATTTAAGTGTTTCTTCTACTATCGTACTTGAGCATTGCCACTTTCTTCTTCTGCGTTCGTTCTCAAACTCCTGCAGATTAGCAGGATGTAGCCTGGACAACGGAATGCGTTGTGTCATGGTTTACAGCATTGTTGCTGCATAGCCACTGACCAGGATTTGAAATTTGCAAAGATAGAGATTGATTTCTGGTCTAGATACATTTTAGTTGACAAACAGAAAATTTGGTAACTGCCATGCTCATGTGTTACAAAGCCTTGAAATGAAGCAAGGAATAGTGCCACCGTAAGCTGTTGTGCATGCCATGAAAGGTGACTAAAGAAAGATTGGGATGTGGAGTTCTTATGAGATTGTTCTCAAACACCTGCAGGATGTAGCTTGGAGAATGGAATGTGTTGTGTCATAGTTTACAGGTTAACTTTGGAGAATGGAATGTGTTGTGTCATAGTTTACAGGTTAACTTTGGAGAATTGAATGTGTCGTGTCATAGTTTACAGGTTAACTTTGGAGAATTGAATGTGTTGTGTCATAGTTTACAGGTTAACTGCAGTATCTGCACCTTTTGGCCTGACACATCCTACTTTAGAATGGCTTCCGGGTCACTGTATCCTCTGAGATGAGACATCCAATTCCACCCCAAAACCTCTTTAGTCGCCTCTTACAACATGCATAGCAGGTAACAATGTCACTATTCTTTGCTGCCCATTCATGCTGGTAACACACTGGTGGGTTGGATTCTCATCTTGTAGAAAATAAAGTTCCACAACTTGTAGAATATGGGCGTATGGATTGAAAGGTGCAAATATTGCAGGAAGAAATAAACGAACAGCACATAATTCATATGCTCCAATAACAAAGAAGAACCTTTATGTTTATATTAGAGTGAGGCACAGGAGAATAAAAAAAATATGGTGACTAGTACACTTTCATAGAAGCAAACTCCCCACCTTAATTCCAAATGTTGAGATTTGATAGTGTGAGACTTCCAAAACTCCACAATCTTGTCTTTGATTCCTCCACTCATTGAGTATGGCTGTCAAATACTGCATGTTTCCTGTTAGATGTTGCATGGAGGGATTTTGTAGCTGTGTGATAAAGGCAGCATGCTCTTGCTGTCGCCACGTCATGTACAGGGTGAGTTTTTTAATTTATCCTCAGTAAAAAAAACCTCAATCCTTATCGGGGATCAAACTCTGGAACTCACGGATGCGAGAACAATGCTCTAACATCTTGGCCATTAACCACATGTAAAGCTGTCATTTACTTTAATACTACAATATGGAACTATGATATTGTCTTCAGTTTATCAGGTTTCCTGTAAAACATCTTCACATCCCTATATCCTTACATGCTACAAGACTAGTTTTATCATGTAGCATATCCTATACTATTCTGTCACTCTTACCCCACCTACATTTTTAAGACAAGGATTTCTTGTGTCCATTACTTTCTTGGTGTTACTCTACCACTTTCCTTGAACTATTCTTTCATTTACTTATTTAAAAAAATTTACATTCTTCCTGTATACGCTGTGTTGACAGCTGTGGAAAAGCGGCATTTATTTCCACAACTAAAAAAATTCTCCTTAAAAGGAAAACATGCAGTTATGAAAATTTAAAAAAAAATTGTTTTAAATAGTTTACTGTGGAGTTTGTGTTTTGTTTGTAAAGATCCTATTGTAAGGATTGTAAGGAATTATGAGCGATGAGCCCTTACTTCCTATGCAATGGGTGGTTTGTCAGAGCTTTCTTTTGTACGCAGGAAATTTCAGCTTAATGCAATGTCCATTGAAGAAGCCTTCAACTAGGTGTGGGTCTATGTTATGAGATGAGCTGGTATTTTGTCAGGGTCACCCACTATGCATCGTTTCTTAGACAAGTCGCTTCGCAGCTGGTGAACTATTCCCCATGTAGGAAAACACCTCTATTGCTTTTGTGTCTCTAGGTCTCAGTTCTAATTTTTTTCTTATTGATCTGTTAGGCAATGCTGACATATGAATTAGACAAGGGTTGCTACATCTTTAAGGTCCCTTATTCTTGCAGCATTGCCAAACACGTCCAGAGTCTGGGATTTGACTTATACATTTTCCACACACTTGCCTCATACACCCGTGAATGCCTTCCAATCTATCAACAGGCACTTACTGTGGTGAAATGTTTCAATTTCCTAAAGTATAATATTGTTGTGGAGGCATTATCATATCTGTAGGATTACAGTTACTGTTAGTGATATTATAATTCTCATCAACCTTATTTTAATTACATGTATTTGTGCATTCATGTTTAATAGAACAAATAATAATACAATTCATGGCTTTGTACTTAGTGTGCCAGATCTTAACAAACTACAGCAACTGAAGGACGAGACTGGGGAGCTGTCGTCAGGAGATGAGAAGCGTTACAGATCTCTCAAGAAGCAGTGTGAGAAAGAGCTTCTTCAGGTATTATAAATGTAGATTATGTAAATGTAGATTATGTAAATTATAAATGTAGTTAGGAATTCAACTCAGAATCACCATTAAACATTTGCATGAGATTCCCAACTTGATATTTGTATGAAACTATCACAACTTGACATTTATATGAGGCTATTACAACTTAGCAGAGATAAAAAAAAGATTAGGAATGGCCTCACATAAAACATCACATGAAAAATCTATGGCAAACCGGAAAATGAAGTTACAACTATTAAGAAGCTATATCTGTTTAGTGGCAACATATGGTTGTGAGACGTGGGCAATGACATCTGCAATGAAGAAAATATCAGCATTTGAAATGAAATGTTATAGAAAGGTCCTAAGAATATCATAGACAGAAAAGATAACCAACACAGATGTCTGGCAATGCCTGAACATAGGAGTTTGTGTTCATAGACTCCTTAAAAGTATTTTTTAAAAACAACATATTTCGGACATATAAAGAGACAATGATTTAGAAAGATTAATTATGCAGGGAAAAGTTCCAGGAAAGACAACAAGAGACAGACCTAGACTACAGACACATGACTCTGGAAGTTGGGCAGCTTGCACAAAACCGAGAGGCTTACAGAGTGGCAGTGAGGATAACAATCTGTAAAGGACACATCACATACCGTTAAATTCCGTGTATAACCCGAGAATTTTTGGACAATAAACAGAGATGGCTTCATACTCTTCGTCTTATAATCGAGTAACATCAAATTTAAAAAAAAAATTACGTCCAAATCACAGTAAAAAAGGATAAAAACACTTTAAAAAAAATGCCAGTGACAACTCACATGTCCCGATATATTAAGCCAGGATAAAATGACTAGGGCTCTCCAACAATCTAGAGCGTACTACCATACTGCTAAGCCTCTAATTACATTAATTTCTATATATCATACAATATTTCCTTCGAAACCTCCGATATTTCTTGATAAAACTCACTTACTAGGTCTATATCGTTATTTCCGACATGCCATGCCCGCCATTTTTACTGAGCTTAATTTCCCCGGAAATGCTATTTTTAGCAATGGGTATTACCGTTTTTTATATATTGACCAAAATACGGTAATGGTCTGTGAAAAAACGAAATACGGTAGCCTAAGCTGATCTACCAGTAACACATGTTTATCATCAAGGCCCAGTCTTGTTTGTGTAGGGAAACACCGACTACCAGTAGTCTAAACACTGTCACACACTTTCATTTTGGGTAAAGCAAATGTTACAACAGTTACTGACCGTCTACTAGGCTATAAGACCTGTGTACAGAAAATGTAAAAACACATCAAAGGCAGATTTTGAGTATTTCCGTGCATGTGCTGGTCGGCCTTGCCAATTTTTAACATGCGACTCCAAGTATATAAATAGGGACCAAGACAATAATCAGAAACATAAAGAATGAAGTCCTAATTAATTCTGTACAGAGGTCTTTTTCTACATACTACGGTCTTGCACAAACACATTTTTGACATCCAAAACTTTGCCGCTTAGGCAGTGTTGGAGGGAGGAGAATGGGAGAAAAAATCAATAGTGAAACTGTCTGAGCTGTGCCTCAGTTTATATTACCGTATAAGGTAAACATACAGGTCAGACAAAGTTCAAACTCTTCTGTATCTTTTAAAAACAAACGTGATCTGGCATGTTTTTGTCTGGCCATTCATCCATTCATCTTTCCCGCTTACACTTACAGGAATAAAATCACAATGACAATAAAAATGTATGAACTGGAAGCTAAACTACTTGTGCAGTATTCTTGGCTAGCTAAGTCAGCCGTATATTCTGTTAATTAGTCCAGCCCACTGAGGCCGCAGTTCCAAATCACAACACATCATAGGCATTTTGTAGTAAAATTGCGCCGTAATTGATTCCCTCCCCCAACCACTGTACATTTAGTGGAAGATGAGATCAATTTCACAATCCTCTGTTATGTTTATTTTATTACCGTATTCTCCCCACACCGTAAACATAACCAGTTACAAAGTTCAAACTCTTCTGTATCTTATAAAAACAAACGTGATCTTGCTGTCTTGCCGTTCATCCTTTCATCGTTTCCCACTTAAACATTTCCCACTTAAATGTCACTGTCAGAAGCCAGCTGGTGACATAATAGTTACATAGTAATTACTATTCACTAGCGCTGTTCCGCGTCATAAGGCCCAGACACCCAACACAGTCAATTCATTCAGGAAAAACTTTGTTCCCCAAAGTCTTGCCACCTCATAAACTGTCTATAGTCATGGATAGGGAAGTCAGCCTACGGGGTATTCATTATTTTCGGATATATTGTTCCGGAATACAGTAGCTACCAGGGTTTCATTCCTTGATTCATTCAAGTTACGTGAGTGAAGCAAATGAAAGGAATGCTATTTTCTTAGAGTTGCAAAAGTTTGTGTTAATTTCCATTTAGCATGTCCGTTCTTTCTTATGATGATGAAGTTCATTATTGCCGGCTTTGTTAAGTTGGGGATGTCGGTCTATAGTCGGACTTTCGACTTTCTCCACTTTTGGGAAGGGATAGTTAGGTTATCGGCCTACAATCGGATGGGTTTATATTCAGAATTTAACGGTAGATAGATAAACCTAGCTCAGTTGTGGAATGACTAGGAAAGTCTCAATTGCTTGATTGAAATTCATATTTTTGTCATACTTTCTAAAGTTGAAATTATTGTTTGGTTTTTCTTCACTGTTTAGGCTGCTGATGTTATTTGTTGCACCTGTGTAGGCGCAGGTGATCCACGCTTGGCAAAGCTGCAGTTTAGTTCAGTTCTGATTGATGAGAGCACACAAGCTACGGAACCAGAATGTATGATCCCAGTTATCCTAGGATGCCGACAGGTATGTATAAATCTCATTCTTCTGCGTTCATTCTCAAACTTCCACTTGATCTGTCTTGTAGCAGGACAAGGTCCTACTGGATTTTCAGCAGAATGTAGTCCAGAGAGAGGAAATGCACTGTCTCACCATTTTATTTGTGCCAATGGCCTGACACATCTTTTTTCAGTGGAATGTATAAATCAGAATATAAGATCCTCAGTTATCCTAGGATGCAGACAGGTGTGTATAAATCAGAATGTAAGATCCCAGTTGTCCTAGGATGCAGACAGGTGTGTATAAGTCAGAATGTAAGATTCAGTTATCCTAGGATGCAGACAGGTGTGTATAAATCAGAACGTAAGATTCAGTTATCCTAGGATGCAGACAGGTGTGTATAAATCAGAATGTAAGATCCCAGTTGTCCTAGGATGCAGACAGGTGTGTATAAGTCAGAATGTAAGATTCAGTTATCCTAGGATGCAGACAGGTGTGTATAAGTCAGAATGTAAGATTCAGTTATCCTAGGATGCAGACAGGTGTGTATAAATCAGAATGTAAGATCCCAGGATGCAGAAAAGTGTACATAAATTAGTATCATGTATTAAAGTATTTAATATTTGAACTAAATACTGACAGATCATCTAAGCTGAATATTCCTAAGGCACATCTTGAAAGATAACACGACTGAATGAAATGGGGAGACTTTTGCTGGCCTACAATATGCCACAAAGAATTGTGAGCATTGATATTTCATCATAGATAAAAGATAGAATGAAAAATGATTGTAAAGTGCATCTGGTATACTTAAGAATGCATTGCCAACCTATACACAGGCAGAGACAAATGCATGTAACTAATGTTTACATCATGTTTCTGGTGAATTATCATTTTCTGAATGTGATATAAAAAAATATAAAATAGTGCTTTTCCTTCAGGAACTCTTCATAGGTCACTTCGATAGAAAAAAGGAAAGTGTGTGTGCGAGTGTGTAATCCTGAAATTACGGCACCTTTTTTTCTACTGCAATTATTGTCTAAATCCTGACACTCTTAGAAGGATGTAATTCAGAGAAGGAGAACAGAATATGTGGTGTCATGATTTACAGCTTGGTTGAGATATCTACATCTTTTACTTGAATCTGACTTTAGTATGGCTTTTGGGTCAGACTTTCTAAGAGTCAATCTCCAAACCTCCTTAATTGTCCCTTTCGATAAGCATGACGGGCACAGTGTTCTGTTCTTGCTCTTCAGACCCAGGAAACACATGGTTGAGGTACCTCAAACCTAGATGCGTTAGGTACATGATGCCAATTAACCTTGTGGTGACACGCTTAAGAGAAAGAAAATTGAGTTGAAACTTTTGCTGGTCCTTGGGGACTTCTTGACGACACTAATACTTGAGCAATGCGTGGAAACATTGATAAAATCCTCATAAATACCTATACTTATTGTATATATATTGTTTTATATCAAAACTAATATAATATGAACTAAAAAAACTAATAAAACGTGAAGAAATCGCATATAACGTCCATCCGGTAAAAACTAGGTCTAGGATGATACGCAGCATAATTATTATCTATGCTCATGCGTGGCACCCCTGATACATATTATTTTTGTGTTTTTGAACGACTACACAAACATTCTTATCAAGTAACAACATATTAAACACAAAAAGCAATTAAAACATGTAGTCAAAATCACTTAGCCATGCCACGTGGTACTCAATTTGATAGTAAAATACGGCCCGAAAATGGCCAAAGTCGCTTTAGAAATTCGTTGACAAAACCAGCTGGCTTTCTCTCTTCTTGCAATCGTAATGTATAAAAGAATTTGACCTTTAAACTGTGACGCCTTCCTAGCTTATTTTGGCGGGTTTTATACGTCACAGGATCATTACTTCGTGAAGTTCCGTACTCGGGAATCGGGCGATGTCCTATTTAGCGGGATTGCGCCCGCAGGCACAATGGAGCTGTGCTCATAGGCACAATATTGCGACTGCAGAGTCGTAAAGGTTAAGTTTGTTGGTTGTCAAGTTGATAGTGATGCAGGGACAGTTTGACTGCAGCTAGCCTTTAGATTGATGGCCAGCATGTAATATTTGCTAATCTTATAAACAGATTGATGGCCAGCATGTAGTATGGGCCAATCTTATAAACAGATTGGTGGCCAGTGTGCAGTATGGGCCAATCTTGTAAACAGATGGTGACCAGCGTGAAGTATGGGTCATTCTTATAAACTTATTGGTGGCCAGCATGTAGTATGGGCCAATCTTATAAACACATTGGTGGCCAGCATGTAGTATGGGCCAATCTTATAAACAGATTGGTGGCCAGCATGTAGTATGGGCCAATCTTATAAACAGATTGGTGGCCAGAGTGAAGTATGGACCAATTTTATAAGCAGATTGCATCATATTGCTAGCCTGCTAGCGATATGGCTACAGATCCACTTTGCTGTAGAATTGGTAAAAACACTGAACGCATTAGTGATCACTGCCAAAGTTCATTCTGATGGGCCACCAGTGCTAATAAAATTGTAACACAATGCATATTCATACTCTGGGGGTACATCGTGCTGGAAATCTAGGAGGAGAATTGCCCTGCTACAAGAGAGATCATGTGGGAGTTTGAGAATGAATGCCAAAAGAAAATACCTCAAACAAAGAGTTCCTTGGAGAGGACATTTCCGTTTAATGCAAAATTTTCTCCAGCTGCTAAAAGAATGCCATGAAATATGTAACAAAAGTATGTGTTCTTGTCATTTCCATCATGACAAGGTGGTTGATGAAGATAAAATCTCTATCTGTAAACTGTTGGGGGTTGTAGGGGCGTATCACATTGGATGCTTCAGCATACAGAGTTCTCCAGTAATTTCTATCGTCAATGATGCAGATTTTCAAGGAAAGATCTTTTTCTGTCCAATCCTTGATGTTATCTGTCAATTTTTTTTTATTGACAGACAACAATAAAACCTCCTGCTTCTTTCACCTCTACGGTTCTCTGCAGTATTGTTTTTGACAAGGAGTTATGTCGGCATACATGTCCAAACCATGCTAGTTTTCGTCGTTTCACTACTGAAAGCAATGGTTCTTGTAGACCTGCATACATCTCTATTATATTTATTACATACGCATTTGTCTTATGTTCTCTATAGGAAATTCGTATAATTTGTCTGACATTTATATACGAACGCCTGTAGTCATCTCTTCAAGTGAGTGTTCAACTCTCACAACCCTTCACAACAGAAAGCACTAGTGTGTTATACAGTTTTATTTCCACTCTAACACTAGTGTTGCTTTTCAAAATCAAGTTTAGCCTTGACATAGAAGCCAAAACCTTTTTTTTTAGTATAGATAAAATAAAGAACCTTGAATAAATATTATTTTGACATAGTTTTTATCATTTCCAGCTTATTCTAGTTGGTGATCACTGCCAATTAGGCCCTGTGGTGATGTGTAAGAAAGCTGCACGAGCTGGTCTGTCACAGTCTCTCTTTGAGCGCTTAGTTGTGCTCGGCATTCGTCCCATTAGACTACAAGTTCAATACCGCATGCATCCAGCTTTGAGCAGTTTCCCGTCAAATATCTTTTATGAGGGATCACTTCAAAATGGAGTGACAGCTGGTAAGTTATATCTTTATTCTTTGTATTTAAAATTTTTTTCTTTCTGTTGGTTTTCTTGCTGATGTTTCCAGTTCTTTGTTGGTCCATTGCTCTTTTTGAAATCTTTAAGTGTTCTCTACAGGTCATGCCTTTCCTCACTCTCAAATCGCACTATCTCGATATTGACTCATGTTGATTAATCTCAAAACTCCCTGATCTTGTGTGGACTCACAAAGAGCAATGAACCACATATTGGCGACTACTTTTTCAATAATTTAACGGCATTAGCAGTAATATATCATTAGTTGCTATTTATGTCAAAGAAATCAAACGGCTTGAAAGCGGAAAACTGTTATCATGGGGGGGGAGGGGGGGGAGGACAATATTTATGTCTTGTAAAGTGGGCAGTGGCCCAAAAAGGTTTGGGAACCTGTGTGTTAATAGAAACTGGAAAACATGTTGGAGATCACAGTACTTCTTTATTCACTCTCAAACTCCTGCAGATTTGCTGAATGTAGTCCAGAGAATGGAATGCACTGTGTCGTGGTTTACAGTTTAGTTTGGATATTTGTGTCTTTCAACCTGACTTCAGCATGGCTTCATAGTCATTTTGACCATATATGGGATGGTACAGTCAACTCCACCCCAAAACATCCTTAGTCATCTCTTACGATATGAATTGAAGGTAAAATGTTTCTATTATGTGCTCCCCTTTCAGGCCCTTCAACACATGTGTGAGATCTATTTACAAAAACTGGATGCTGGTCCAGACGTCATGACTTTCAAAGATTATTGTAAATTTATAGCTTAACACCAAAAATCATATTGAACGAGGGGTTCTTTCTGAGCTATGTTTCATAGCCATACGACTCCATCTCTCTGCAGGTGTTCAATGTTTCAAGATGTTATGACAAGATGTATTATATACCTTTATGCTGTTCCTCAACCACTGAGCCCCTTTTAGCTGGAAGTACGTTCTCAGCAGGCAACATTACCTTAGCTACTGAGACTCAAGTCATTTGTAACTGATTATTGTTATAATAGAAGAAAAGATTTGTTACACTTGCTGGTGGTATAGCTAATTTAAATCTTTTTTGTGTACAATGAGTAGTATAAATTGCCATTCTTAAATTTGTTGTGCTGGGCTGAAAGGTGCACATAACTCATCTCTGCTATACAGCTAACAGCATAATATATTTCACGTTCTCCGGCTCAAATCACACGAATATGCATGCTGATTAGTTGAGAGCGAATGCAGAAGAATAAAAAAGTGTAAATTAAAAAAACATTGTTGTTTTCAAAGTTTCTTGAACAAAGATATCAGTTTCTTAAAGTGCTGTTTTAGTCTATCTTTAATATTCAACAAATTTCATAAATAGCTGTTCTGTTATTTTATAAACAGCTAACCACATCCCATAATTAACACCAATGTTTTTTTAACAGCTGACCGTACCCATTCTGGACTTGATTTTCCATGGCCTCAGTTGGATAAACCAATGTTCTTTTATAGTACATTTGGAACGGAAGAGATTTCCAGCTCTGGCACATCATATCTTAACAGGTAAGACTGCTGGGATAAAAATTACTTTGACAAAGTGAAAGTGGCTATTTCATGTATAAAGAAAATTTATTTATTTATAAATAAATTTATAAAAATATGTGTTAGATTTAACAATGGTGCATTCATGTTATTTATATGAGGTGTATTTTATAAATCATTTTTAAAATGCACTGAGTTGAATTGTGATGACACACTTGAATATTTTTAAGTATTCCTTATTAGCAAACTGAATAGAATCAGCACCTATTTAATAGGTATACCTGACTAGCAAACTGAATAGAATCAGCACCTATTTAATAGGTATACCTGACTAGCAAACTGAATAGAATCAGCACCTATTTAATAGGTATACCTGACTAGCAAACTGAATAGAATCGGCACCTATTTAATAGGTATACCTGACTAGCAAACTGAATAGAATCAGCGCTTATTTACTATGTATACCTTACTGGCAAACTTAATAGAATCAGCACCTATTTACTAGGTATAACTTACTAGCAAACTGAATAGAATCAGCACCTATTTACTATGTATGCCTTACTAGCAAACTGAATAGAATCAGCACCTATTTACTATGTATGCCTTACTAGCAAACTGAATAGAATCAGCACCTATTTACTATGTATACCTTACTAGCAAACTGAATAGAATCAGCACCTATTTACTAGGTATGGTATACCTTACTAGCAAACTGAATAGAATCAGCACCTATTTACTAGGTATGGTATACCTTACTAGCAAACTGAATAGAATCAGCACTTATTTACTATGTATGCCTTACTGGCAAACTAAATAGAATCATCACCTATTTACTAGGTATGGTATACCTTACTGGCAAACTGAATAGAATCAGCACCTATTTAATAGGTATACCTGACTAGCAAACTGAATAGAATCGGCACCTATTTAATAGGTATACCTGACTAGCAAACTGAATAGAATCAGCACCTATTTAATAGGTATACCTGACTAGCAAACTGAATAGAATCAGCGCTTATTTACTATGTATACCTTACTGGCAAACTTAATAGAATCAGCACCTATTTACTATGTATGCCTTACTGGCAAACTAAATAGAATCAGCACCTATTTACTAGGTATGGTATACCTTACTAGCAAACTGAATAGAATCAGCACCTATTTACTAGGTATGGTATACCGTACTAGCAAACTGAATAGAATCAGCACCTATTTACTAGGTATGGTATACCTTACAAGCAAACTGAATTCAATCAGCACATGATATATAGGCAAAACTTGAAACTGGGTAATGAAGTTTTGCTAATCGCTAATAGTACAGATAATAATAACACACACACATTAACATTTCAACTAAAAAGAACACACAAAAATAACTTATCAAGAACACAAAATAACACATGATGAGTAAGAAATGGCACTGTCCACATTCACATAATATTTTGACTAGACTGAATAAATCAATAAGAAGCCAGGATTAATAACACCAAGGAATGGGCGGACATGATTTGTTTACGCTCATCCAATTACCCGAGAACAGAGGTGTTTGGAGGGTTGTTTGTGCTGATGCCTTTAGCACCTCTACGATCACGATGGGTTATTGGGTCTTATTGCTGTTGTACTGATGAGGGCACTGTAATTTTCAGATAACTTTATATGTGTTAGTGGTATATTACATTCACATTAGTTCTAGTAAACAATTATTTTTCATTCTCCCAACTCAGAAGTCTGATTGTCTGGAGAATTGATTGTATTGTAAATTAATATTAGTTACATAATTATAGTGTTTACCTATGCAATGCATATCAGTGTAATGTTCTTGATGAGGGAATTGATTGTGTGTTAATATTGAGACCAGGTGTGAACTTTGTCATCAAGTTAATTTTAGAGTTACATTTTTACATTTTTTACATGTTTATAATTGTTGTTTTCTTGCTGATAGTGCATATGAATTTATTGCTTGTTTATTATTTCATTGTTAATATTACCTCAGAACTGAAGCATCTAATATTGAGAAGCTGGCAACAAGACTGCTGAGGGCTGGAGTTAAACCAGATCAGATTGGAATCATCACACCATATGAGGGCCAACGGGCATACCAAGTTCAGCACATGCAGTACAATGGGTCCCTCAACAAGAAGCTGTATATGGTTTGTCATTAGCTAGTAATTTGTAAATGATTGTCTATTAAATATTCAATAAGTTTATTACTATTAAACTATTTTGTTTATTGTATCTAACATTCCTATCTCAGTGTACAGACAGCCACTGATGACAGAAGAGACTCTTTCACTGTGGGAGTGGGGGGGGGGGGGTTTCTATACAAACTTTGCAGTCACTGCTGATCCATATTATCAACCCTCAAATGGTACTACATGTATGTTCTTCATCATGACCTTCTGCAATAGAAGACCTCTGCACAAAATTAATTAGGCCTCCCTTCATTCATTGGTTGGTCACTATTTATATACTTAAGAGTCGAATGCCAAAAATAGTCAAGGTAAAAGCACAACAATAATTAAAAAAAATGTAGTGAATGAAGTCCTAATTAATTATGTGCTGAGGTCTTATAAGTACTGTCAAAGGTCATGGGTCTTAATATACAGAATCCAATGAATGAATAATGTCTCAGTGTGTCTTTCTACATTCTCTCACAATGTTCATGCGAGCACATATCAGATATGGAGTTGAACTGATGCAAAATTTCATGTGCAAATTACTTTTGGGACGATACTTGAAGATTTTTTAGATCGGAAGATCTGGGTTGTGTGTTTTCGTGTTACGGAAACAAGACATTATCACATACTTCTCCATTCTTCATCATAAGTTGGGCAGTTCTGCAACAAATGTTTGGCTGTCATAGGTCTGGTGCTATAGATGCACAGATCTGTTGTGCCTTTGTGGTATATGTGATGATGCAATATTGTATGTCCTGTGCGCCGTCAGAAAATAATTTGTTTCCTTCTTGGGAGCTGTTTGGGAGCTGTTTGTTTTGCGTTCGCTCCATTGTAACCAGCATGGATATCCATGTGGTTTCTGCCGGGAGCGTGTTTACGTTGTGCTACCGTTATGCACCTTGTAGGCCTAGCACATCCGATTTTGATATGCCTTGACAATTCGGGTTGGCTACCCTAGCCTGTGACAGCCTCCCTATCTGTCGCCAGGCATGCGTGTGTGTGACTCTTCACCCAGACGTTTTGCTCACGTCTGTCTCGCATGAGGTGTTCCACTGTCTGTGAACTTGCCTCGTGTAATTGGACGTACTGTGCCTATGCCCATCAGGTACTGAACCGTTTCTCATCCGTGAGCCTGGTTCCTTAGGAGGAAGAACTCACCAGAAGAGTTGGACCCTGGCTCTTTCGCCTTCTTAGCCGAGGTGTCATTCACCGACATTGTGAGCCCCTCGCCCAAGTTCGAGTCTCACACCACGCGCTTGAGAGCAAGGCGTTCTCGAGCTTAGCAACCTTGTCCCAATAGCGCCTGAACCCATCAGGTACTGAACCCTTTCTCTCTGCAGGTGTGTTTCCGGTTTAGGAACACCTGACAGTAGAGTTGGGTCAGGGCTAAACCGTTGTCTCTTTTGTGCCTGATCCCATCGGGTACGGAACCCTTTCTCTCTGCAAGTGTACTTCCGGTATAGGAAAGCTTGACAGTAGAGTTGGGCCAGGAGTGCCATCTTTGTCCCTTTTTGCTTGAGCCTATCTGGTATTGCAAACCTTTCTCTTCACGAGCATGTTTCCGGTATAGGAAAACTCGACAATAGAGTTAGGCCAGGTCTTTTTGTTTTGCTAGACGCCCATTATTGGGTATGGGTCTCTGCCTATAAGGAAAACAGGTAACTAGAAGCTTGTCTCGAGCTAACAGTGCTTGTAGTTCCCATTTCCTTAATCGTTTTAACTTTCTATTTGCAGTTGCCGCTGCCCTCTAGCGCTGTTCTGCCCTTTCACTTTTTCATTGTACTCAGTATGGAATCTTTCTGTCTTTCACCATGCATCCACCTTTTCATGCTTTTTTAAAATATTTTTTTTTTCCATTGGCCGCCCCTCCAATGTTCAGACTGGACTAACTAGCTTCACTGTATGTCGACAGTGTTGCTGTATGTAGTGTTGCTGGTGGTGTCGGAGATATTGTCTGTCCTTTATGCAGTCAAATCTCTTTCCATCTGCTAACTCCACATTTTCGGACACGTTCCCCAAATTATTTGGCCAGAATCAACTCGAGCTGCTGTTTGTTTCCAGGGTGCACCACGAGGAGGTACATTTGGGATCTTGGTTATCTGCTAACCCTGGGTCCGTCGAGAGCGGTGCGTTCCCTTTGCACCCCCTCTTGGGAGCTGATGGCATAATCTTTTGTATGTGATCTTGGTGGTCAGATTCCCACCTGACTTGAGAGTGGCTTTAATTGTTGCTTTTGCCTCATTTATGGTTCCTATGTCACTCTGCTGCAATGTCCTACTTTCTTTGGCGAGTTAAGCACCAATTGTTTGTTGTTTAATTTCCTGAGATGTTGGAATGTGTGTTTCCACTCTGCTGTGAACCTCCTGTAACACTGGGCTTACTTTGAGAGTTCATCTGTGAATATAAGCTGCCATTATTCTTGCTTTATAGGCTTCTATTCCTAAAAAAATGTGTCTGTGGGGATGCTAATTTTTCCTCTGCCTGAGTTTTACATTCAATGAGAGTGTTTGCTTCATGTTTCAGAGCTGCTTTGAAGTTATTGCAGTATTTCCCAGTAGAAGTTGATATTATGACCTTCATTTTGTCAGACTGCTGCCTCCTCCATTTTCAACATTTCTAGCAGATGCATTTACAGCCCAGATATGAAACCAGCAGCATAGCATACTTCATGTTTCGCGGTGGAATTCACACAAACTTAATTGTTAGTTATCAGAGATGAATGCAAAAGTAGAAGCAGAAACATCAATGTATAAGTGTCAAAGTGATGGTGTAAAGGTTTTGGCAATGTAGTACTATACCTTGTGCTGAAATCTGATGTATCAGACCAAATGGCACAGATATTGCAGCCAAACTGTAAACATGGCGTAATGCATTCTGTTCTCTGGACTCATCATCATCATCAAGTGCCGTCTCCACAACGAAGGTTGGCTGCAACGTATCTCCAACATCCCCCGTCTCTTGTCTTGGTGGTGCACTCTGTTAGACTGTAACCTGTCCATCGTGTGATGTTACTCCCCCACTTGTATCTCTGCCTACCTCTTGCTCGCTTCCCTTTGACTTTACCCTCAAGTAAGGTCTTCAATAGGGTGTCATGTCTTTTAATGTGTCCAAAGTATTTTATTTGCCTGATCTTTATTTCTCTTAGTAGTTCTTTCTTCATATTAAGTGCCTTTAGCACCTCTTTATTTGTTTTCTTCTCTTTCCATAATGTTCTCCCTATTCTTCTATATGCCTACGTAAATTACTAAACATCCATTGGTGGGACAAAGTACCAGACTACGAGGTCTTGGAAAAATCAACCTCAATAAGCATCCACACAATACTTATGAAGGCGCAGGCACGCTGGGCAGGCCATCTTGTGCGTATGGAGAACTCGCGATTGCCAAAACAAATATATTATGGAGAACTCAAGGCAGGATTTCGAAAAGCTGGTGGACAGAAAAAGCGTTTCAAAGACACGCTCAAGTCATCCTTGAAACATCTTAACATTGACGTAGGCGCTTGGGAGAGCCTCGCTCAGGATAGAGCAGCATGGCGGTACAGCATTAGAACGGGAGCACTAGCGGCAGAAGAATTCAGACAAGAAACTGCAAGACAGAAGCGGACACGTAGAAAAGAAAAAACATCTCAACCTCACACAGATACCTTCTATTGTTGTCAATTCTGTAAAAGAACATTTTGTGCGCGCATTGGACTTGCTAGTCATTTAAAAACGCACTATTAACTTTATTATTTTATTATTTATTATTATTATTATTATGGTTGAGTTTTTGGTCATCGTCGATCACGACGGACGAACATCATCATCATCATATACCCACATCTCAAAGGCATCAATTTTGTCTTCTAATTGTTTATTTAGTGTCCATGTTTCTGAGCCATACATTAATATGGAATAGATGTAGCATTTTATAATTCTCATTTTTAGCTTGTTTGTAATTTGTTTAGATATTAATAAATTCCTCATGTCATTGAAGGTACTTTTAGCCATTCCTATTCTCCTTTTAACTTCTGTTTCACATCTGCCATCATTTGTGACTATGTGTCCAAGATATTGATACTGTTTTACTTGTTGTAGTTTCTCTCCCTGTATGTTTATGTTTACCTCCTGTTCTTCTGTGTCTTTGCTGATTATCATGGTTTTTGTTTTTTGAATATTTATATTCAGTCCATATTCATTACTTGATTTATTGACTTGATCTATTAGTCTTTGTAGTTCATGTTCACTTTCTGCTAAAAGAACAGTGTCATCTGCATATCTAAGGTTGTTTATTATTTTCCCATTGATCTTGATTCCTGGTATTTCTTCTATATTTTTAAAGATATTCTTTGTGTAGATATTAAATAGGCTTGGTGATAAAATGCATCCTTGTCTTAACCCTCTTTTTATTTCTATGTATGGAGAGTAGCTGTTTTCACACCTTATTGATGCAGTTTGTTCCCAATATATATTTCTAATCAGTCTGATGTCTTTTCCATCTATGCCTATTTCTTGAAGACATTTGATTAATTTTTCATGCTGGACTCTGTCAAAGGCCTTGCTGTAGTCTATCAAGCAAATATAGATACTTTTTTGGACTTCTATATATTTATCTATCACTAGCCGGATACTCAGTATAGCTTCTCTGGTTCCTTTGTTTTTCCTAAAACCGAATTGTTCTTCACCGACCTCCATGTCTATCTTGTTCTTAATTCTTTCATGTATTATCTTGAGAAGTATTTTAGTTAGATGGCTCATTAGACTTATTGTTCTATAATGGACTACAGAATGGACTACATTCTGTTAATCTGTTGGAGTTTGAGAATGGACTACATTCTGTTAATCTGTTGGAGTTTGAGAATGAACAAAGAACAATAATACTATAATCCTTGAGTTAAGAAAATATCAAATTATAATTTGAGTAAACTGGTCAAATATGATGCTAAACAGTGATAAGGAGAAAATTATTGTCAAACAGTTGATGTTACTAGCTGAAAACAGTGTTGCTCTCTGCCAACCTTTGATGTTCAACATTAAAGACTTCAAATGCAGAGAACATTTCTGGCTGGCGGCGACAGCTATATTGACATCCTTTGAAACTTTAAAGAATTTGAGGGATAAAATCTTCTTGACCTCATAACATATCAGGCTTGCTATCCCAAAAAAGTTGCTTACCTCTGTCATCGAGTAAGATAGATTTAATATTGTTCATGTTGTTAATATTGTCAATGAAGCACTGTTATTTCTGAATTATTGATATATTTTTTAATGATAATTTAATGTCCTGTTCTAATATAGGAAATTGAGGTGGCTAGCGTTGATGCTTTCCAGGGACGTGAAAAAGATTTTATCCTTCTATCATGTGTCCGATCAAACGAGCACCAAGGCATTGGCTTCCTTAATGACCCTCGTCGTCTAAATGTTGCTCTTACTCGTGCAAGGTATGTAAGATCTATCAAGAATTTTGTATTTCATTGGTCGTTTGTTTTAATACTAGCATAGTGGTAGCCCAGGGGTTACCCAGACAACAAATTCTGTTCTCTGGACTACATCCTGCTATTCAGCAGGAGTTTTGAGAACAAGCACAGAAGAGAAGACAATGTTCTTGAAGAATATGCTTGAAATTACTCTTATGACATTACTTCTATGATATCTTCATTCACAAATGGTGTTGCATACAACTTTACAACACTAAATGGAAACTGGTGTTTGACTGTAAGCTAAGTCATCAATGCGGACATTTTCTTCTGCATTCATTCTTATACTTCTGCAGGTTAGCACAATGTAGTATAGAGACACAATGTGTTATAGTTTACAGCTTGGCCATGATATCTTTGCCAGAACACTTCTCATTGCTAAAGCTTTTTATTTTCATATCTCTCCACATATTATATTGTAGATATAGTTTTTCTGATGTCCATATTATCATTCTGTCTCATTTATGAAGTTGACTTTTCTCAAGTCTTGTCTGGCACACTGTGGTCTCCGTCTGTATTCACTTTGTTTAGTGTTCATGTTTAACATTGGTAGCAAAAAATATTTGGTAGAAAATAAAGATGAAAACAATGATAACACATAAACTAAATATAGTCATGTAAAATAAAATTTAGAATAATATAAATATTAAGACATCTTTTGTGTTTGTTGCCCGTGTGAATAATGGGCCTGGATTTCTAGTTCATGGTGCAAAGAATAGGGACATTGTCTTCTTTTCAGGCATGTAGGGGGCAGCTGAAGAAAGTTGAGGGATGGGCTGACAAACTATTGTATTTGCTATGAGATATCAATATTTGATGTTTTATCTGTCAAACAGGTATGGTGTCGTCATTGTTGGAAATCCTAAGATTTTGTCCAGGGTGAGTAGAAATGAGTCATTGGCTTTTGAGTTTCAGGACATTCCAGATTTGATACTGATATGATTAACTATGTCCCTTAGTATACATATTTTGACAATTGACACATAATTATTTGTCAGGTTGACCAGATGTCCTGTTTTTGGATGTTTTGTTCCATTATCCTGAAAACGTTATTGGGATTAACATATTTTCCAGTTTTTAAAACTCAGATTTTTCGTAACAGCAGTTGAATTTGTGCCGCAAGTATATATGTTTAACATGTATACAAGTTTAACTGAAAAATCAATGATTGATTTTAAGAACAAGACTGAGTTTAAAATCATAAAATGTTCTCATGGTTTGTAGTTTCTTTACTAGATGCCACTTGACCAACTGACTGGCTTGAGTCCAACAAAGTATTCATTGTCCAAGGATGAATTGAAAATGTTCTGTCATGAAATATCTTTAATGTATCATTTGCTAATAGGAGAAATTGAGTCTGGTGTCATCCTGGAGTAAGATATGCTGATGTGTGTATTGTCCAGCATAACATATGGAGGAGGAAGTGTACACTTTTGGGGTGGATTCTCCCACGAGTACTGTACTCCCCTTCATGTTTTCACAGTTAACGTAACTTCTGATGTCTACATTAATCACGTATTGTGACCTATCGTTGTGCCTGTGTTCCACAATCACAAAGATGGGGGAATCTTTTAGCACGACAATGCTAGGCCTCACACTACTAATATAATCAGGAATTTCTTAGCCCAGCAACATTTTCTTGCACTGGATTGACATGCAAACTCCCCTGACATGAACCCGATTGAACAAGCTTGGGATGAACTGAACAGAAGGGTCTGGCAGTATGGCGTCAACAATGTGAATGATCTTGAGCATGCATTTATTGCAGAAGGGAATGCCATGCCCCAAATATTTTTCGCGACACTCTGCAATAGCATGAGATGCCAATGCCAATCTTGTTCTGATGCTGCTGGGGGACACATGATATTGTGACTTTATGACAGTGAACAAAACTTACTTTTTTGTTTATTTGGATCTTTCTTTTTTTACACCAAGGGTAAACAATTATTGCTATCTGGGTCTGAATTGTTTTATTTTAAAAAATACTGCAGATTTCATTCTGCAAATGGTTCATAAATGTGAACAAAATTAGTTTCAGTTAATTTAAATTCAGCGCATGCAGGGGCTCATGTGAAAGCATGCTGATCTGTTTTTAATGTTTGCTAGTATATGTCTAGTATATATTGACATGAACCCGATTGAACAAGCTTGGGATGAACTGAACAGAAGGGTCTGGCAGTATGGCGTCAACAATGTGAATGATCTTGAGCATGCATTTATTGCAGAAGGGAATGCCATGCCCCAAATATTTTTCGCGACACTCTGCAATAGCATGAGATGCCAATGCCAATCTTGTTCTGATGCTGCTGGGGGACACGTGATATTGTGACTTTATGACAGTGAACAAAACTTACTTTTTTGTTTATTTGGATCTTTCTTTTTTTACACCAAGGGTAAACAATTATTGCTATCTGGGTCTGAATTGTTTTATTTTAAAAAATACTGCAGATTTCATTCTGCAAATGGTTCATAAATGTGAACAAAATTAGTTTCAGTTAATTTAAATTCAGCGCATGCAGGGGTTCATGTGAAAGCATGCTGATCTGTTTTTAATGTTTGCTAGTATATGTCTAGTATATATTAGTGTATATATATATATATATATATATATATATATATATATATATATATATATATATATATAGTGCCATCTTTACATAGACCTCAAATATGCATGTTAGTATTTACATGTTGAAATTATGCATGTGCTTTTGTACTTACATTTGATCATATTGAAGCCATGCAGTCAAAAGTGGATAATATTAACACCACCACAGGGTTTCAGACTAATGTGATTAGATGTTTGCATAGTAAAGTAACCCATAGCATTTTAATAATGCTGTAGGGGTGTGAGATTTTAGCGATCTCACATTTCAGAGGCTCTGCAAATGAGGGCGGTAGCCATGTCCTCTCCCTCGCAGTCTTTACTTCCCGGATTAATCCGGTACCCATTTAAGGCTGTGTTGACCTGGGAGCCGTTGCGATCTGAAAAACATTTCCGCCTCAACTGGGGAATGAACCCAGGACCACTAATATGTGAAGCCAGTGCGCTATCCACTGAGCTAACGCGGCTCTCTGATGCTTGCATACAAAGTAGTGGAACATGACTTCTACATATACACATACTCCCTCATTGTAGTTGGCTTCTGACAATACCAGTGAGACTTGGGAGTTTTCTGGGTATGAAAGAAAGTTATGGAGAAACTCTTCTTCCCCCCCCCCCCCATATAATTGCATATACGAAACAAGAGCTTTATTGTTCATAATTCCTGAGCATTGAAAAGAACATGAACCAACAATATACATGTCTTGATCATTGTTGTCATCAAACCTATACCCCTCTCAGGGCTGTAAGGTTGATACTTTAGAAACAAAAGCACAAAAAACTTGCTATGCCTCTTTATTTTCAGTGCCCTGTTTGAGTGTGGAGAAACTTATCCCCTCCAATCTTTGATATTATTAGTCCATACTCTCTTTGTCCTCCTCTTCTCAAATCCTCAATTGCGGAAATCCTGGACAGGGAATCCTGCCTCATCAAGTGCCCAAACTATATGTTTATGACATTTCACCACTGCCAGATGTTCTTGTTGATCTGAAAGAGCAGGTCTTAAGCTTGTATTGATGTGCTTAAACTATATGTGTGGCTCACCTATCTAATAATAAATATAATCAAATGTTTAAATTATGCATATACTCCTATATATAAAAGTATATGTGTGTTATTCAAGCTAAATGTGCATTTATTCCTGTACATTAACTGTGTTTTGATGTGACTAAAGTAAACATGCCTTTTTCAGCAAACATTATGGTGTCACTTACTGACTTACTACAGAGAACAAAAATGTCTTGTAGAAGGACAGCTGTCCAACTTGAAGGAGTGCTTTGTTAGCATTAGCAAGCCACGCAAGCTCGTCAATACTACCAATCCTGTGAGTTTAATATTATTGTATAGCTAGAAACGTGTAATAAATGTCACATTTTATATTTTCTTGGTTGGAGAATCAACGCTCTTAAACTTCTGCAGTTTGGCAGGCTGTAGTCTGGAGAACAGAATATGTTGTGTCATAGTTTATATATTGGCTGCTATATCTGCCTTTTGATTGGATACATCAAATTTCAGAAATGTTTCTGAGTAAGTTTGAGAGTTTATAAAATGGAAGTCAACACCATTCCCTCCAGGTCTCCTCAGTTGCCTCTTATAACATGGCTGATTACAGTGTTGCTATTCTTTGCTTCTCTTTTGGTCCCTGGCAATATATTTGTGTGCAGGACTTCAGAGTTTAAGGAAAGTCTTGTGATCATTAGTCACATTGTTAATTGATACTTCAATGAAGGTCATTGTGTATTAGTTGCATTTAAAGAAACAAAATAAATATGATAATGGGATAGTTGATGTTTTAGTTTGGTTATTTTATGTTTTTATGTAATATCAAATATAACAATGCTGTTTCATAATATTGATAACTACTCTTAGCTATTAAGTTCTGATTGTCTTTCTTCTCCACTGTTGATGGAAGTATCTTTGCAGTTGATATTGATGGGGTAGTTTCTGCCCAGTTGATATTGATGGGGTAGTTTCTGTCCAGTTGATATTGTTGGGGTAGTTTCTGCCCAGTTGATATTGATGCGGTAGTTTCTGCCCAGTTGATATTGATGGGGTAGTTTCTGCCCAGTTGATATTGTTGGGGTAGTTTCTGCCCAGTTGATATTGATGGGGTAGTTTCTGTCCAGTTGATATTGTTGGGGTAGTTTCTGCCCAGTTAGCATAGCTAAAATCTGATTTGTCTTTCTTTTCTACTGTTGAATAACCTATCCTGACAATCCACATTGTGCCAATGGCTTCTGGCAGAGGAACACATGTGAGAGGATACAAGCCGTATCCTAGGTTGAGGAAATGCAAAAATGGTGTGGAAGACCACACCAGGCCCCTAGCCTTGGTTGGGAGCACTGATAGGCAAACAGAGCACAGCTCTGCTGATCTGGCAGCTCCTGCAGCTTGTCTTGTTCCAAATGTGGTGGGATTACCTTTCCTCTGGAGTTAGCAAAATAAGCAGAGAGAGTGGCATGCTGCATGGTCAACACACAGTCTCTATATTTCTGCCCGGACTTTGTGCTTTGGAGAGGTATTACTCCATCCTTGGCATTAACCTTTAGCTCACTGCCAGAGCTAAATATCACCAACAGATCTCTTTCTGTAAACAGCCATTGGACAAACGTTGCCCATTGCCATTTAGTGACAAAGAACAACATGATGATTAAGGTTCATATGACCTGAATCTGCGAATCCTAGCTAGCAGTTCTATTCATTTTGTTTGGAAGAGAATAATATTGAATTTATAATTTTAAACCTCCAGCCATCTGTTCTAATCTGTGTGAATTGAGTTATAATGGATGTAATTTTCAGTAAAATCATTATTTATTGTGGTTCAGATCATGAGGAAATTTAGGGAATTATGTTTGTTTTCAAAGTAGATATAGTAATACAATGGTTTCGTTATGAAATGACACTGGACAATAGGCCAAAATATATTGACCTCGTGAACTAGCGACACTGGGCCTAGATCTAATGACAAATGGGACAGACAAGGTAAGTTAGATCTATATGTTTTATTTGTTTATACAGTCCATATTATGTAAGTGTGGTTCTCAAACAACATAAATACAATGGACCTAGATAGGTAAAAGATTTTTATCAGGGATGTCACATCACACATTGATCACACATACACAAAAAAATGTACACCAATTTATGTAGCAGTCTTATTCAATTCCTTATTTAGATGTTTTAAAAACTCAAAAGTAAAAAGACTAAAAAGTTTGGACGTTAAAAGGAGAATAGGAATGGCTAAAAATACCTTCAATGACATGAGGAAAATATTAACATCTAAGCAAATTACAAAGTTAAAAATGAGAATTATAAAATGCTACATCTATTCTATATTAATGTATGGCTAAGAAACATGGACACTAAATAAACAGAATTTATAGAAGACAGAATTGATGCCTTTGTGGATATATAGAAGAATAGGGAGAACATCATGGAAAGAGAAGAAAATAAATAAAGAAGTGCTAAAGACACTTAATATGAAGAAAGAACTACTAAGAGAAATAAAGATACGGCAAATAAAATATTTTGGACACATTAAAAGACATGGCACCTTATTGAAGACCTTACTTGAGGGTAAAGTCGAAGGGAAGTGAGCAAGAGGTAGGCAGAGATAAAAGTGGGAGAGTAACATCACATGATGGACAGGTTACAGTCTCGCAGAGTGCACCACGAAGACAAGAGACGGGATGTTGGAGATACGTTGCTACCAACCTTCGTTGTGGAGACGACACTTGATGATGATGAAATCTCTAAAAAATAAAAAAATTATTGCGTTTACCAAACACACACTAAAAATAACACTAATTGTAAATAAAGAATCCAGTAGCATGAAGGAAATTGCATAATTTTAATCTGGCTTGCTAAAGGTTAATGGGTCTTAGAATCTAATCAGAACATGGCAGTTACTGGTTACTAAAAGTCCTTGTTATTTGGTTATTCTGAAAAGTGTCTTCTAGATGTGTTTCCTTCAGGAGTGCTAGACTAAGATTATACAATGATAAGGGAACTACTTTGTTGGAGATAACTAAAGATGGAGAGAACTAATACGGATGTTATATGTTTGTTGTTACTGAAGATACTTCAATACCTGTATTAGATATTCGTTGTTGTTGTGATAGTCTTGTCTCGTTTGGTCAGTTCTAAATGGCTTAAGTGCACAGTTTGAATGTCTTGAACATGCAGTTAGTCAAGTATAGAAGAACCAGTGTACGAAAGTTGTTAGGCAATTTGGTGCCGTTGAACGGACTGGTTCAGTTCCCGTTAGTGTCAAGGAGATAACTAACTAGTATGTAAAGTATTTTTTTCAATCCCCCAAAATCTGTAATCGCTCTTGTCAAACTGTCAAAAATGTTGAATTCTTAGTTTTGAAAAAAATATTTATGACCTGTTTTGAAAGTACCAAATATATTATGAGTTTTGGTTCTACTATCCAGGGTGGGCGTTTCATGAATAACACAATGTTTGATGCAAGGGAACTGCTAGTTCCAGGCAGTGCATATGACAGAGGTAAAACTTTGTATTTTCAGATTATTCCTTCTTACCTCAAGTTTGTGTTTATTTCTGTGTTTCAATCTTCTGGAGTGATTAACAATTATTCTCTTTTTTCTTATGTGCAAATGTGAGCTTCTGAGTTTTCTTTCATATACAGAAGACTCAGCTGTATGCAATTCTTTGAGATGAAACCTACTTAAAGGAATTCTATGTGTATGCAGAAGGCAAGGTGGAAAAAAAGAGAACAATAGAAAATAGAATAGTTGCATGCCTGACGAGCATCTTCCAAAGAGACTGTTCAATGGTGAAATGTGTGTATGTAAGCGTCCAACTGGAGGCCAGAAAAAAATGTTTCTTGCTATTTCAAAGACTAGTTGGAGACATTTCTCAAGCACTGCAGGATTGACCCAAGCTCTTGGAAAAGCACAGCCCTTGTCCATCCAGCCTGGCATAGCCAGATCAGTGAGAGTATTAAGAACTTCGAAAGGATTATAATATTGCAGGTAATTTGAATGAGAAAAAATGAGAGATGAGACTTTTCCCTCATCTCAAGACTGATCTCAGTATGTACAATTACCTGTCATGGGATTTGAACCTGGTACCTTGGCCACCACAGAGCAGATGATCGCTAGTAATCACAGGGTTATTTCTTCAGAAATAAAATTAAAAAATCGTACCCTAAGCACATTGTAGCAACAGAAGAAGCATGCAAGCGTAATCACACAGTTTAAACACTTCAAGTATCTGTGACAGGGAAATATGCAGGAATTAGTTTTTTTTCTTACCATGCAGAAAGTTCTTTGGAAAGGTAAACTACTGATAGCTGATAATTGCTTTTTCTAAGTCTAAGACATTCCAGCTGATTATTTGAGAGTAAAAACACAAACATATCTTAGCACTCTGCAAAGTAGTAGTATTCTTTCCCGCATGATAGTATAATAATTCAATCAGTGACCTTTAAAAAATCCATGGATCACAAGCGAACTCCTTATCTATTCAATACTTAGATTTCCTCTCCAGGTCTTTCCGTAGAACTTTCATTATCTTCCTTCGTCAAGTTGTTCTGGGTCTTCCTGTCTTCTATTTTCTTATTATACATTCTGTTTCAGTTCTATAGTGTTGTGATGCAGTTTTGGTGCCTCAAAGTATCCCAATCCATTTCTCTATATTCTAAACATGGTTTTTAGCTGCCCTGTTCTCATTCAGAACTCTTCATTGCTAATCTTATCTTGCCATTTAATATTCAAAATCGTCTACAAGCATTTATGCACGTATTTTTGTAATCTTGGTGATCTCTGTGGTGTAGGTGGTTAAGCTGTTCACCTTGGGCTCAAAAGTTCAGGGGTTCAAACACAGCATGTGATGTCTTGTTTACATGGTGATTTTTTTCTGAGTTCCCTGGGGATTATCACTTGAAGCTGCAAAGTTAGTTACATGATATGATTGGTACTTTTGGCAGGCTGTGTGCTGCTTTGTTGAGACTGAGAGTATATGGGGAAATTCATTCAAGTACAATGGAGTCAATTCTCTATGTCTTTTGACCTTTGTAATCTATATATAGGATTGTTTTTGTCACAGTCCAAATTTTCAACTCATACTACTCGTCAGTATGCTCTGGAGGCTTAAAAGGGGAGCAAAGAATAACGGTAGTTACTTTTTCTGGGTCAAGGTGACCTATAAACAATGCTGTCTATATCCTGCTAATCTGCAAAGGTTGAGAAAAAATTCAGAAGAGAAAGAGTCTTATAACTGAAGAATCTTTACATGTGTATTGTTCTATACATGTGTATTGTTCTATACATGTGTATTGTTCTATACGCTCACGTAGCAGCTGGTGCCTAGACTTACAACAGAAGAATCTTTACATGTGCCCAGGTTCTATACGCTAATTCTATATGGCATCTGGTGCCTAGACTTCTAGTTCAGGGTGCAAAGAATGTCGCTGTCTTCTTTTCAGGCATATCGTAGGAGGTGACTAAAGAAAGTTGGAGGATAGGCAGGCAGACAGTCTGTCACCTGTGGAAAATTCGTCTTTTTTCGATTTCCTATTTTTGTCTTCTGTCAAAAGGTCTCCATGGAGGTTGAAGAGATGCAGGTCAGCAGACATTACAATTTTGTCTTTTTTGTGGCAGATTCCTAGACAACGGACAGTGCTAGGTGTGCCATCACTGCAGAGTCAATAGATCTGACAAAAGAATAATGAACTGTTTGGCCCAGTGTACACTTATGCTTGTGGCAGGAACTGATAATCCTGGGATACTGCTCCACTGGAATTACTCTATTCGAGGACTAAACAAGCATCAATAAACCCCACTACCATATTCCTTTTTATCTTGGTTACTCACTGAGTTCATACAACAGTAGGAATTGTTGTAGAATGTGCTTTTGTTAGAAAGTCCATGGGCTCTCAAGAGCTGTCTGCTTACATCTAAAGGGATTGTATCATCATCATTGATTCATAATCACTACATCATCTATATCATTTAATGTTATTGTTGTTTGTTTCTACATATTTATATTTTTTTTGTGCACTTATGACTATTTTTGTTGTGCTCTGTACATGATGGGTATTAAAATATAAAATATTTCCTAGAAAATCACCACAACCAAAAAATTCAGGGTGTCCTCTACACCCTGAATAGCATGTACTACCAGCTTTTTTGCTATTTATTTTTTCATGCTCTCATTTGTCTTTTGTAATTTTTCAGTTTCGTTTAAAAAACGTGATAATTTAATGTAGAAATAAAAATCTCAAATTAGGAGCATTTTATTGTGGATATCGCGTTGTTAATTCTTATATTCATAGATACATTCTGAAATTACTAAGAAATTATGTAATAAATTTATTATTTATATAATTCTAGCAAATAATGGCTCATATCGTGAGCCAGTTGTACGAACTCATGATCAACTCGGTTTCATTGGCCCAGAGAGAGCATATACCAGAACAGCAATGAATTTGCCAGTTCCAGTAAACATGTTTCTGCCACACAATGTACCAGGGAATGTCAACAGCCAGTCATCAAGAGGTATGAAACTAATCTTGGCAGTTCAGTCATGGGTGGAATAGATTTTTCTGAGAAACAGTTGAATAGCTATGTCTAGTAAATAAGATCATTGAAGCATATCATTTATGGAATATTGTTTGTGAACTGCTGTAGAATGTGTAGGCAGGAAATTTTATGTTCTGTTGCATGACCAATGCAGCATGACTGAACAATCTCTTTTTACCTGAAACTAGTTTATACGAGTTGGACTTATGAGCCTATCTACTATCCAATCGTGCTGTGTGTTTACAAAACCTGAATGGGTAGCAAAGAATAGGAACAATGATCGGCTATATAGGTTGTTAGAGGTGACTAAGAATTTGAGGCTGAAATTGCTTGATACATCTTACAAGTCAGTGACACAAAATTCATACCTAGGTCGAATGTGTCAGGCTGAAAGGCACAGATATCGCAGTCAAGCTGTGAACCATGATGCAATAGATTCCTCTCTTCCGTTTACACCTTACCAACCAGAATGAATACAGAATTAAGCACTGCCATAAAGGCTGTTGATTGTGTATGGCACAAGATTTTATGATCATGTTATATACAAACTGTAACTATTATAATGAATGTATATTAGAGCACCCAAATTCACTGAGATGTTATATCGAACCAATTCTTTTTTATGGGTGTGATGCATGGACTGTAAACAAAAAATTCAAAACGAACTGGAGGCTACAGAGGTGTGGTTTCTGGGAAGAAAGATGAAAATACCATGGACAGATAAGAAAAGTAATGCAAATGTTCTCATTGATACTGGCGTTAAAAAAAAGATCAATCATATCAAACATTAGGGACAGACAGTCAAGGTGTCTAGAGCATGTGCTGAGAAGAACACAGCTTGAACACTTAATAACCACTGGAAAGATCAAGGGGAGAGGAGACAGGATGACAAAAAGAGAAGTTGCTAGTTGGACTAGTATTATGGCACGGGAGAAGTTCACCAACCGAGCTTATTGACAACACAAGAGACAGAGAGTCGTGGAGAAACATGATCGCCTATGCAATTCGGTATGGCACTTGATTGATATTAGAGCAAATTTCCTGTGTTTTCTAGACCTGGAACAGGGACAAACAATATTAACACCAAGCTACCAGCCATTGCATTTTGTAGTAGTTAAAAAAAGGTTGACATCCTGCATTTCAATTTTTCTAAATTAGAAACCAGCATCATACATTTTTTCATAAGTGCCACAATCTCCATTCCAGCAACCATTGAAAGTGTATGCAGATTCAAAGTTCTAGTCAAATGTTGATTATGTCTTCTGATCTTTTCAGAGAGAGGACACACTTTTATCCCTCATCCCCTTTTCTATCATTTGTTGTATAAATACATTACCACCTCCTTCATTCTACAGCAAATCTATATCACCATCTTGTAGAAAACCAAAGCTAAATACGTTAAATAAACATAACTCAAGTATTCAGAATAGGATTTTGAGAAGATTTAAGAAACAGGTATAAGAGCATGGATAAGACATTGGAGGAGAGAAGAGGTAGAAACAGGTATAACAGCATGGATAAGACATTGGAGGAGAGAAGAGGTAGACACAGGTATAACAGCATGGATAAGACATTGGAGGAGAGAAGAGGTAGAAACAGGTATAAGAGCATGGATAAGACATTGGAGGAGAGAAGAGGTAGAAACAGGTATAACAGCATGGATAAGACATTGGAGGAGAGAAGAGGTAGAAACAGGTATAAGAGCATGGATAAGACATTGGAGGAACTGGAAGGATTAACTAAATGTAGGAGAAAAAAATATGAGTGAGGTTTGTTGAAAATGTGTTCAACATTTTTGCTGCGCACCAATTTTCAGTTTTTACTTGATTAATTTTTTTGTAATAGTTATTATAAATCAGTAACAATAAACTTAGAACTTAGAAAAATTTTAGAAGTTGTTCGGACATGAATAAACTTTCCAAAAATATTTAAATCTAGTTTTTTTGTTTAACATTTTTCATTTTCATTTATGAACTTTTTTAGTAATTATGGTGCCATGCTCACATTTTTTGAGGTGGGTGTCCATCACTCGCTGCTAGACCTGCAGGTCCATCTCTATCAATCTTAACCTTTAGCAAGCCAGATTAAAAAATACGAAACGTCTCCCTGCCACCGGATTTTGTTGTTGAAAATTTGCGTTATTGATGGTGATTGTTTTGAAAATGTGATAATTTTTTGTTTGTTAGAGATATTTAAATAATATTTGCACATATAAATAAAGAATTGAATTATGCATATATTGGTGTAATTTATGTACGTGTGTGTGTGTGTGTGATAGTGTATGAGGTATGACAGACGTATGAGAAAGTGGTAAAGATGTTTTTCACAAAAAAACACATATTTTATAACAAATAAAAAGGAAAAAAATAAGTAAAAAAAAATAACTTACCTTACATATCGAATTCCTTGGCAACACTGTAAACTAAATCACGCAAATCTGTTGTATTTATGTTCTTTCACTGCGAAATTATCAAAATATAGCCGGGGGAACTGTATAAAACTTGTAGATTTGCAGTAAAATCGTTCTTTGAGCTTATGTCTAGAGTCATCTTTGGTGCCACTTCAACATATTCGATATCAAATGTCTACAAGTCTCCAAACCAACGCGGCATTCTGTATATTCACTGCTGTGAAACTAAATAACCTAATAATTCATGATTCAAGCCACGATTCAATGTTATTTTATTCGAAATACGATGAAATAAAGGTCTATAAAACCGATCCACCATCATGGCATCGTACCGGTGTGCAGATGTGGTCAGATTAATTGCTTTTAAACGTGTATGAATAGCTAGCCATTCTCAACAACGATAATTTTGGAAGTGGGGGATGTACCGGCTTCGATTGCACATGTCCCCAGCTATGTGCACGGACTGTGGTACATGTAAATCTCACAATATCTCGTCAGATGGGGTGTGTCGCCAAAGGCGCGCACCGCCATTTTGTTTTTCGGCGGCCGGGGTTGATATAGGCGCGGTGAAGGTTAAACCATCCTTACTTGAATCATAGTCAAATTCTTTATCCGATTCTGAGTCTGTTTTGTGTTGCCTGTTAAAAATTATGAATCAGAGTCATGTTGGGCTTGGGTATAATAAATTACATCATCCATTTTGGAGCGTTCATTAAAAAATTGCAATAAAATAATTAAATATCTGATTGTCTTACTTAAAATCGGTCTGATCATTGACGTGATCATGTTAGAATAGTATTTTTATGTGACAGCGAGAAATGCACATAATAATACAGTGTTGGGTTGCCAAAATTCCCAAATGAAAAAGTTATTTGCAGAATGTGTTGGGTGACATGGACTTTGCTTTGGTGACTTCTCATTTGTGACAACGAAAGTGTTAACAGATAGAACGAGAGTATTTTATAATGATTTTGTATGAGAAGATTGAATGATCTTTTAATGGTATTAATGAATGATCCTCTTATCAGTTGTTGTATTCTATTACAGACATCTTTCTCTCTCTTAAAATTGAGTTTATCTATCAGGACATCATGAAAATAAACAGGTTGAAAACTTATTTGTCCTGCTATAAGCATATAGTAATAGCTGAGACATATTTGTACATATAATATACATATTTGTTTCGTTAAAATCTGTAATGTACTTAATTATTATATTGGATTGCATTGTCATAAATTCTCAATAAAAGTAGTTTTAAGCCAGAGGGGCAAATAACACAGTTCAACTGTGGAACTTGCAGTACAACGTACTTCACGCTCCCCTGTGGAAATCACACGATTTATTCGATGTGGTTATAAGAGAGCGAATTTTGTATGGACGGACCAGAGGATTTTCAAGGAACAAAATGTGGCTTTGTCATGTTGCTATGCAAGATATTTTTTATTAGTTGTGGTATGTTTAAAGATGATCTTTATAGAATAATCCAGAAAAGGAGTATTTGTGAAAAACTAAACTCTTAGAGTTGTGTTTCTAGGTATTTTTAAATCAATTTTTCTGTGCCGTATAAAAATGTGTTATTTTCTTTAGGCAATCCAAAATCCCGTGGTTGGAGTGGCAATCGGAGACAAAAGTCTGGCAAGAGCAGCATCTCAAGTGGTACTAATTCTCAGAGCCAGGTATGTCAGTGTATAAGCAATCTTAATTATTGACTTAATGATAGTTCTCTCTCTAGTTGGTCACGCGTGAGTGTCATGGTAAACAAGAACTGCAATATTAAATAATATAAATTGGTATGAATGATCTCTTATACGTTGCCATGGTCTGAAAGGGGAACAAAGACCAGCAACGCTTCAACCTGCCATATGAGGTGACTAAAGAAGATTTGGAGGTGGAGTTGACCTCTCCCTCCTTTTCCTCCAAGATGAAATTTCTTCAAGACATATATATCTTATATCTCCCATAGTTACTTTTCTGTGTGTCTCCCCTAATTTCTTCAAGACATATATATATATCTTATATCTCCCATAGTTACTTTTCTGTGTGTCTCCCCTAATTTCCATTGTTTTCTTTGTTCCATCACTATTTTTTTCTCACTTCCCAAGTAAAACAAACAAAACTGTTGTGTTTCCAGGTATTTTTAAATCAATTTTTCTTTACAGTATAAAAGTATATATTATCTTCTTTAGGCAATCAAAATCCCATGGTTGGAGTGGCAATTGAAGACAAAAGTCTGGCAAGAGAGGCATCTCAAGTGCTACTAATGAGACACATATATATCTTATATCTCCCATAGTTACTTTTCTGTGGCGTCTCCCCTAATTTCCGTTGTTTTCTTTGTTCTATCACCCCATATATTTTCCCACTCCCCAAGCAAAAAAAATGTGATTTTCTGGCTGGTCATAGAGGGCTAAATTACCACTGAAGTTGGATGTGTCAGACTGAAAGAAACAGTTATCAAAGCCAAGGTGTAAACCATAACACAGTGCATTCCATTCTCAGGATTACATCCTAATCTGGAGGAACTTGAGAATGAACAAAGAAGAGAAGTGAAGTATATATTATGTTTTAGCTGTATTAAGTCTGAATTTGTTTTGTATGTAAGCAAATAATTGACATCTACATGTACAAACTGTTTCTAGGATTTTTCACAAGCACCTTTAACCCAAGGTATGACCATAAGCCAACATTTCCAAATGAGTCAAGGTCTAAGTGGCTTCTCACAGCCAGGTCTTAGTGGATTGTCTCAGACAGAGTTGTCTCAGGTTTGTACACATCTATAAATATTTGTTGCTGTGGAAAGATAGAATCCCTCATGTGTTGTGATGTTTGAATACACAATGGATTGGATAGAATTGTAGGTACTTGTTTATCAAATTTTTTTATGAAATTTGCGTCTGTCGGAAAGTGTTAAATTTTGTGACATCAATGATTGCTGGTTCAGTTCTAAATACAAAATGGCTACTGTAAGTTTCTAAAGCCTACCTGCGACCGATAGAGATGCGGTACATATGTTACAGCGCAAGGACTGCTGTTGGATACACAGATGTGCTAGACATCCACCCCCCCCCCCTCCTAAATAATTATCTCCATCTTCACCTATTGATCAGTAATTATAGCCAAAAGAAACAATTGCTGAAGAACACAGATTTGCCTGCCCCTTGTAATTTATTTCATTTTACTTTCCACAAAAAAGGTTTTGACAATTAACCAAACATGAACCAAACTGTAGAAAGTAATGAATGTGTTGAAACTTTTTTCAAAATGTGGTATCATTTATCATTGTTTCACTCTATAAGAAGAATACGCTTAGTTAGTCACACAGCTTAACACCACTTTCCTGACCAATTTCGACGACTATCGAATGTCCGTTATAGAACCTTGGTGACCAATTTCGACGATTGTCAAAAATGCTATGATACATCATAATTTTGGTAATACCCAGTGCAATAATGTTACTAATATAAATAGCGTTTCCGGGAAATTATGTTGTTTAAAAATGGTGACATGTGTGGAATACAGATATAGACATCGTAGATGAGTTATCATCATGAAATATCTGAGATTTTGAAGGTAATATTGTAGGATGTATAGAAATTAATGTAAATCTAGGCCTAGCATTATGATAAGTAGCATTTTACACTTGAAATAACTCTGGAGCTTTCAAATTAATTCAGAAAGTTCAAAAAGTCGTTACTTCACATAGAAAGTTTCAAGGCTCTCTCGCACTAGATTGATTTTATAAGAATTTTTAAAGACTGCGATGTCAATGTATAAAATTGTGCGTGCACCCTCGGTAATGGTGGATAAGTACGCTCTGGATTGCTGGTGGACAAAGTGTTAATATTCCCTTTAATTCTCTTCCCATGTGAGAAAATCTGAAAGTGTCTGAGCAGTAAAAATTTCCCTGTGAAGGTTTCTGCTACCTAAAAAGAAGTCATTTGCTCGTTCTTTATGTATGCAAGTAGAACATTTTGTGATTGGAGGGTACCTTCTATTTATGTGTCTCTCAACCATGCATGTTAGAGGGAGTATTGCATTGCACACATCCCAATCAGTAGAGTGCATGAACTGTGGGAGATTCAAATGCATTAAGCCCCATCAAGGCCAGCACCTTGCAGTGGTGATGGGGCTTAGTTCAGCCATCAGGGGCTGGAAACTAAGACTGGTCGGGCAGTCCCATTCGAGCAGGACCATAGTACTGCCCAAGTAAGCAGAGTGCTGAAGACGGAGGCATCCAGCCAAAAGGCGCACAGATAATCAGGATGCCACGCACAAAACACAATGGAAACATGTCTACATCTATAAAAAGTTATGGTACCTGCCCTGTGGCGGACGTTCAGGCAGGGACGGTGCCGGGCCCTATACCTCGAAAGGGCCCAACCTCAGTTACTGAAAGTCCTTCTCAATTGCCTCGAGGAGCCAGGAGGCAAGGGAATAGAGCTACTGGCCAAACAAACAAACGACCAATAAAAATAATGCACTGGAATGCTGAGGGTGTCAACAGTAAAAGAGATGGATACAGCAAAAAATTGGAACTTGAAAATGTCCTCAGTGAAGAACAAGTTAATATATGCTGTATCCAAGAAACACACCTCAGCAGCGACATAGCCTTCAAAATCAGAGGCTACCAGTGCTACCGATCTGACCGAAAGGACAGGCGAAAGGGTGGAATTCTGACACTTGTTAAAAACAATATCAGCGCATGTCAGCTGGAAGTATATATGGAAGGGGCAGAATACCAGATGCTCCACCTAAAAACAGACAGTGCAGAATTCCATCTCCTGAACTACTACTGCCCAAATGATAAACCATTGGCACTAGACACAATTCCAGATAAAGAGAGACTTATGGTGTGTGGTGACTTCAACAGCCACTCTCAGAGCTGGGGCTACGATCATATCGACAAGAGAGGTGAGGAACTTGAGAGCTGGCAGGATGAAAATAATCTCATCCTTATTAACCAGCCAGCTGACTCACCAACCTTCTACTCGAGAGCATGGCACACCACCTCTACACCAGATCTGGCATTCCACTCACCAGGCCTGGAATGGAACATCACACGTGTCGTTGGAAAGCAGCTTGGGGGTAGTGACCACAGACCAGTATTTCTGGAAATCCACAATGAATTTACCAAGGACAGCAGCACGCTCACTAGGTGGAACTATAAGAGGGCAGACTGGAAAATGTACCAGCATTTAACCAGTGTTCTAGCTAAGGACATGAACTTGGACAAAGACATCAATAGAGCAGTGAGTGAATTTAATAGATGTATACTACATGCTGCTAGTAAAACCATACCCAGGGGGGCACGCAAAAACTACAAACCCTACTGGAATGATGAACTGGAAAAGCTGCAAAATGAGATGGAAACATCTAGACAGCAGGCTGAGAACAGACCTAGCCAAGAACATCACAACAAATATCAGCAAACAAAGGCTAAATTTCAAAGAGCCAAGTTACAAGCCAGACGGAGTAGCTGGAAAGAAAAAACAGAGTCGCTGAACCTAGAAAGAGATACTAGGAAATTATGGAAACTTGTAAAACAACTAAATGATGAAGGTACAGGGAGAAATACCAGGATCACACTTTATAAAGATAGAAACATTTTAACAGGTAAACATGCAGCTGATTACTTTGCAGATTCCTTTGCAGAAGACAATAACATCAAAGTCAGCCCAGACAAACAACAGGAGGTTCGAGAGAACCAGCAAAACATTGGACAAGGCGAACCTATACCTGAAGTCATGGAGGCACCAATCACAATGAGAGAACTGGAGCATGCAATATCCAAATTGAAAATGAAAAAGTCCCCTGGAGCTGATGGAGTGTCCAATGAAATGATTAGAAACCTGGGAATTGCAGCAAGAGCAAAGCTACTGCAGATCTTTAACACAAGCTGGTCCACGGGTAATGTACCACAGGTGTGGAGAGAAGCAATAATGATACCACTCCTCAAATCAGGAAAAGATGGAAACACAGTCTCCAACTACAGGCCCATCAGCCTCACAAGCTGTCTATGCAAAACAATGGAACGCATTATCAATCTTAGGATGCAATGGTACCTTGAAAGTGAAAACCTTCTGGTATCACAGCAAGCAGGTTTCAGACAGTGCTACTCTACTGAAGATCAGGCAACCTACCTCTCCCAAGAGATTGAGGATGCCTTCCAAGATAAGAAACTAGTACTAGCAGCATGGATAGACCTCAGAAAAGCATTTGATAAGGTCTGGAAAGAAGGGCTCCTAAAGAAATTGCGAAATTGCAGGGTTAGCTCAAGAATGTACAAATGGGTAAAAGCATACCTGCATAATAGAAGAGCCAGGGTACAATTAGATGGTCGCAAGAGCAAGAAAGTTCTACTGCGTCATGGAGTCCCCCAGGGAGGAGTCCTGTCGCCCACACTTTTCTTGGTTTACATCAATGACCTAGTTGCTGAACTACCACACGGGATCAAAGTGGCAATGTATGCTGACGACCTGGTGATCTGGTGCACAGAAGAACATGCGACAGTGGCCACTAAACAAATACAAAGAGCTATCGATGCTCTAACCTTATGGGCTAATAGATGGTGCGTCAGCATTAACACAGATAAGTGCAGCACTACACTATTTACCCTCTCACCAAAACAAAAAGTCGGTCATATCAAAATAGATGGAGAGCTCTTGAAAGAGGACAAACAACCCACATACCTCGGAGTTACTTTTGATGATAAACTGACATGGAAGCAGCATATAAACAAAGCAACAACAAAAGCCAGGAGGAAGTTAGCTATCCTGAGAAAACTAAGTGGAACCACATGGGGAGCCAGTGGGAATATACTCAGTAAAGTTTACCAGCAAGGCATAAGACCACACCTGGAATATGATTCAGCTGCGTGGTGTTCTGCATCAAACACCACATTACAAGATCTAGATAAAGTGCAAAACCAGGCACTTAGAATAATGTTGGGAGCAATGAAATCAACACCCATAGCAGAGATGCAGAAAATGGGAAGAATGCAAACACTTGGCGAACGCAGAGACACAAAAGTACTAATTCAGGCAGAAAAGTTTCAGTGTATGCCAAGTCATCCAATGAAGGAAAGATTCCAAAATCTAGCAATGGGACGACTGAAAAGAAGCAGCTTTATCCATCAAGCTAAACGACTCCGCAGACAACTTACAGACCTACCTGAAGTTGACAGCCCCTTAAGGCCTGTACCAGAACAAACCCCGTGGAGTGAAAGACATGGAATGCCAATATACATTCAGACCCATGTGAAAGGAATACTAAGCGAGGACGAACAGAACAGTGTGCAGCGAAGGACAGTCACCCTCAGTTTCCTGGATGAGGAATATCCACAAGATATATGGGTCAGAGTATACACAGATGGGTCAGCACAGAATGCCGTGAGGAATGGAGGTGCAGGTGTATATATTGAATATCCACACAAGCCTAGAGATACAATCAGAACACCAACAGGAAAATTCTGCAATAATTATGATGCAGAAATCCAGGCAATTAGTGTGGCAGCTAAAAAACTGCTGAACTCCAACTCTGACCTACAGCCTGTGGTATTCCTGACAGATGCAAGGTCAGTGCTTCAAGCTCTCCAGTCTGAAAAACTAACAGACTTGAAAAAACTACTTAGCGAATTGTCTTATCAGTATAGGGTAACCATGCAGTGGATACCCTCTCACTGTGGAATACCAGGAAATGAAAAAGCAGACCAACTGGCTAAGGAAGGTGCTGCCGAAGACCAACCAGATATACCAATCACCTACCATCAGAAAAAACAGATGATCAAGTCAATAAGAAAGCCACAAACACCAACACAAGATGACTATCATATTATGAACAGACCAGAACAAGTTATAATTCTACGTCTCAGAACAGGACACAACCGACTCCGCAGTCACATGTATACAAAGTTCAAGATTGGCAACACAGCCATGTGTACATGTGGACAGGCAGCACAGAGTGCCAAACATATACTTCAAGAGTGTTCTGAGCATGAAATGCTGAGGCAGACATATTGGCCAGAGGAAACAACACTGGAATCAAAACTCTATGGGACACTGTATGAACTACAAAAGACAGTGAGTTTTATTAAGGAGACAGAATTACAGATATAGACATGTTTCAAGTGAACGAAAGAAGAAGAAGAAGAAAATGCATTAAGGGACATGTTCAAATACTGGAATATAGACAGGCTACACTGATTCATTGTTATGGTTTTACACAGACTGGTTCCGCCAAAGATAGATGTGTTGGGCCATTGGCACAAATAAAACGGCGAAACAACGCATTTCCATTCTCTGGACTACATCCTGGAAATCTAGTAGGACAAAGATCCTGCTACAAGGAGGATTCAGTGGGAGTTTGAGAATGAATGCTGAAGAAGAAGAAGAAACACAGACTAGTTCATTCCGTTGTATGCATCCAATGTGGTACCTATACAACTATGATGGGTATGGTCCTATAGATATAGATAAACTGAAGGGAAGGGACAGGACCAAAAATAAACTAGGCAGAACAGTAGATGTCAGGTATAATGATTCAGTCCTAGGATACTGAGTAGGGTGATTGAATATTGAACATAGCCGAGTTTGTTGCAGTCCAGCAAGACACTTCATGACACAAACGACTGTGATTGCTTTAATAGGACAAGAATTTAAAGAAAAGAAGCTTGATGACCTTGGTTATTACTCAATGACCTTAACGCCTAAGGGAAAGCCAAGTACTGGGGCAGGCTGTGAAATTACTGTAGTGTAATTATCCAAATACTGAGACAGGCTGAAATTACTGTAGTATAATTATCCAAATACTGAGACAGGCTGAAATTACTGTAGTGTAATTATCCAAATACTGAGACAGGCTGAAATTACTGTAGTGTAATTATCCAAATACTGAGACAGGCTGAAATTACTGTAGTGTAATTATCCAAATACTGAGACAGGCTGAAATTACTGTAGTGTAATTATCCAAATACTGAGACAGGCTGAAATTACTGTAGTGTAATTATCCAAATACTGAGACAGGCTGAAATTACTGTAGTGTAATTATCCAAATACTGAGACAGGCTGAAATTGAGAATGCACATATATCTCAATGTTTTGGATGAACAGCATGGCAGTAATGTTCATGACGAGCCAGACATGTCAAGTCAAACAGCATGGCAGTAATGTTCATGACGAGCCAGACATGTCAAGTCAAACAGCATTCATCATTTATATTTTATCTTCTTGCATCATGGCTGGCTCACATTGTCATCATTCATTTCTGTTTCAGGCAAGTTTCTAAATCTCTGCAAGGTTGTTAATACAATGATCATAGTTTCTCTGGTCAACATCTCTCTGTAATAACATCTTTATCATTTTACTGCTGCTCCCATTGATTTGCGATTCTTTGGTTATTCCATTTCATCATGTGACTGACACATAACTTCATTTGATTGGATGAAACTGTTGTGTGCACAGATCTCTTATTACTGCATGCAGGCTGTTCAATATGTACCTGGATTAATTTTTTTCCCCTGAAAATTTTTTTAAATTACTGACTATTTGGTTCTATATCATCTAAAGTAGTCCTCTTGTGATTAATCCAATTTCTACAAGAAGCACTCCTCGTAGGCACGTTTCAGAGTCCTCAATTTTCATGTCACGTTAGCTTGAATCTCTTTAATGTCATCAAATTGGCAACCTTTCATTGTTCTCTTAAGTTGCAGAAGCAAGTAAAAGTCTCATGGAGCAAGATCAGATGAGTATGGAGGTTGGGGGAACAAGATCAAATGAGTATGGAGGTTGTGAGAGCAAGATCAGATGAGTATGGAGATTGTGAGAACAAGATCAGATGAGTATGGAGATTGTGAGAGCAAGATCAGATGAGCATGGAGGTTGTGAGAACAAGATCAGATGAGTATGGAGATTGTGAGAGCAAGATCAGATGAGTATGGAGGTTGTGAGAACAAGATCAGATGAGTATGGAGGTTGTGAGAGCAAGATCAGATGAGTATGGAGGTTGTGAGAGCAAGATCAAATGAGTATGGAGATTGTGAGAGCAAGATCAGATGAGTATGGAGATTGTGAGAGCAAGATCAGATGAGTATGGAGATTGTGAGAGCAAGATCAGATGAGTATGGAGGTTGTGAGAGCGAGATCAGATGAGTATGGAGGTTGTGAGAGCAAGATCAATTGAGTATGGAGGTTGGGGGAGCAATGTAACGTGTTTTGTTAAAATGTGTTAATGGTGACAGACCAGTGAGGGGCATTTACATCATGCCCAATCAATAGTCAATAGGTCTGTGTGCCACAGCGTCAAGGATCCGTTGCAGGAAGGACTGTTTTGTAGAATTTTGCACTCTGTCTTTTAGTGCCATATTCATGATGAACTTGCGTATGATTTCTTGCACAATGTGCCACGATCTTGTCAGTGTGGGTGATGGATTGTCTGCTTTGATAAGAATCATCTAAATTATCTGCATCCACTTTTGAAACAGGAACCATTTTTCCAAGCTTAAACCAATGGTCACTTCTTGAAGATTGATGTCCATTTTTAAATGTGACATCACTTTCACTTATAGCATCACACACATCTGCACATGTGTGAAATTATATACTTCTGGTTTTTATACATTGGCATATGGTCATCACATGCACTTGGTAAATAGCAAAGCTCTAGATATTAGGTATCCAGGAAACAACAGTCCAGGAATTTATCAAACAGCCCTCCTATTAGTCTTATCTTCATTCTGTTATATGCAAAGTGTTTTTGTTAAACATTTACTTATGAATTTACCAAGTCTACTACTTTATTAAATTTCCAACTTTTGTAAGTATAATACATTGTATTAATGACATACAATTGTTTTAATTTTAGGATAGTTTCATGGCTGATGACTACCGTTCTCAGATGGATGTTCTGTTGTCTCAGGACTCAACATACCAGGGAGATCGCCTGTATTTGGCCTCCCAACTCTCACAGGGGCCATTCAACTAGGCCACAAAGTGTTTCACGCCCCAGTGGACAACATGGTGACCTAGTTCCCCCATATGGTCAGATACAGCTCACTACTAGAAGCAGCAAACAGGAGCATCACAGATTACTTTCACACTGCGAAGGTTGCTTTCAACTCCAGGTCCTTTTAGAAAAGGGCAGAAGAATAGCATCCCGTCAAGGTTTGAAACAGCCAAAGAAAGCTTGACATTCCCACAGAATGTCTGAAAAGCTTACCAGGTGATGTGCACACCACTTTTACATTATGTTTATGTTGGGAATATATGCTTACTTGAAACTCGTGTCATGTGTTCCCACAGAACATTGTACAGCTTTGTTCTGTAGAATATTACCTTAGAACATTTTCAGAAATTACTGGACATAACTAAACATACTAAGGAAATGTTGAAGAAAATTGTGTGAACCATTAAACAAATTCAAAGTGCATGTAATGTGGAAAAGCACACTCCTGCGTTCAACACGGATACAAATCTGTTGCATTTGCTTCTTTTACATTTCGCTCTTTTTTAACATTGGTTTTTACTTTTGTGGTTGAAAATATGCCTCAATAATTTTAGAAATATAACTTTAAAATACAAGATGATTACTCCAAGATTGAAAATAATTCCAAGTAAACAATCTATCTGGGCAAGGTTTAAGCCAGGCTCACTTTGTTTAATGAATATGAATAAGAGTGGGGTGTTTCACTCCAGTGTGCTAAGACTGATTGATTAGCCAAGGATAAGGGTGAAGCCAGAAACAACTTTAAGCACTGTGGATTTAAAGCGAATCAATGTAGCTGCTGTTTCTTGATGAAATATAATTCCTTGGCAGATAAGTTAGAAATAGTTGTCTTATTTGCTAATGTGGGCACAAAATAGGTCATGTGTAATAACTACAGGAAAATTAATCCAACAGGCGAAACTTAGAAAAGAGTAATGAAGTTTTGCTAGTTTGTTTTACAGATGATTAGCTAAACTTCATTACCCCATTTTCAAGTTTCACTTGTAATACAAAGCACAGAAAGAGTATGCTTATTCTGTTCCTGTTAGCCAGAGTAAATTACCATTCGGACACAGCAGACCAACAAAGACCTGCTGCTACACTTGTACTGTTTTTAAATATTTTAATGAATACTGTGGATTTTTTTTTGCTTTTATTCTCTTGGGTTAATTTAGATTTTTGATAAATAGTATTTTTTGTCTCCCTTTGAAATATCTGAAATTAATATATCAAACATTCTTAGTGCTAGTATTTACAGCTCCTGTTCTGCACATCTAAGTTACTCTACTGTGTAGATTCGGTTGTAAGTAGATGATCAATTCATGCTATTGGAAAACAAAAAGAGAAGTTTGGTTCATTTATCAGCCATCAAGAAAATACATACAGGGTCAAATAATAAATATTGAGTATCTGCATACCTGTAATTGTGCTTTGCAATTTTAAAATGTCAATAAACCAGACACTTGTGATGCAGGAGTAGTTTTCATTTCTATTTAATTTGTAATACTTTAAAAAAGGCTGGCTTCAAGAAGTGGCACGTTCATGCTGTTATTAGATCCAAAAAGAGAGCAAAGATTTAGAAACACTGACTTGCCATGCATGTCATAAGAGACGACTAAAGATATGAGGGTGGAGTTGACTTTTTTTTACCTCATAGGTCAAATTGGCAAGAACAGGCCACATGAAGTCAAATGTGTCGGTTTGAAAGGTGCAGATCGCAGCCTAGCTGTAAACCATGACACAACATATTCTGTTTTCCAGGCTCTACATGCTGCTAATCTGCAGGAGTTTGAGAATGTATGCAGAAGCAGATACAAACTACTGCGCTATTTTGATCAAAAGAGTTTTGCCAAGTAGAAGACATAATAGATCAAAGTACTCCTAGACTAGCAGTGACCAAACTATTGTGAGTCGGTTCGGTTGGTCAGATCAAGCTTATCTCAAGTAGTTTATCTTTTTAGTTCCTAGAAGATCCAAGTAAATTCAAGTAGGAAGCAAGAGGATAAATTAAACATTCTTGAGATTAACGGGAATTAAACCAGGTCCGTTCCAATGGCACCGAATCGCCTTGCAACGTGAGTCATGGGTTTTTCCGTACTTGACTAACCGCATCTCCAAAAAAAATAAAATGATTTTGTTAGTCTCATTAGTCTCAGGAGTTTTTAATTGATCCTCTTGCTTCTTACTCGAATTTACTCGTATATGCTATTATTTGAAGCAATATTGTACTGTCTCTATGTTATTTATGTTTGCAAGAAGACGTATTTGCACTTGTAGTATGAATACGGATGTTATATGTTTATATTACTGAGGATACTTCAATACTCGTACAGGATGTTCGTTGTTGTTGTAATAGTCCTTGTCTCGATTGGTCTGTTCTCAGTGATTTGAGGACACAGTTTGAATGTCTTGACAAAATAGCATCCTTTTTGGAGATGCGGTTAGTCAAGTACAGAAAAACCTGTTTACTCAAGTTGCAAGGCAATTTTGTGCTGTTGAAACGGACCTTGTTCAATTCCTGTTAGTCTCAAGAAGATCCAAGTAGTTTTCTGAGCTCAAGGGCCAGTGCCTATAGTTCTTTTAAATCAGCTCGTTGGACCAGATTTGGCCAGCAGGCCATATTTTGCTGACCCTGTTCACTAAACGTTTTACCATTGATGTATTTGCTTACGTCTTCTTTCGTTCACTTGAAACATGTCTGTAATTCTGTCTCCTGAATAAAACTCACTGTCTTTTGTATTCATACAGTGGCCCATAGAGCTTTGATTCCAGTGTTGTTTCCATGGCTGCAAACTGCAGTCAGGATGAAGATAACTATTCATGTACTATGGAGCAGTAACGTAAGTGGGGTGGCCTGTTCCCTTCCTTGCTGTCTTTACCTCCCCTAACTCATGCGTGAGGTATCCATTTACAGCTGGATCGACTGGAGGAGCAGTCGTATCAGGCGAGAAACCAATTACTTGGACAATTCTTTTTTGCCTGGACGTGGTTTCAAACCTGACACACTGTGTAAGCAAGCTCAATATCAACTAAGCACTGCGCTCTGGTGTAGAGACGGAATAAACCAGCATATGATTACAAAAGGAACCAGAGAGTTTTGAATGCTAGCGTTTGATTTCTGATGCCCTACATCATCCAGAAAGTGGCTGGTATCACTTGTTCTCACTAAACAATTGCACAACCAAAACAGAAACTCCAGTAATGAAATTTAATGGGATCACCATTTCTCATATGTTGCTCGTCCATCAGAAGTAATGTTGACCATTTGTTACATCTACTTTATGGAATTCCGTTACAGGTATGTCCTTGACTGAGTTCGTAGATGGTTGATAAGCCTTATGTTGGCTATAAGGTCCTTGTACAATTCAGGCATTGGATGATCACTGTAGGTGATGTTTGATCTACCTGTGACTTTTTATTTACTCTTTGCTGTTGTATTTATCTTTTCATACAAGATGTTGCGCCTTTCTTGAATAGATCATCATGTTCCATGCAGCATCTTCCCATGTATCAAGGTTTACGTCAAAGGCTTTCAGTGAAGTGCTTGAAGTACCTCAGTTGGTCACTTTGAGATTTCTCAGATACCTGCACAATTATATCTGGAAGTTCTTGAGACTAACGGGAATTGAACCAGTCTGTTCAACGGCACCAAATCGCCTAGCAACTATTGCGTTCTTCCGTACTTTACTAACCGCATCTCCAAAAAAGTGTGCAATAGTTGCTAGGCGTTTTGGTGCCGTTGAATGGACTGGTTCAATTCCTGTTAGTCTCAAGAATTTGTAAGTGCCCTCTGGCTTCCTACTTAAATTTACTTATATTTGGGAGTGACATCTGATCAGCCTTTGCTTCAGAGAACATGTTGGCAATGTCAGAACAAAAACCCACAAAGGCCTATCCCCGTTTGGAGTAATGGCAGCTCTAACATTTCACAGCATCTACTCACACTACCATATCAGGGACTTGTTTCTAGTATGGAATACACTTATGCTGTATTCAAGGTTAGTGATACATAGATTGCCAGACAGGAAAAGATTCCTAACAAAGCCCTGTGCATCATCAAAGTATGCAATAAGGATACACTGTGTCAATGAGATATCCCCATGATTTCCTAACCTGCGCTTGTTAGAATCAAGATGTATCCCCATGATTTCCTAACCTGCGCTTGTTAGAATCAAGATGTATCCCCATGATTTCCTAACCTGCGCTTGTTAGAATCAAGATGTATCCCTATGATTTCCTAACCTGTGCTTGTTAGAATCAAGATGTATCCCCATGATTTCCTAACCTGTGCTTGTTAGAATCAAGATGTAGCAATCTCCGATACATCTCATTCTCTACATCCAGATCTCTGTAACGTGAAATGCTCCAAAAGTGGCAGAGCACAATTGGGACAGCCAGAAGATAGGTATTTCTTCTATTGCATTAATTCTCAAATTCCTGCAGATTAGCAGGATGTATTCCAGATAAAGGAAGGCAATTTCATGTTTTAGTTTGGCTGCGATGGTCTGACACATCAGACTTCAGCATAGCTTGTGGATCACTTTGACACTATAATGGGGCATCCAACTCCACTCCCAAAACCACCATAGTTGCCTCTTATGACATGCATGGCAGTTGTTGTTATTCTTAGTACCCCTGAAACACAGGTGTGACACTCATGTGATCTACCTCCATTGATCCTGAAGAGGATTACCTTGCATTACATGGTACCTGTTCTGTAGTTTTCATACTAAAAAAAGCAGAGAAAAAAAATCTGGTGGGAGTTGATGCAGAAGTTCATTCACGACACTGCATAAAATAATGTAACCATCAACACTGATGATCTGTCTGTCTTTTAGAGCTTACGCTGCAGTCCTGTGGTAAAACTTTTAAGGAAACTTCTTCATTGTTCGTTCTCAAACTCCCACTGGATCTCTCTTGTAGCAGAACAATGGTCCTACTAGATTTCCCTCAAACTTCCACTGGATCTCTTGTAGTAGAACAATGGTCCTACTAGATTTCCAGTAGGATGTAGTGCAGAGAATGGAAATGTGTTTTCATTGTTTTATTTGCGCCACTGGCCCGACACATAAGTCTTCGACGGTTAAGTAATCTAGCAGTGCCTTTACCAGTGGTCTCACATTGGAGATAATAGCTGTGGAGGCGTCATTGCTATATGGTTGGTATTATAGAACCATTTTCACACATTACTAACTTAACGAACTTGCTCTGCAAAGTTGACATGGGAGTCATCAGATTTTCACACATGCATACCAACTCAATGAATATGCTCTGCAAAGTTGACATGGGAGTCATCCGCAATCAATGGGTGGAGTTGCTGGCACAAATTGAGACCAGAAATATTACATTCATATTTGTGCCCAGACATGCTGGTGTTGAGTGAGCTGATCAGTGTAGCTACAGTATCAAAAGGTACAATAATGGATTGTTCTGAGACAGTCAATACCACAGGGTATTTGTCCATTTAGAAGGTACATCAATGTATTGTTCTGAGAGAGCCAAATACCACCGAGGGTATTTGTCCATTCAGGAGATTTTCAGAATTGTGAATCATGGTTGCTTTCATAATTGCGAGAGATTGGACTGGTCCATATAGAGAAACATAATAGATATACGAGAAGACTGATAAATCAACACTGAACTGTGAGTGAGGAATCAACACTGAACTGTGAGTGAGGAATCAACACTGAACTGTGAGTGAGGAATCAACACTGAACTGTGAGTGAGGAATCAACACTGAACTGTGAGTGCCTATACTCTGATGAATTTATTGAAGCAGGAATTTGTGCACTTGTCTAATGTGCTCTGATGAATTTATTGAAGCAGGAATTGGTGCACTTGTCTAATGTGCTCTGATGAATTTATTGAAGCAGGAATTGGTGCACTTGTCTAATGTGCTCTGATGAATTTATTGAAGCAGGAATTGGTGCACTTGTCTAATGTGCTCTGATGAATTTATTGAAGCAGGAATTTGTGCACTTGTCTAATGTGCTCTGATGAATTTATTGAAGCAGGAATTGGTGCACTTGTCTAATGTGCTCTGATGAATTTATTTAAGCAGGAATTGGTGCACTTGTCTGATGTGCTCTGATGAATTTATTGAAGCAGGAATTGGTGCACTTGTCTAATGTGCTCTGATGAATTTATTGAAGCAGGAATTGGTGCACTTGTCTAATGTGCTCTGATGAATTTATTGAAGCAGGAATTTGTGCACTTGTCTAATGTGCTCTGATGACTTTATTGAAGCAGGAATTGGTGCACTTGTCTAATGTGCTCTGATGAATTTATTGAAGCAGGAATTGGTGCACTTGTCTAATGTGCTCTGATGAATTTATTGAAGCAGGAATTGGTGCACTTGTCTAATGTGCTCTGATGAATTTATTGAAGCAGGAATTTGTGCACTTGTCTAATGTGCTCTGATGAATTTATTGAAGCAGGAATTGGTGCACTTGTCTAATATGCTCTGATGAATTTATTGAAGCAGGAATTGGTGCACTTGTCTAATGTGCTCTGATGAATTTATTGAAGCAGGAATTGGTGCACTTGTCTAATGTGCTCTGATGAATTTATTGAAGCAGGAATTGGTGCACTTGTCTAATGTGCTCTGATGAATTTATTGAAGCAGGAATTTGTGCACTTGTCTAATGTGCTCTGATGAATTTATTGAAGCAGGAATTGGTGCACTTGTCTAATGTGCTCTGAATTTATTGAAGCAGGAATTGGTGCACTTGTCTAATGTGCTCTGATGAATTTATTGAAGCAGGAATTGGTGCACTTGTCTAATGTGCTCTGATGAATTTATTGAAGCAGGAATTGGTGCACTTGTCTAATGTGCTCTGATGAATTTATTGAAGCAGGAATTGGTGCACTTGTCTAATGTGCTCTGATGAATTTATTGAAGCAGGAATTTGTGCACTTGTCTAATGTGCTCTGATGAATTTATTGAAGCAGGAATTGGTGCACTTGTCTAATGTGCTCTGATGAATTTATTTAAGCAGGAATTGGTGCACTTGTCTGATGTGCTCTGATGAATTTATTGAAGCAGGAATTGGTGCACTTGTCTAATGTGCTCTGATGAATTTATTGAAGCAGGAATTGGTGCACTTGTCTAATGTGCTCTGATGAATTTATTGAAGCAGGAATTTGTGCACTTGTCTAATGTGCTCTGATGAATTTATTGAAGCAGGAATTGGTGCACTTGTCTAATGTGCTCTGATGAATTTATTGAAGCAGGAATTGGTGCACTTGTCTAATGTGCTCTGATGAATTTATTGAAGCAGGAATTGGTGCACTTGTCTAATGTGCTCTGATGAATTTATTGAAGCAGGAATTTGTGCACTTGTCTAATGTGCTCTGATGAATTTATTGAAGCAGGAATTGGTGCACTTGTCTAATGTGCTCTGATGAATTTATTGAAGCAGGAATTGGTGCACTTGTCTAATGTGCTCTGATGAATTTATTGAAGCAGGAATTGGTGCACTTGTCTAATGTGCTCTGATGAATTTATTGAAGCAGGAATTTGTGCACTTGTCTAATGTGCTCTGATGAATTTATTGAAGCAGGAATTGGTGCACTTGTCTAATGTGCTCTGAATTTATTGAAGCAGGAATTGGTGCACTTGTCTAATGTGCTCTGATGAATTTATTGAAGCAGGAATTGGTGCACTTGTCTAATGTGCTCTGATGAATTTATTGAAGCAGGAATTGGTGCACTTGTCTAATGTGCTCTGATGAATTTATTGAAGCAGGAATTGGTGCACTTGTCTAATGTGCTCTGATGAATTTATTGAAGCAGGAATTGGTGCACTTGTCTAATGTGCTCTGATGAATTTATTGAAGCAGGAATTTGTGCACTTGTCTAATGTGCTCTGATGAATTTATTGAAGCAGGAATTGGTGCACTTGTCTAATGTGCTCTGAATTTATTGAAGCAGGAATTGGTGCACTTGTCTAATGTGCTCTGATGAATTTATTGAAGCAGGAATTTGTGCACTTGTCTAATGTGCTCTGATGAATTTATTGAAGCAGGAATTTGTGCACTTGTCTAATGTGCTCTGATGAATTTATTGAAGCAGGAATTGGTGCACTTGTCTAATGTGCTCTGATGAATTTATTGAAGCAGGAATTTGTGCACTTGTCTAATGTGCTCAGATGAATTTATTGAAGCAGGAATTTGTGCACTTGTCTAATGTGCTCTGATGAATTTATTGAAGCAGGAATTGGTGCACTTGTCTAATGTGCTCTGAATTTATTGAAGCAGGAATTGGTGCACTTTTCTAATGTGCTCTGATGAATTTATTGAAGCAGGAATTTGTGCACTTGTCTAATGTGCTCTGATGAATTTATTGAAGCAGGAATTGGTGCACTTGTCTAATGTGCTCTGATGAATTTATTGAAGCAGGAATTGGTGCACTTGTCTAATGTGCTCTGATGAATTTATTGAAGCAGGAATTGGTGCACTTGTCTAATGTGCTCTGAATTTATTGAAGCAGGAATTGGTGCACTTGTCTAATGTGCTCTGATGAATTTATTGAAGAAGGAATTTGTGCACTTGTCTAATGTGCTCTGATGAATTTATTGAAGCAGGAATTGGTGCACTTGTCTAATGTGCTCTGATGATAACCTGCACTCATAACCCCTAGATATTGCAAATCTATAATTGATAAAACTAAACTAAATGGTACATGGCTGGACCGCATGCGGAAGGTCTCACTTTTGACTTCTCATGCTGCCCATCATGCAACATTAAACTCTCAGTAGATGACATGCTGCCAGTATAGTGCAGCTTTCCTCTTGTTGGTAGAAGCCCTGTAGCATTTCATCTATACAATTACATTTTCCATTATCATGCATCACGCTGGTGAAGTCAATTGAGATCCAATTCTGAAAATGTTCCCAGCTGTCAATGTGTACATGGTGTTCCAGATGTGAACTGGTGGCTCATGGGATGTGGTAAATAGCAACTCCCGCTTTGAATGTTGGGGAATGCATAGCTGGGTGCTCCATCCATACCATGGTCCAGAGCTGGATTGCTATGGACAACTGACAGAAAGGGATGCTTGGCAGGGAAGCTGAAGCTCATGACTCCAATTCTGCATGTTGTGGAAAGGTAAAAAAAACCACAAAACCCTTAGAATTTATCCCCAAAACATTGCACACCACTGAGTTAGTCTTATGGGTATGAAATAATTCTCTGGAGAAAACACCCCCATTGCATAGAAAGAACTAATTGTTTAAAATTCCTGGGGATTGATACAACATGACAAAGAATAGAACAAATCAACAAGAAAATATGGACAAGGAATAGTGTATTATTTCTCCGGACACACCCGGCAAACTCAAATATAACAGAAATCAATCCACATGTGAACATGGAATATTGTATTATTTATTTTGACACACTTAGACACTCAAATTGTTGCCCAGAATTGTCACAAGAAATCCATGCAATAAATGATTATAACAATTGACTTTGAATATAACAACAAACTTACACAACTAAACATAAAATGTGTGACAGATTTTATTAAACAGAATAATGTACAGAAATCTGGCACAAGAAACATGATAAAATCAACTACCTGGTATGGTAGTATGTTTCACAATCTGTTACACATTGGCAAAAATTCATGTTACTATCTTCAAACCTGTAAAAAAAAAGTTTAAAATGTGAAGAAGATTGATTTAATCATACTCAAGCTTCCGCACATGTACTCTCACTCAAAGAAGTGCCTACAGCTAAGAGTAACACTCATAGCCTGTAAATCTGTAGTTTTGATTGATAAATCCCAAAGATCTCAGAATAAAATCAACATCTTGAGCTGGATTTGATCCCGCTACCTCTTGAACACAACCTGAACGGCTTAACCACTATGTAACAGAGATCCCTGTATGTATGTGAAACAATTGTACAAAACTTTCAGACAAGCAAAATTAATGTTAGACAAGGACAACCATTGAAATAATACAGAATACTGTTCTTGTGTTCAGCTATGAATACTTGCTTATATAAGACAAGCACTGGCGTCAGAACTTTAGAAAGATAAATCATCAGTGTCAGAGATAAATAAGCACGACTTCAGAAAGATAAATCATCAGTGTCAGAGATAAATAAGCATGACTTCAGAAATTTAGAAACATAGATCACCCAAACATGTATTTTGAACTTTAGATACATCACTAATGTCAGATATAACCCAAAATGTCATCAGAATAAAGTTTTAAAGATGTTTGTCCATCACAAGTCATGATGATCATTTGTTATATCCACTTTTGAAAATTCAGTTTGAATTATGTCCTTGATTATGAGTTCATGAATGGCCAGTAAACCCTATTTGTGCCGTAAATGTCCATGGACAGCTCGGACATGGAATCACCAATGTAGACAGTTTTTTCTGTCTATGCGACTTTCTAGCAACTCCTCACTGTGCTGTTGCACTTCTCTTTTCACAAGACTTTTTCTGAGAAAAGTTGTATGAAAGTGATTGTTTCCTCACTATACACAGTTCATGTTTCACCAGTTCATGTTTCACCAGTGTATAACAGTACTGGAAGTACCACTGCTCTGTAAACTTTCAGCTTTGTAGGTTAATACTATAGGGAGCCGCGTTAGCGCACTGGCTTCGCATACGAGTGGTCCTGGGTTCATTCCCCAGTTGAGGCAGAAATGTTTTCAGATCGAAACGGCTCCCAGGTCGACCCAGCCTTAAATGGGTACCGGATTAATCCGGGAAGTAAAGACTGTGAGTGAGAGGAGATGGCTACCGCCCTCATTTGCAGAGCCTGTGAAATGTGAGATCGCTAACATCTTACACCCCTACGGCATTAATAAATGCTATGGGTTACTTTACTTTTTTTTTACTTACTATTTCTATGCCACACATTTGCGTACAATCTAGCGAAAGTGCTGCCTGCCTTGGTGATCCTTGTATACACTTCACCATCAGCATTTTGTGTTAGTGTACTACCTAGGTATGTGAATCTATTCACAACTTTCAGTGATACACCATATCCCTTTATGCAGGGCTCGAGATAGCTTTTGCAATGACTTCTGTTTTCTCTGTTAATAGTAAGCCCAAAGTTGGCACAGGCTTTGGAGAACCTGTCTATAATAATTTGTAGTTTAGCCTCAGAGTTTGCATTTAGGGCACAGTCATCAGCAAATAAGAGATCCCTGATTGTGTGTGATTGACCTTGGTTTTGCTCGAAGCAGCCTAACAATTTTCCATCAATGCGATATATGATGTCTACTCCCAAGTCCAGACTCTGTAAGCATTATTCAACATAGCAGAGAACAGGGTAAAATAGATACATCATTTGTGTCATGATAACCAAAAAAACCTCTAGATCTTAATAGATATAAATCACCAGCATCAGGGATAACTCACCAAGCATTCTTCTTCAGCGTTCATTCTCAAACTCCCAACGAATTTCTCTTGTAGCAAGACTATGGTCCTATTAGATTTCCAGCAGGATGTAGTCCAGAGAATGGAAATGCGTTGTGTTGCTGTTTGTTGCGCCAATGGCCCAACACACCCATCTTCGGCGGACCAAGCATTCAGAACTTTATATATCAAAGTATCAATAAAGTGTGTTCATGTTTCTCCATCTCCTGTGTTAATAAGTTCAGTTAGTGATTTTCCATGCTTGTGAAAGCAACCCATCCAGCAGATTTTCTAAAAATCATATCAGTGGTCACAAAAGGTTTACTTTTCTAAGCATATACTCATGAATCTTAACTTCTGCCGGAGACGGTTATGTCGGACCATTTGTGTAAATAAAACGGTGACACAATTCATTTCTATTCTCTGTACTACATCCTGTTGGAAACCTAGTAGGACCATTGTCCTGCTACAAGAGATCAAGTGGGAGTTTGAGAAATGAACCCTGAAAAAGAAGAATCTTAACCATGTGCCACAAATTGTTGCTATAATTTGTCTCTTTTATCCAGCATATTGAGGACCTCTGCATTAATTTGTTCTATAATTTTTGTCTTTTACCCAGCATATTGTGGACCTCTACATTAATTTGTGTCTTTTACCCAGCATATTGAGGACCTCTAGATTAATTTTTGCTATAATTTGTGTTTTTTATCCGGCATATTGAGGACCTCTAGATTAATTATTGCTATAATTTATCTCTTTGATTCTGTCTTGGAGAACCTCTACAATAATTATCTTAACTCTCTATAGCAGTGTACATAAACTATTGATGAGCATACATCTGATTGGTTGGTCAATGCATATTATGAAAACACTGCTTTCAATAGATGTTTATAGATATGCAAGTTAACTGCAAGGTCATGTATTCACATTAAATATTGGGGGGAACCCAGCTTTGGAAACTTAGTACAAAACTAAGCTATAAGAATCAGAACAAGAGGCATAATGGCATGATAAAACACTGAATGAGATAGAAAATAGTTGACATTCCCAAGTGATGGAGAATATATGAGACTTTTGTAGTCATGTACAAGCTGAGAAACTCTCACAATGCTGGAAGTTTGTTTAATACAGTGGAATCTCTCTATAGCACATTCTTTTATAACAAATTTTCCTATTTTACAAAATACTGTCAGAAATTCAGAGTGTATTGATTGTACTGAACACAGCAAATTTTCATTATTACATACATATTACGTCAGCCCGAGTCTAACAGGAATTGAACCAGTCCGTTCCACGGTACCAAACACGAGATTTTTCGTACTTGACTAACCGCATCTCCAAAAAAAGATTCAATTTTGTCAAGTCATTCAAACTGTGTACTCAAAGTCACTGAGAATGGACTAATCGAGACAAGGACTATTACAACAACAACAAACATCCTGTACAGGTATTCAAGAATCCTCAGTAACAACAAGCATATAACATATGTATTAGTTCTACAAGGGCTGATAGGTCTTCTTGTAAACATGGATAACATATATAGACAGTACAATTTTGCTTCAAATAATTGCATATACAAGTAAATTCAAGAAGGAAGCCAGAGGATAAATTAAAAATTCTTGAGTCTAACAGGAATTGAACAAGTCCGTTCAATGGCACCAAATCGCCAAGCAACTCTTGTACACAAGATTTTCCGTACTTGACTAATCGCATCTCCAAAGAAAAGATGCAATTTTGTCAAGACAATCAAACTGTGCACTCAAGTCACTGAGAATGGACCAATCGAGACAAGGACTATTACAACAACAACAAACATCTAAACAATAAATTAATACAGATATTACATTTTTGTTGTTACTGAGGATACTTCAATACCTGTACGGGATGTTTTTTGTTATTTAATAGTTCTTGTCTCGATTGGGCCATTCTCAGTGACTTAAGTACACAGTTTGAATGCCTTGACAAAATCGCATCTTTTTTTAGAGATGCTATTAGTCAAGTACAGAAAATCTCGTGTACTAGAGTTGCTAGGTGATTTGGTGCTGTTGAACGGACTGGCTCAATTCCCATTAGACTCAAGAATTTTTAATTTATCCTCTGGCTTCCTTCTTGAATTTACTAAAATACACACGCATTTCAATCCTGGCAGAACTATTGTCTCTGCTTGTTCTTGCCCTATGAAATGCATCTTAGATTTCCTGGATAGTGTCTCAACCATTAGTGGAGCTACTCCCTAGATTCCCGAAAGACACTAACCATGTCTCGTCTATCTTGGCCTCCACTTCCCTGTACCCCTTCACTCTTATCGCCTCTTTCTATTTGATATCTGCTACCTTTATACTTCCACATCACACTCAGAGGGTCTTAATGCCTTAAGTTATTCCGTGACAAAGATTTTCATCCCTCTATGTCTACCTCTACTCTTATCCGTCTTGCGGAGCTTGTGCCCATTCTCAACTCCTTTGAGTTCGATGGGCACTTCTTCAACCAAATCAGTGGGGTCAGAAATTCAGAATTTATTTTTTACTGTTTGAACTGTACACAGCAAATTTCTGCTATTACATACATATGTCAGTCCAGACCAAGTTGTTATAATGAGCCATTGACACCAACATGGGAACAAACTATGCCTGCTTGTTTATAGGCCACCTTGAGCCCGAAATATGGGAATTGACGTGGCGGTCAATGTCTGATATAGATTGATCCCGCTAAGATGTGGTGATCCTATGAATACACATTTGAGTCTGGAAAAGGCAACACACGCTAGAGGGCAGCGTTGTGTATGTGAATCGATATAGTGGCAACGAAGATACAATTTTCCAGCAGGAGACCAACTGGTGGAAGTGCTGCTCACGCTTGAAAACACAAAGAAGCCAAACATCCCACCACAATAGACCCCATTCAAAGTAGGAGTCATGTCTCCGGTATTGGATACGCCAACTCGAACATGTGCCCCTGGGTATGAAAGAAAGCTTTGAATACAGATCCCCATTGTGTACACACACACAAAAATTGAACAAATGTCAGGGAGTACATTGTTCAGGACCTTTATTCACAGCAGTGTTGAGATTCAGACTCTGCGGGCAAAATAGATGGGAAGCAAGTCCTTGTCTTTAGACATTGCAACCTAACTTAACTCAACTGTGGCACGAGATACAGAGAGAATTGGGTTAAGTTTCTAAGGACAGACTGCACATCTCCTTGCCCGAGATAGGCGTACCCTACCTACTTCTTTGGGCAATATACACCATGGCCAGGAGTAAAAATACACAGGCAGCATCTGGCGATGGATTAGAAGGCCATCACAAGCAGACAAGACTAGTGTGCAAGAAATGCACAAGTCAAATCCCAGACCCTCGACGTTTCTGGCAAAGCAACACCTCGTCTAGGAAGTTGTATCAACCCTGAATCTAATTTGACTGTCACCATTACCCAACATGGCTCACACATAAGAAAATAGGTTTGGTACCTAGGGACACTAAGGTTGATAATGGAATAGTCTTTCTACACGAGGAATAGTTAGCTGGCTACAAAGTGTCTCGTCAGAGGAAAAATGCATATTGGGTGACCCAGGCAAACTATAAACTCGGCTCGTGCATATACCCCCCCCCCCCCCCTTGAATAGAAGGCTACTTCAATAGGCATTGCATTAAGCTGAAGTCTCCTGGGTATGAAAGAAAGCTCAGAATAACCACCCCACTGCACATAGGAAATAAGAGCTAAATGCCTCGCAATTCCTGGGGTTACTGACAAACCAACATTTTAAAATGACCTCAACAAACAATCACTTGCAAAACTCATCATACTTCAAAAAATGGTATAGCAGTGGGAGAACACTTGGATTATCCATTTGGCCACCAGAGTCTAATTTTTTTAACTTTTTTTGCTGAGATCCATATTCTATTTTGAGTCTGCCCAGGTTTAATCCCTGGCTGTGACCTTTGTTTAGTTCAGTGTTCACACTTCATCTTTGTGTTTACATCATGAGAATATCACTTCGGACTGATTTGTTATGAAATTTTAAAAATTTGTGTAGTTTTGACACAACTTGTTCACATTGGAATGGAGGATATTATGTCTATCTACACTGATGACGCAACCATAGTTACGATGGAAATACAAGTATGCCACATATGTATATCGATTCACATACACAACGCTGCCCTCTAGCGTGTGTTGCCTTTTCCAGACTCAATGTCTATTCATAGGATCACCACATCTTAGCGGGATCTATCTATATCAGACATTGACCACCACGTCAATTCCCATATTTCGGGCTCAAGGTGGCCCGAATTTGTGATATGCATACCAAATATAACGTGGGAAGTGACATCAAAGTTCCTTTGTTAGATAGACATAGTGTTTCTTATAATGAGGAGGAAATTTGTGGTACTAATTGTGACATTACAAATTTTGCCGGAGAGATGTAATTTTCTAGTAAGAGGGTCTAGAAGTTGAGAATCTTGATGAGATTGCTACACATTATGAATACTTTCACCTCATTGTCAACGATGAACTGTATCAATTTGCAGCCAATCAGACAAATTTGTATGTAACATAATGTCAAGAACAAGCACAGACAGAAGAAACATGCTAGACATCTGTAACTACTAGTCTTCTTCTTCTTCTTCAGCGTACATTCTCAAACTCCTGCTGAATTCTCTTGTAGCAGGACATGTCCTACTAGATTTCCAGCAGAATGTAGTCCAGAGAATGGAAATGCGTTGTGTCGCCGTTTTATTTGCGCCAATGGCCCGACACATCCGTCTTCTGCGGAGTAACTACTAGTGAAATAAAAACTTTTTTTTTCATATTTATATTATTATGGGCATACATATTCTGTTTGAGTATGGTATGTATTGGAGTAGTAAAATAAAGATAACCTATAGCATTTAACTGCCGTAAGTGTGTGAAATGTCAGCAATCTCACATTCCAGTGACTCTGTTATATGAGGTCGGTAGCCATCTCCTCTTCCTCGTAATCTTTACTTGCTGGACTGATCCAGTACCCAATTAAGGCTGGGCCGACCCGGTAGCCATTGCAATCTGAAAAACATTTCTGGCTTACCCGAGGAATGAATCCAGGACCACTCATATGCGAAGCCGGTGTGCTAACCACTGTACTATGAGGCTCTTCATTAGAGCACAGATGACAGGTTCAATGTTTCAGATAGAGAATTTAGAAAATATCTCAACAATTTCATCTCAATGACTCCATTAAGCAGCACCCAAAGTGAGGTAATTTTTGTCCCACCATAATATGTTGAGTGTGACAATTTATTTTTTTAAATATATAAGTATTAAATTATTTGTGAAATAGTTTCCTGTAAGACTATTCGTTCTTCTGTTGATCTGCCAAATCTGAGTGTGATAAGACAAACAGTTTTAAAGAAAATGCATTTTTAAAATCATTATATCAACAATTTGGTGGAGTTGTTCTCTTGTCTTAGTGATAGGGTTGTGACAATTGGGAAATCGCTTAGTGGAGAAAAGGGCATGGCAGCAAAAGTGTTAATAATATATGCAACCAACTTCAAAGACAATATTAACAGAGAATAGATAAAAGTTGAGAAAAGAACAGACTATCAACCTATATGCAGTTGTCACCAACAGAATTATACTTGCATGTTTCACTACATTCACCACAACAAGCCAGACATTTTGTTTCTTAACACGGAAGATAGCAAAGAACAAACAAATGAGATGATTGATTCAATTATTTGAGATATTATCACAAAACTAAAAAGCAAATCTTCAAAACTTCTACAAGCTGAAAAAAACACCACAATACTATAAAAAACACATGTAAATTAAACATGTGCGATGCAACAGCAACAAACCATCATCTTTTGCATTCATAAGCAAATCAAGCGGCTTAGTGGAAGAAGGGCCTATTCCACTTTTTTAATCTTGGGAAAAGGTCAATCAAAGGTTTTTAAGTGCAAGAAAAAAACACCAAAATAAACATAACAAGAATTATCATTGGACCTGTCACACAGAAACACTTTACAGACAATTTCGGTGGCTGTCATATTTCCATTATAGAACCTCAATTTTATTTTTATGATCGTTTAAACTGCTATATTTCAGAAATATGGCAAACCATAGTGATAGTGTCACTAAAAATAGCTCAACCGGGAAAGTATGCTGTTCCAAAATTGCAGAACCCATAATATACAGTCTATAGATGTCATTCATGAGTATTAACCCCCTAGCTGTGGAGGTATCCTTAAGGATACGATGAGAGTTTGCTGCCATTTTGCAGAGATTTACTTCTTAGTTTCCCAGGGAAACAATCTGAATGCTTTATTATAAGCATCCTGACATTTTTTCCATGGGAGGCTAAGAAGAGAAGAATCTCAGCAAAATGATGGTGGTTTTTCATCATATCCTTAAGAATGCCTCCGCAGCAAAGGAGTTAATCATGAAGAAATCAGAGTTTTTTAACGTGAGATTGTATGATATATAGAAAGTAATGTAAATCCAGGCCTAGCATTGTAATAAGTAGGATTTAACACTTGAAGTAACTCTGGGACTTTTAAATTCATTCATAAAGTACAAACATTCATTGTGATACATAGAAAGTTTCAAGGCTTTCTCATGCAAGTTCGATGTTATATAGATTTTTAAAGATGGCGATGTCAATATCTAAAACATCCGCGTACACCCTAGATAATGGAAGATAAATAGGCTCTGGACTGCTATTCAGGAAAGTGTTTAATGAACTTTTGAGCATAGGTACTACATGGTACCAGTTCATATTTTGCAGAAATACAAATTTTAATGAAAGTGTGGGATAGGCTCTTTCTCCACTAAATGAAAGTGTGGGATAGGCTCTTTCTCCACTAAGCTCGTATGAAGAATCATTTATACTTTAGCTATTGAAAAATATATCATGTGAATATCTCAATTAACTCAATTTTTTTAAAGACGAAGTTAAAAATAGTTCAGTTAATCAGAATTCATATCCAGTCTCTGAAGTCAGTAACAAGTAGTTTCTTCACATTTTTTTTTGCAACATACTAGTTGCATTTAGTACAGTTTACATGCAAAATTAGTATTTACCATAACCGGACCTCCTGGGGTCCATCGGAGGAGGCCCTGGTGGGAATAAATTGAAACGTCCCATGTTGTACTGCTGGAAAAAAGCATCTCTGTATGCTTGTGTGTATGCTTCGACTGGATCTTTCACATCTTTTGATCCCCTGTAGTTTTTCTGTGACCTATAATCGCCTCGTCCGCTATATCCCCTTTCATCGTAGCGGTCGTATTTTCTGTCATCCTCATATTTCTCATACTTTCTATCATCATATTTATCATCATGTTTCTCTACCTTGCTGCTATCTCTGCTGTTTCGGCTGGTGTGGGTCTCAATTTTCTTGACAACACTGCCAAGGCTAGATATTCCTTTACTATCTTCATCATCATCATCAGCTTCCGACAGTCTGGAATCTTCATCGCTGCCATGATTCCGCTTATGCTTCTTCTTCTTTTTATGTTTGTGAGATCTATCTTTATCTCTTGAGTGAGACCTTGACCTAGATCTGTGACTCGATTTATGAGACTTGTCTGACCAGCTAGGAGTCTCCTCCAGGACATTATCATCATCATCATCAACCATGTCAGACTCATCAACGTCATCAGATACAGTAAGTGTCATCAGATTTGGTCTTTCTGGATTGGGCACAAAAACATGAGATTTTACCATCCCTTGAGAAGTTTTCTGCTTCAACTTTTGTGCAAACTCTATCTTTGCATCAACAGTAGATTCCACACTTTTTGGTTCTCGTTTCTCCTCTTCTTCTTCATCTTCCTCTTCTTCCTCACTCACAATTTCCATAGCATCAGGATCCATTGCTGATGATGAGGACGACTCCTTGGGCAGATGAGGTCCAGATTTTGTACTAATATCATCAGCTGGCACAAGTTCCTTGAGCACAGAATTGTGAGCTGTTCTATTAGAAGTTGTATGATCAACACTCTGTCCAGGTTTCATGTCCGGCCAGTTTTCTTTTTGACCAGGTGATGTTTGCTGGAAAACAGGTGGAGGAGTTGAGAAATTTGTGGAAATGACCGACGCAAGACCAAAAGGTGGCGGTGGAGGAGGAGGCATGTTCATACCCAAACTAAGTGAAACAGGTGGGGGTACAGGCATTGGAATTGGAGGTGGTACCATTGTAGGGGAGGAAGGGTAGTGCGTGGATGATGTGGACAGACTACTGGTAGGTACATATGACAAAGTAGATGATGGCTGACTTGTAGACGTATTACTTTCATTTGTTTTCAATTTCCAAGCTGCCCAAGACTGAGGATTTGCCGCCTGCTGTTGACTGTCAGTCTCTGGTTTCTTAGTGACTGAGGTAAGCAATGTTAAGCTATCTAAAAAACTGGGTGTTCCAGTTTTTGCTGGAGTTTTCTGTGTCTGAGTTATCAGTCTTGATAGAAAGTCTATTGGGTTTTCCTTTTTGGGCGGCGTGGTCCGTTTCGGAGGTGAAACTAAGTTCTCATCTTGAACTGGAGTTGTTGGTGTTTCATCATCGAGCGGTGTTGTACTTCCATCATCCTCAAGCAACTTTAACTTGCTACTGGGTACAACCGATCGAGCAAGCTGAGGTGTATACACTGGAGGGTTTGAAGTACTAGCTCGATTTCTATCAAAAAAGCTTGCAAGGCGGGACTCAAGACTGACACTGGCTGGAAGACAAAATAAAAATACAAACTGTAAAGATGGTTTATGTATAAGACTTCAATGAAAGTATCAAGTGTGTGATAGACTTCATAAGTCTTGTGCTACCTAAAATATTTCCAATGACTAAGAAAATATATATGCTGCACAACAGCTGTTCTATTCTGCATTAGAAGCTATATCGCCAGTGTGTTGTCAGGGCCCGAAAGGGGAGCAAAGAATAGCAACACTGTTTACCTTCCACGCATGTCGTAAAAGGCGACTAAGGAGGTTATGATGGAGTTGGCTGTCCCGTCCCATATAGGGTCAGTGACCCAAAGCCATGCTGAAGTCGGATGTGTCAGGCCGAAAGATGCAGATATTGCAGCAATGCTGTAAACCATGACACAACGCATTCCGTTCTCCGGACTACATCCTGCTGATCTGCAGGAGTTTGAGAACGAACACAGAAGAAGAAGAAGCTATATTTCTGTGTGTATAATGTCATACAAAACATGATTAAAATTCATCATACATGTACAGTGAAGTCTTGTTATACAGCATAAGTCTATAAAAAAATTCCTTATTTATCATGTACAGCAAATGTCTATAATAAAATTCCCTATTTATCATGTACAGTGAATTGTTATACAGCATATGTCTATAACAAAATTCCCTATTGAACAAACTTTTCAAAAGCTACTTTTCTTTTTATTATTTATTGTATATAGCAAAAATCTGTTATGACAAAATCAATCTGGACCATTTCACTAGAGTGGGGCTCCACATGTGGCACAGATCTGTACAAGGTACACACATCTATTATATCAACTTAATTTGTATGTTATTCTTGTTCTTAAACTCCTGCTAGATATCTCTTGAAGCAGGATAATGGTCCTTTTAGATTTTCTACAGGATATAATCCAGAGAACAGGAGACAGGTTGATTTAAATAATTTGAGGGAGTATATTGTGCTGTTGTGTTGGTTTAAGTAGTTTGAGGGGAAAATGTTTGTGCTGCCAGATCACAGAAAATTTCAGATATTTGTACCCTTTAACATAAACACAAATGTCCTGCAATTTTTTTGTATTTTATTTTTACACACCAACCCACCATAAGTCATTGTCACACACCAACCCACCATAAGTCATTGTCACACACCAATCCACCATAAGTCATCCTTTATAATATAAGTGTTACCATTTTGTATGCACCATTTGAATCCTGGCAACATACAGAAGCATATGTACAATTACAAAGAAAGAATTGCTAATTTTGGTCTTAAATACAAACACAACACAAATATTGTCTCACCATTATCAGATCCCTCCAAATTTAGATCAGGGGGTGAACCTTCAGGAGATGGTGCCTCCAACGGTGGAGACTCTGTAAACATGAATACAGCAGTCAATGAATGATAAATGTCCACCAAATTTAAACAAATAAGATTTAAACTGCCAAATATGATAAAATGGACCAAAGAAATACATTAACTACCATTACAGGTGCAGAAGCTCAGTGAATAGTGAGTGACTGGCTTCCAAGACTGATTAACAGAGTTGAATTTCTAGTTTAACTAGAGATATTTTTAAAAAAAATTACCAACACCTTCTAAGTCAGCCAGTTCCCTTCCTTGCTGTCTTTATTTCTACTAACTCATGCATCAGGTACTCATTTACAGCTGAGTCAACTGGAGGAGTGATCGTGACTTACTTCTTTGTTTATTTCAGCAATAAAAGAGTGACTGATTTTAAATAACTTAAAACTTTTCATACATGGCCATTTGAATTAACTGATTCAATCCAAACCCCTCTATGATCTATAGACCAGTTATCTATTTATAGACTTTGTGAAATGCTGATGAGTCAGTAAGCTTAGTGAAAGTTCACAAAAAGTCACACCATGGAATGAATAAGTTAATACTGAACAAAATAATGAATAGACCTCTCTTACCTTGTAATGTATTGCCATCTTGATCACCTGTGTTAATCATAGAAGCTCTGCCTACAGACCCTGTTCCATTGTAAGCCCAAGCTAAGGACAAATTTAAGAACGATTTTCAGAAAATTAACAATCAACACATTCATCTGCAACGAAATAAGACAGCACAATTTTTGCATGGAATCTGGAGTAGTTGAAGGTTTTTACTCCATTTTAAAATGCTACGGCAGTGAATTCCAACTGTTTTGTGACCTGTAGACACTTTGCCAAATTATTTTGTTTCTCATAGACTCATTGGGGTTGCCTGCCTAATATTGAATTTTCATGAACATATTAACTTTCTATGTTCTATTTCTCTGTCCATGATATTTGTAGGATCTTTCTGTAGCACTTCATTTCAAATGAATTTATTCTTCTGGATATCACATTGTTCAAAGTTCAAGTCTATAAAGGATATGCTTCAATTATTATATTTGCATCCATAATTTTCTGAGCATCTTTTGTCTTTGCCTTTTCACAGGGATGCAGTCAACCCCATGCCCAAATTCATTAGTCGTCTCTAACGACAAGAATGGCAGTTTTGCTAATCTTTGCTCCTATTTTGAGCATGAGCAACTTCCGAGCTAATTATTAATACAATGAGAAATAGTAATAGCACTTATGTAAAACACAAAGCAGATCAGCTTTATAATAAATGCAGGCTGACTAATTAAACTAAAGGGCACAAGGGCACTGCTCGCACGAGTGTGCAATATTTAGCGCATAATGATGTCTTTCTATTAAATTTTTAAACATATGAAAGTAAATATGTGACCAGCACTGCGTGCGATATCTGGAAGTGAAATGACTCTTTCGCCCAGTCAGTTGAAATTGTGTTCTTCAGCGTTCATTCTCAAACTCCTGCTGGATCTTCCATGTAGCAGGACCATGATCCTACTAGATTTCCAGCAGGATGTAGTCCAGAGAATGGAAATGCGTTGTATCGCCGTTTTATTTGTGCCAGTGACCCAACACATCCATCTTCGGCTGTGAAAATGCATTCAAGTAGGAGGGGAGGTTGACAAAATAAATTTCAAAATCGAGAAACACCTACTTCAGAATGTATAGGTTGGCTACAATGGTCTTCAATGTGTACTTAAGGTACAACATCATATTTGTGATTTTGATAGTAAGGAATTCTTGGGAATAAATGTTATTACAAGTAGATATAGTAACAAGCTAATTTTGTCGTTATAGGAACAGGCATGGAACAAATGTTTTGATGGACATTTATTGACATTAGATCAATTCCGCCGAAGACGGATGTGTCGGGCCATTGGCGCAAAATAAAACGGCGACACAACGCATTTCCATTCTCTGGACTACATCCTGCTAGAAATCTAGTAGGACAATGGTCTTGCTACAAGGGAGAGCCAGCAGGAGTTTGAGAATGAACAATGAAGAAGAAGAAGATCAATTCTAGAACTGTTTTTGGACAAGGTAAGTTATTACATGTTTTATATATTAATTCCTCTCGTATGATACATGCAAAAAAACTAATTACCCGGTAGGCACATATTTTCTGTATGCAATTCTTTAATTAAATGTACAAATACGGCTTCTGCCTTCTGCTATTAGTCTTTCCATACTGTTATGTCTCTTTAGATGATAAAAATGTTCAGCTTTCTCTTGTTATGTTGTTATTTAGGAGAAAGCCCTCTTCGATGACATTTAATGATTGTAATACTTCTTTGTCTCTTTTGCTGTCCATGGTATACGCACACATTTTTCTGTAGAATCTCAATTTGAAGGCAGCAATTTTCTTTGTCATTCTTTTATTTAGAGTCCAAGTATCACAGCTGCATATTGCCACAGGAAATATGCATGTTCTTATCATACACAATTTCACTTTGTTACTGATACCTTGCCAGAGATTTTTCATTTGGACAAGTTTTGAAAATGCCATTGCCATCCTTCATTTAATTTCTAATGCGTAGTTCCTTGAACTATTTATGTTTGTACCCAAATAATCGAAATTGATAAGTTTTATTACTGTTATTGCATTTTCAAAACACTCACTAAAAATTGTGAAGATTTTCCCAAAAAAAAACCCAGTGGCGGGGGGAAAGATTTTGTAATTTTAATAAAGTATACTGAAAGTTAAATGAAGGTATTTATTATCTATTTAGAAATATTAAAGTTAATTGTGAGTAGTTGATAGGCTTAACAAATCTGCAGGTTCATTAAGGAAGAGATCAGACCAAAGCTGCAGGTTATTAGGGAAGAGATCAGACCAAGCTAAAGGTTCATTAGGGAAGAGATCAGACCCAAGCTGCAGGTCATTAGGGAAGAGATCAGACCCAAGCTGCAGGTTCATTAGGGAAGAGATGAGGCCAAGCTGCAGGTTATTAGGTAAGAGATCAGACCAAGTGAGCACATAAACTCCCTCAGACATGACCTAAACTGAGGTTACATTGTAAGTATAGTATGAAGAACAACAATATCAGTCTCACTGAAGGGATGTGTACATGAGAAGCTTTATAGTGAAACTTCATGACAGACAAATGTTGCCAGTTAGGCACTTGTTAAATCCAACAACAAAAGGATAAGAAACAGAATAACAATGTAGATTACAAGATCCATGTTGAAATCATCTTTTATATTCTCTCTATACCCATTTCATTATCTTCTCCCTGGATATCAGTACATGTTCTCTGACTTCACTTTTGTAGAAGTGTACTACAAATCATTTATATCTTTAGCTTTCTGCTTTTGGTTTGGGGGGGGGGGGGGGGGGGGGGGGGGGGGGGAGAAAGAGAAAAAAAGCATCCAACTTAAATTTCACTGATTCATGAGTTAGACGGCTTTACCCATTCTCCATTCTTTGTTTCATTAGTTCCCAATCTTAACTTATAATATTTCCATCTTATATCATGTCTTTTGATTCTACGCAGTTGTCTATCATTATTATTGCCATTGTTGTCTTTTTTGATTTACCTATCATATCTAGGGTGAATTCACATTGGTTTCATCGATAACTTTCTTTCTTTTCATGTTACCACTTCTATGTTTACAACATATATCAGAAGAAAAAAATAAACCCATGCTAAAGTTAAGCAAACTTTATGTCATGAGACACTCACATTTCTGCTTCAACCCCTGTCCATAGTTCATAGGAGCTGCAGGGTTATAGCCATATCCAGACCCCCCACTGACATATGGTGGAGTGTTGCCAGGTGAAGGTGCATTTACATCTGGTGATGGGATTGGGCTGTCTGGCTCTGGCATGCTACGTTTCAACTCATCCAGTTTTTTCTTCATGTTGTTAATCCGCGCACCAAAATTTTTATATGCCTGTAGATTGCAATAAACTTCAATTTTAAAAATGTATGAAAAATCATTAACAATTTTATTAATAAATGTATACAATGGCTAATTGGATGAGTATACCATGAAATATTTAGTGAGGCTACGTAAACTGTGGCTGGATCCGACAATAGTCTGTGCTGAAGAGTTATCTTAATTTTTGTACTTGGACACACAGATGTTAGGGGAAATGACAGCAGACAGTCTCACCAGTGCGGACATAGTGACTAGTAGTAGCTCAATAGACCATGCTCTACCAGCACTATAATGTGATGGATATTGTAAACTGGAGATAGTTGAAATATATCACCATGCTAACCAGATGCTTACATCTTATGAAGTCAGCATTTTTATGCAGTGGAATTCCTGGCCACCCAAACACACCTGACAATGACAAGGTAGACAGACTAGCAAAGAAGGGAGCGCAACATGAACTATGAATGCAGGTAAAATGATATTGAAATCTGTGAACAAAGAAAATTGGATTTACAGATGGGCAATGGGAAACACTGGGAGAAAAATCTATAAATATATGACCGGCCAAATCTTAAAGACAACATCAATCTCCTGGGCAGGAAAGACCAGATTATTATTTTCTGACTTCACACACAACATGTACAGCTTAACAATCACCTGAACAGAATACAACCACAATACACCACATGATGCTGGCTGTGCACTCATCCCTATTAGTTAGTCGTTGGATCATCGTCACTGCACTCCAGACAAACTCATCCCTATGAAACTGTTTACCACCACCTTTTTGAATATCCAGCGCTGGATGATGTCAGGAAAATGCTTCTCCCTCAGAGGCCAGATAAATGGAACACATTATATGGAACAAAACAACAGCTCACAAACACATGCATATATCACACAATGGCATTAAGACAAAGGTCATGAGTCCATGGACCGCTGGATCAACCACCAAACAGAGACCATGCTGATATTTTGAATGCTATCAAAGAGTTAGGACTAGTTGGAAGATGTGGTGTGCATTTCTTATTCTGTCTATAGCTAAAATTCAATATCTGGGAGTGAAGCGTGGTGTTACAATAAATGAAATTTCTTTTTTTAATGCTCTAGTATGCTATTTTTATTGTTATTTATTTATGTTTTACATTTAATAGTCAAATATTCACAGTAACCTTTTTACTTTATTCAGGATTTACAATAAATGAGTGACATATATGAATAAAAAATTACTGAGTTTCGAGAACAAATGTCTTCGTAGGATAACTAACAGCCATTGGAGTGAATTCAAATCGAATAAAATCAGAGAAGAGACACATCAAAATTTCATCACAGATGTTATCAGAAAATGCTGTTGGTCCTACATCGGGCATGTTCTACGCGTAGACACCAACAGAAAACACCACCAATCTCTTGAATGGATACCTAAAGGCAAAAGAGCAAGGGGCAGACCAAAAGAAACACAATACTTAGAGAAAGTAAAACAAGCAATATTCATACTATTCAAGAACTGCACAGAATAGCTTTGAACAGACAGAATTGGAGAGATCTGACCTTTACCCTATGTGCTAACTTCAGCGCAAAAGGAAAATTAATGAATGAATGAAAATATGAATCAAAAGAAGAGTTATCAACCAACACAGAACCAGAACTGTCAGTTATCACATACCAAAGGACATAATATGAGATTAGAGAGCACCTATGGATTGGTCAGGAGTGATGATGTTGATCTGATAACCAACCAACTAAATATATAACTATTCTTCTATATACCCACATCTCAAAGGTATCAATTCTGTCTTCTAATTGTTTGTTTATTGTCCATGTTTCTGAGCCATACATTAATCTAGAATAGATATAGCATTTTACAATTCTCATTTTTAGCTTGTTTGTAATTTTTTTTAGATGATAATATTTTTCTCATGTCACTGAAAGTACTTTAAGCTATTACAGAAGGATGCAAGAGCTATATTGTTATAATCCTATATTTCATGAGGATCAAAACAGAAAAACTTACATTTGCCACAATCTTTGCTTCTCTGTATTGCTCTTCGTAGAATGTCTCACTTAAGCTCAGTGTCTCGATCAATGCATACTGATCGTCAATAATGCGACTTTTTCTTTTAACCAAATCTTCCAATTTTGTACACGAGTCTTCGAACTGGTTGGAGTAATCATTGCCATGAGCCCGATCTATAATAAAAAGATTTAAAAAAAATAATTCAGAACTGTGTGCGAGGAAAATGAGCAATATTAATAGGTTATGGGGATTTTATGAACAGAGAGGCGTTCAGAGTATCTACGACAAAGACAACGTTCTGGAAAGAATATGCGACTGATATATATGAGAATTATATTATAAAAATAAGTAGTCTGCAAACAATGTTTGAACTCAGTTCATTAAGTTGACACTACCATTGCACCATATATAATATGAATTAAAATATTATAAAATATTAATTGTACAAAACTCAGCCAATCAGAGGCCCATGTGTTTGTCAGGTCTAAAAGGAGAGCAAAGAATAGCAACACTGTTTACCTCCATGCTTGCCATAAGAGGTGACTGAGTAGGTTTTGGGTGGAATTTACTGTCTCATCTCATATAGGATTAAAATGAACCAAAAAACCATGCTGAAGTTGGATGTATTTTTGTATACAAAAACCATGCTGAAGTCGGATGTATTTTTGTATACAAAAACCATGCTGAAGTCGGATGTATTTTTGTATACAAAAACCATGCTGAAGTCGGATGTATTTTTGTATACAAAAACCATGCTGAAGTCGGATGTATTTTTGTATACAAAAACCATGCTGAAGTCGGATGTATTTTTGTATACAAAAACCATGCTGAAGTCGGATGTATTTTTGTATACAAAAACCATGCTGAAGTCGGATGTATTTTTGTATACAAAAACCATGCTGAAGTCGGATGTATTTTTGTATACAAAAACCATGCTGAAGTCGGATGTATTTTTGTATACAAAAACCATGCTGAAGTCGGATGTATTTTTGTATACAAAAACCATGCTGAAGTCGGATGTATTTTTGTATACAAAAACCATGCTGAAGTCGGATGTATTAGGATGAAAGGCGAAAATATTGTAGCTAAACTGTAAACAATGACAGTACATTCTATAATCTCCAGATTGCATCCTGCTAATCTGCAGGAGTTTGAGAATAAACACAGAAGCCAATCAGCATCCATAAATAAGATTTTACACCATTAGCTAACCCAAACATGCCTTTCCTTTCCCAACAGTTAAAGAATATGGACCTAGTGGATTCAAACATAGATACAATAACATGCAAATATATATCTAAATTTCACTGGTAACATTATTTAGCTAAAATGGCATCTTTTTTCAGGGTATTTGATTGGCCGATTGAGTAAATACATTGTCTTTTGTGGTGAACAGCGGCATTAGATGCATGTACCAGGTTCGAATCTTGTTTGCAAACTTCTGGTTTAGTTAAAATATACTTGATATTTAAGATAACAGCTGTAGAACAGATCATTCTATGATAAATTACAGTAAAGGTTTTTATGATCACCTGAAAGCAGATAATGGGGACAGGTGTGTACAAAAATGTATGTGTACCAAGGTGAGATAATTAGTTTTCTAGATAGAACAAAGAAGGATAATCACAGAGAGTAAGGAAGAATACATTACAGCTATTTCCAATATGAGATAGGAGTTTGAGGCCACTAATCTCATCCTAAAAACTTCTCTAATACCTCTCTTCCGGCTCTTGGTACAGTGCACATCTGTGACGGCCAAGGTACCGGGTTCGAATCACGCCACAGGCAAATGTTAATCCGGACCGTTCAGAAAGCAATGGCGAATTACGGAAAATGTTTATATTGCCTAGAATATCAGTCAGCCAGTTCCTCTTTTGCCAAGTTTGGCACATAGGGCAGATGTCATAGTTCTCCATGCCTGTCGGTCAGTTGCTAGGGATTGCAGGTCTTGTGTATTTATGCCTGTTGATTTTAATTCATTAATAAATGTTCTGAGCGTTGTTTTTGGTCTTCCCTGTTTTCTTTTCCCATCTGATGTCCACATGAAGGCTTGTTGTGGGATTCTGTCTTCCATCATTCTAAGTACGTGGCCGATGTATGTCCAGTGGCATTTTCTGATGATGCTCGTCACGTATTCTTGTTTTGTCTCCCCTCTTAGTATGTCGTTTTATTTGAATTTTTCCAATTAGTATTTGTGATTTTTGTGAGGCATCTATTCTCGAAGGCAACTAACTTCTTATCCATTATTGCGGTAGATTTCCAACTTTCACATCCATATGTCAATGATGGAATCACACTTGCATTGAATAGTTGCAGTTTGATGTGTTTACTTGCGATCTTCGATCTCCAGATGTTTGAGAGTCTGTTAAAGGCGTTGGAGGCGGGAGTGATTCGAGTCTTGATTTCTAAGTTGGTATCCCCGTCTGCTGTTATCTTGCTTCCCAAATATATGAAATTTGAAACGTTGTCTAGTTTATTATCATTTAGTTTAATTGATTTTAGAATATCACTACAGCCAAAAAATGCTGGATTTATGGCTATGTCCTGAATAGGGTATGATACCAAATACTACATTTACCAGGACAAAGTTGGAGTCAGTCCCTGTTTTCCTTCAGATCTTGGTCATGTTAGATTTTCAGTTCAGTTGTGAAGTCCACTGGCATTTTATAGGACAAAGTGACTGTTTCTTCTATGTACTCTCTTGTCAGATCCAACAAAGGTGGGTCATTGGACAATCTAGCCATTACTACCTTTTCTTCTAAGCTTCTTCTTCTTCTTTCGTTCACTTGAAACATGTCTATATCTGTAATTCTGTCTCCTTAATAAAACTCACTGTCTTTTGTAGTTCATACAGTGTCCCATAGAGTTTTGATTCCAGTGTTGTTTCCTCTGGCCAATATGTCTGCCTCAGCGTTTCATGCTCAGAACACTCTTGAAGTATATGTTTGGCACTCTGTGCTGCCTGTCCACATGTACACATGGCTGTGTTGCCAATCTTGAACTTTGTATACATGTGACTGCGGAGTCGGTTGTGTCCTGTTCTGAGACGTAGAATTATAACTTGTTCTGGTCTGTTCATAATATGATAGTCATCTTGTGTTGGTGTTTGTGGCTTTCTTATTGACTTGATCATCTGTTTTTTCTGATGGTAGGTGATTGGTATATCTGGTTGGTCTTCGGCAGCACCTTCCTTAGCCAGTTGGTCTGCTTTTTCATTTCCTGGTATTCCACAGTGAGAGGGTATCCACTGCATGGTTACCCTATACTGGTATGACAATTCGCTAAGTATCTTCTAAGCTGTTTTGGTGACAGAACTTGTCATTAGAAAATGTCACATATACAATTTAACTTTATGAAATGCAGAACTGCAAACAACCTAAAAGTTTGCAAATACCAGTGATTTATGTTTGTGGTGATACTGAAATTATCATCTGGTCTGTGCATATAGAAACATTTGTATAAGGAATGTAGGTTCTGAAACATTTGTTTTCAAGGGTTTTAATTCTGATTTCGTATTCATGAATGGGAAAGAAGGGAACGCAACAAGAACAGCCACATACACAAATGACCATGCACAGTTAAAATGATGTTGAAATCTGTGAACAAAGATAATTGGATAAAAAGATGGGCAATGGGAAACACTGGGAAGAAAATCTATATATATATATATGACCAACCAAATCCTAAAGCCAACATCAACCACATAGGAAGGAAAGACCAGAGTATCATTTTCTGACTTCGCGCACAACATGTACAGCGTAACAATAACCTGAACAGAATACAACAACAATACACCCTAGGATGCCGGCTGTGCACTCTCTATGATGGTTCTATGAGTGATGATTTAGACATACAGGATTACAATACAGCCATAATGCAAGCATACAGGACAAACAGAAGAAAAAAACAACAATACTGTTGTATTATAAAATGTTCTTAAATGTCTACAGTCTAGTCCATTTGCAATATCATTATTTTTCTTCTTCTTGATTCGTTCTCAAACTCCTGCAGGTTAACACGATGTAGTCTGGGGAATTGTATGTATTGTGTCATTTACAGTCGTAATATCTGTGCCTTTCAACCTAACACATCCGACTTCAGCATGGCTTCTGGGTCACTTTGACCGTATATGGTACGGGAAAGAAAATGTCACCATATAACCTTCTTTGTCACCTCTTACAGAAAGTAAACAGTATTGCTATTCTTTGCTCCCATGCTCCTTGGCAACACACAGGCAATCATTATTTCTATTGTTTTTCTCTCAGATTATCCCATATTTTTCTTTGATAAAGACTGCATGATTGAAATATTGATTTAGTCTGTTTTATTATATTTTTTTGTGTCAGTCTACTGGGTATTTGGAAAGGTTAAAACTTATTAGGTGCAGGTACTTTGTATTTTTTGTCAATAATAATAAGACACATAACCCATCAGGGTTGATGGGGTGCCACATTGGACACATCAGCACAGAAAGCTCTCCAAACATATCTATCTTAAGCCATTTGGAAGAGTAGAAACATCATGCACAGACCATTCTTTGATGTTATCAATCTAGTATTTTCTCTGTACTCCTCTTTACACCACTTCACCACTGCAATAAAGTGGTACTTGATAACTTGCAAGTTTGTTTATTTTCTACCGGATAAATATATTTGTCTTGTGTCAATACATATTAGTGATTGCTTCTTCTTCTTCAGCGTTCATTCTCAAACACCCGCTGGAAATCTATTGCAGCAGGACAATGGCCATACTAGATTTCCAGCAGGATATAGTCCAGAGAATAAAAATGTGTTCTGTGCCGTTTTATTTGCGGCAATGGCCAGATACATCCGTCTTCGGCAGGATATAAGTGATTTGAAGGTATTTGGCTGTTATGTTACTTTCATTTTGATGGCCATATTGAAAAAGTCATATGGCCTGTGTGGTCAACATTAATACCATCAAATGCTTGCACACTTTCATATGACTGGATGTCTGCATACATAATGCTGGAAAATGTTTTTTACATACACATATAAACCCCTCTGAGTAGGAGACCCCTTCTCAATGTATTGCATACTACTAGCATTGTTGAAGTCTTCTGGGTATGAAGGAAAGTTCTGGAAATTACCCTCCACTGCACTTCATTCCACGTAATTCATGAGATCAAAATAAAACTTCGATTTTGGTGTGTATTGGTCAGGTATTATGATTTTGATAGGTCCATAAATCTAGTTCATGCATGAATTGTATTTATAGATGCTTTGAACATCCATGTACACAGATCTACTGTCCTGCACATGAAAATATTCACAACAATGAGATCACAGAATTATCAACCACCCTGTTTAATGAGGCATCCACAGTGATTAAATTATAATTCAACAGTGCATGAGAAATATCATGAAGACGAGGGACAGAATGAGGAATGCATTTAACCCAAAGTCAATGAAACCATCAGCATACATTACTACACTTTCGTTACTGCATGTTTTCCTGTGAATGAGGCTTTCCATGGATGGAAATAAAGACTGCTTTAGGCATGTTCGCAGTGCTTGGGCCTTTACAGCTCAGTGCGCAGGTAAAACGATCAAGGAGGAAAGTGGTGCCTTTGCGGTCACTACGAGTAGTATGACCATGGAGACTATGGTGGTGACCAAGGCATTTGAGTGGATACGCACACAGAAGGTAACGCAAGTCTGCATCTTGAGTGACTCTATGAGTATGATTAAGAAGGTACAAGTGGGTCTCGTTCGCGAACAGTGGATTGAGACCTTGAGAAATACGAGCTTGAAAGGGGTTACATTTATTTTCGTGCCGGGACATGTGGACGTTCGAGGCAATGAAAGAGCGGATCAACTGGCATCGTGTGCGATGGGGCAATGGATCGCGCTGACGTTTTGAACTCCTTAAGAGATATAACATGCGAGAGTGAGACTAATGTGGATGATGATTCCTTTTCAATGGCTAGGATTAAAGATCAGGGATTGAAATGCGGTGTTGCTAGAGGTGAACATTTTGGAGGGCGCAGAAGAATGATGGTCAACCATCATAGGACCGGTACTGTCAGCAGAAGTGTGATGGCGGATACACTCAAGGAGAGATCGGAGCAACTATGGATGTGTCCAGTTTGCAGTGATGATGATCCGACGACTAACTAACTAAAGACTGCTTTGCCATAGCATACGCTGCGACATGCACAGGAAGGATTTTGATTGTACCTCCGTAAGAAAAAATTCTGTACCAACCATGGATTGAACCTGGGACCTCTAGGGTCTAAGAACGGCATTCTAACCACACGGCCATGCGCTCCACACATTCTTACTCCTAGTAAATTCTTACGCATGTGTATGCTTTCTCAGCGACTCAATGAGCGCACCGATGGGTTTGCTGGTACTATGACCATGGGAACATTTGTGGACAAACAATGAACTGAATGATGATAAATGAGTGTGAATCTGTAACCCAGAGCAGGCTACATGAATATTCTGTCAAGAGGAACAGGGTTAAGAATATTATGCGGTAACCAGAGGAGACTGGTAAACCAATATAGAGTAGGGCATAGTCAGGTGTTAAATGCTAATGGATATCTTGAAGAAGAGATCTGAACACTTATAAACTGATGGTTCAATGTGTATTAAGGATGTTCTTTTGATGAACATTCCTAGTAAAATATCAGGCTGCAACTACCATGTTCACTAAATCTATTTTGCAATATCCTCTTCAGCTCAAGATATGGGGTTACAATTTCCATTTCCTTTTCTACAATTCTGCATCAGATTTTCGTTTGGTCTTCCCAGTAGTTGCCAGGGGTTTCCAGTCAAGTGCATTTTAGATGCACTTTTGCTGTTGTTTTCTGAGTGTCCCATTCATAGCCACGATATCTTTAACACTATCTATGTAGAATTCAGCTTTGCTCTTTTCCAGAGACTAAAAAGGGCTCATATTCTAAAGACTAAAAAGGGCTCATAAGGCAGTGGATCTACTCAGGTTTTCCCATATTTACTCCTCCTCTCTGAACATGCAGCAGAAGTCTTCTTAGAGTAACCACTCAGAGCATATAGCAAAATCTTCAAGTAACTACTCAGAGCATAAGTCAAAATCTTCAAATATTAATCCCAAGTATATACCTCTAAAACATGCGCTAGTATACAAGACATCAGGCCCAGTATCTAACCCACAGCCCTGTAAACACAATGTAAAATTATTGAACTTATATGCCACGAGGATCCCCCAAAAAAGTGAAGACACAAGTTAAAAAACTTTTAATAGTATAACGTTTATTTTGATATGTCACATAATGTACAATGGACATGCTTTCATCTTAAAACTATGTGCTTGTCATTGCAGGACAATGACCATACTTTCATCTTAAAACTATGTGCTTGTCATTGCAGGACAATGACCATACTTTCATTTTAAAGCTATGAAGTGACTAACTAGAACAATGTCCTTGATTTCATCTTAAAACTATGAGCTGATAAGCAAATAATACTAGCCCTCCAGACTAATATAAAATCAATATACCCATAGACCTCTAAGGACACAAAATATCTGATCTATCAAAGACAAGTTATAAACCACGATTCTTTGGAATTAATTGCGACAACTGACAGAAGTTTCAGAAGGAGAAAAAAAAGGAAATCACGATGACATATGCACAAAAAAACCAAACAATTTAAAAACAGACAGAATCCATCCACAAATTGTAAATAAGAGTTCAGCCAATAGAGGCTGAGAACTAAGATCAGTCAGGCCAACCCAATATCGATCAGGACCAAAGTCCTGCCCACGCAAGCACAGATGCTGAAGTCAAATACCAGGCCGAGAAGCACACCAGTAACCATGGTATCACGAAAACCGACTATTTGACATGCCTGCACAACAAAATTTTAAAGAAATGCGAACAAGAACATCTGCAGAATTTTGAGAATGAGCAAAGCAGGTTCATGGATCAAAAAAGGTCATCCACCCTTCTCTAAAGCAGCAAATCTGAACCCACGGATATCTATGAGCAGTGTCTTCTCAGAAGTATCTGTGAAGCCTAGAAAGAATACTATGTACTTTTAAATTACAATAAAATATAAACTGACGTAAAAAAAAAAACAACACAAGGATAAATAATTCACTTGTTGTAAATATATAAGTTAAGTTTGACAATTTTTGCACATATTTTCACCAGTTTCATGATTCCTGAACATTTTAAATAAAATTGATGACATCAGTCATAGATAAAAATCCATGTCGAAAAAACGGCTGACAAAACTGTTTTTGCCCCAGGCCCATACAGAGTTAATGATTCTGACATAATTAATTTTTGGCGATCATTAACATATACACACTTTCCAGAACTAAGAAAATATACCGGTACTTGGAATTATATTGGTAGTTTTGAAACAACATATAGATGTAAACAAGCATTTTCATCCATGAAATGCAACAGAAGTCACGATTTATTGAATTTGAAGAAACATCTGCTGCTCTCAGTATCAAATTTAACTCAAAATATGACAAGTTTAGTTACAAAGCAGACTGAAAACAAATCACATTAATTTGTATTTTATCTGTATATTCCTAATCAATAATGTTATATACTGTGTATAACAATGCTGCATATGTCTGTATCTTTAAATGATTGTATGCATGTGTTGATTTGTGCATTTGAATTAGAGCATTCAAAAATTGGAGCATTGAATGCAAAAGGCTGGCCACCCCTGATATATAGAATCATCAATCATTTTAACCCTGTCACCAACATTCCCTCTAAAAAAATCTCCAATGTGAGCAAATCTGAATATGTTAGAGTGGTGAATATTTCCCTGTGTGAGCAGGGCCATAGATAATGTAGTAAGGGTACAGTTTTTACTACCGCAGATCATTTTATAATTTTTTTCTTGTTATTAAATAGGGGTTTCAGCTTATATACACACATATTACAATTTTTTTTAAATTGTAGAAACAAAAAGGACAACACAGAATACTGTCAAATACCGGCAATAGAAAAAAACTTATTGGTACAAAAAGTCATTCAAATCCTTCGAAATTTCCATCACTGTCATAATTTTGAAAACAGTTCATGAATTTCATCTTCTGTTATGGGAACATCAGGGTGGATACCATCAGTCTCTATCTAACTGTCTGTCAGTTACATTGTCATAGTTGGCATCGACCTCACTTCCTTCCATTGCATTAGTGATGGGGTACTTTTTGAGAGATTGAATGATCATTTCAGACAGTATATGCAACCACGAATCTTTGATCCACTTAACGATTATAATATCAGCCTTTTAACATTACCGCTCTTCGCCAACAGCTAACTCGGATGACGCCATCCATTCATTCCTTTTTTCCTCAAGTGGTTTCTTAAGGAAGACATCTTGTAGGGTTCAAGAGTGAGGTTAAGGTCCCCAGGAATTACAGATATAAACAGCCCCATCTTATGACATGGATTTTTTCATTTTCTCTGTGAGATGTGCCTGAAATGAGTCTCATACTAGCACGGATAGTTTTTTTAAAATAGTGACCCCAACCTCTGTCCACCTCACACTTTATCCAGTATGACTTTCGTCCATACAACCTTTCATGTGGGCACACACAAACACACCACATGGAAATTTCTTCCCCTTGCGCAGCGGTGCGTGAAAAAAATATAAGGGGGGTGGGATATAGAAACACGACACCCACAATTTAAAACCACAGTGAAATGGCTCTTCTCAAAACTGTCCTCACACCTTTTCTCTCCACTCTGCTATTTGAAGGCAAATCAAAGCACACAGGAGACACATCCATATTATACAGCGAGTAGTTATTTAGAGCACCACCATACAAGATCCAATTATAACTTGAGCTGGTAAGATTATAAATACATTTTATAATCTTCACTGGCCAGTTTGGGAATGTCAATCAATCAAGAGCCATGCGGAGTGCCGTAGGCGATCATATTTCTCCACGTCGCTTGTCTCTTGTGTTGTTAATATGTTCTGTTGATGACATCTTTTTGTGCCAGAGTGACAACCCACCCAGAAATGTTTCTCTTTGTCTTCTGTCTCATTTCCTCATGATCTTTCCTGTGGTTATTAAAAGTTGAAGTTTTGCTTTTCTCATCACATGCCTTAAAAATCTTGACTTCATGCTTCTAATGTTTGCTATAAATCGTCATGCTACTCCAGCATTATGTATTCTCTGAGGAGAACTTGTACATTAGTTTTCTTGGCTGTCCACTGAATTTTCATCATTCTTCTTAACCCTTTCAATCCTGGCTAATCAGGAAAAACTCAGGGCTTCATTCCCAGGGCAATAACTCCACAAAAATAAGAGGTGATTGTGCAAGAAAATTAATTTTGAAAATATAATTTGTAATAAATTTTTCTTCTTCTTCTTCTGTGTTCGCTCTCTGATAACCACCACAAATAAATCATGTGATTTCTGTCGGGTAGCGTGAGGTACTATGACCGCTAGTTTCACAGTAGAACTGTGTTATTTGCACCTCGGTTGGTTCACTCTGTGGCTGGACATCTGAGGCCCAGCACATTCATTTTCGTCATGCCTTTAATTCAGGTAGTGGGCTTTCCTAGCCTGTGACAATCTGCCTATCTGTCGACAGGCGGTGGGTGTGTATTGACTCTTTGTTGAAACAATTGCCATTCACATCTATCTCGCACGAGGTGTTCCGCAGCTGTGCCCATCGGGTACTGAACCTTCTTATCCACGAGCCTGGTTCCAGTTTAGGAAGAACTCGACAGAAGAGTTGGATCCAGGCTCTTTCATCTTCTCAGTTGAGGTGTCATTCACCAACATCATGAACCCCTCGTCCAAGTCTGACCACGCGTTTGGGGATAAAGCAAGTTCTCAAACTGAACAACCATGTCCCATTTGTGCCTGCGCCCATTAGGTATTGAACTCTTTCTCTCTGCGAGCATGTTTCCAGTATAGGAAAAACTCAACAGTAGAGTTGGGCTCAAGCTGCCTTCTTAGGCTGGGCACCCACAATAGGGTCTCTGCCCTAAGGAGCATCTGTATCTAGAAGCTTGTCTCGAGCTAACAAAACTTATAGTTTCAATTTCCTTGGAACATTTTCCTTTTCTATTTGCACATGGCATTGCCCTCTGGCTCTGTGTTGCCCTCTTATTATACTCAGTATGTTATCTTTTAGTCTCTCACCATGCATTTGTCGTTTCATGTCAATTGCATTGGATGCCCCTCCAATACTCAGACTGTCTTTCGCCGCAGTGTGTTTACATTGATGCTGTATGTGTTATTGGCACAGAGTTGTCAGAGATATTGCTTGTCTGTACAGTCAAATCTAACAAGGCGTGAAGTTCTTGTTCACTCTCTTCAATCAGAACTGTATCATCAATATATCTCAGATTGTAACCACCAACTGATTTCCTAGCATGCCTTTTTTATATTGAGCATAATATCCTCTGTATGCTGGGAGATAAGATCGGACGACACACATCCTTGTATGACACTAATTTCTATCTTTTGGAATTCTCCTACAATAATGTCAACTCTCATCACAAATATTTGCTTCCAATATATACTTCTTACTATCTTTATATCTTTCCCATAAGCATTTTTTGTGTTGAGTTTTTCTAACATTTTTATCATTTCTGTATGCTTCACCTTGTCAAATGCTTTAATAATGGGAATATGTTTTGAATGTAATGGCTGATGCTATCTGATATTTGCCAAGTGAAAATTGAACTGGATCCATTCAATGACTAAGCTTAGAATTTACTGCAATGGATGATTTTATCATTGTAAACAGCACTGAATGAATGAATCAGATATCTTTGAACATTCTGGTATCTGGCAGTCACAGGTTTTATGAGGCTGGCAATGCCTCCCAGGCAAATGGAAGAAATGACCATGTGTCTTATCACTGCTTCTCTTCTTTCATTCGCCTAGAACATGCTTATATCTGAAGCCGTGTTTCTTCTATAAACTTGAATGTGTTCTGTACCGCACAGTGTATTTGCCTCAGTCTTGTTTTGGCCATTTGCTCTATTCTCATGCCTCCTGGCTCCTTGGGGCAATTGAGAAGAACTTTCAGTAACTGGGGTTGTACTCTTTTGAGGCTTAGGGCCCGGCACTGTCACTGCCTGGATGCCCATCACAGAGAAGGCACCATAACATACATCAGATATACATATTTCCATTGTGTGGCATCCTGATTGCTGTGATGCACCTCTTGGCTGATTGCCTTCATCTTCAACACCTGTACTTGCTAGGGCAGACTATGGTGTTGCTCGATTTTAGGAAGGCCTGGCCAGTCTTAGTTTTCAGCCTCTGGGCTGAACTAAGTCCCATCTCTGCAGCAAGAATCTGGTCTCGATGGGGTTACCATTGCTAAAGTTTGTGTTATTTTTCCTTTTAGCTATATTTCACTTGTCTTTCCATTCTTATAATAATTGGATTTCACAGTATTATTACAGAAATTATTTTGTATACTTTCGGTTTATACATGGGTTTCTGATTTTGGTCACATTTTGGATATTAAAGTTACAAACACAGTTTAAATATGGATTAGCTCATACCAGAAATATACAGTACTTGATAAATAAATAAATAAATGTGAGTGAGGTGTTAAATTTTGTGAGTGGTACCTATAATTACATATGTGGCAGTTCAATATAGAGGGAATATTACCTTTCATACATTGTGTGAAAAAAACGAAGTTATTTTTCTAACTACCTGTATTTATTATCACACCACCAGGAAGGTAGGTTTCTAACTACCGGTATTTATTATCACACCACCAGGAAGGTAGGTTTCTAACTAGGCACTGCTCCGAGCCACTACAGCCAAGATAGGGTTCACTGTGATCATTCCCCACCACCAATTGCCTACTGATTATGGGGCAAACACAGAAGGGAACACGAAACTAAAAGACTAGATATATTGATATAATGGACAATAACAGATTTCGGAATAAGAAAATAGCAAACAAAGAAGAATACCATGGAAATATGTTTACATTGTATTGTTTAAACTGGTAACACATATCCTATTCAGGATGCTGCCATTAGCCTAGCTTTTTTTGTTGGGTTAGGGTGTAACACATATCCTATTCAGGATGCTGCCATTAGCCTAGCTTTTTTTGTTGGGTTAGGGTTAGGGTGTAACACATATCCTATTCAGGATGCTGCCATTAGCCTAGCTTTTTTTGTTGGGTTAGGGTGTAACACATATCCTATTCAGGATGCTGTCATTAGCCTAGCTTTTTTTGTGTGGCTGTAGGGATTTTCCTGTGTAGATACATGATCATCTATGCCACGCCGCATGCTACTTTATTGATCGATTTATTCATTACTTTCTGATCAGTCTGGATACATGTCTGTCTGACTATTAACCTTTTGTGACAGACTGGCTGACCTAATTATATTTCCCATTCTTGTTGAATGCCCGACCCAGTAAGACACAGAACAAAGTAAGTGATTATGATATTGAATTTCCCACCCAATTAGACAAAGCATTGTGCTATTTAAAAAAAAAGAAAACTTGGAATAGAAAAACAAGAATCATACTGTGGTATAAAAATATAAATTCACTGGACAGGTACCAGTGAACAAACGAGCTAGGCAAATTGCTGCCTATAGAAGGTTTACTGAATGACATTTCAACAGGTACAGGTCACAGTTTTCTAGTGCGACAGATAATAACACTAGTAGTGAAAGAACATGTGTAGAAACTATTTCATGAACACCTGTTGGATGTAGACATTGTGGTTAAGGGAATTCAATTGTAAGTGTGATACTAGTAGAACAGACACATGTGACAGAAGGAGGAATTTGTTCAATCAGCGAGTCACAGTTAGTAAGCATACCCTTCAATGAGCAGGGAGATGAGAAAAAAAGCATCTGTGGGCATGCTGTCTATGAAATATTACACGTAGGCTGTGATTCGGGGATTCAATTAGTGTGGTACTATCTTCTTCTGCGTTCGTTCTTAAACTCCTGCAGATTAGCAGGATGTAGTCCGGAGAACGGAATGCGTTGTGTCATGGTTTACAGCATTGCTGCGATATCTGCGCCTTTCAGCCTGACATATCCAACTCCATCCCATAACCTTTAGTCGCCTTTTATGACATGCGTGGAAGGTAAACAGTGTTGCTATTCTTTGCTACCCTTTCGGGCCCTGGCAATACACAGGCGGTTGTGTGGTACTAGTAAAATTGAACATATCTGGAGCAGAATGTAAAGCATATTCAACCAGCATGTCACTGGAACCATGAGCATTCATTCCCTTTAATATATGTTATCAGAAAAACTAACATCTATAAGCATAAGTAAAAAAAACAATATGCTTCATACTACTGTAAGTTCATGTCAATATGTGTAAATATAACCCAACAAGAGAGATCTGGACATGTGGGACAGAATGAAAAGTGTGTCCAACAGCGAGCAATAGGAACCACCAACATGCATATAACCTTCCGCTCAGGAAGGCATCTATGGGCCATAACAATAAAAAATATACTTTCTACTCATTAAGTTCATGTCAGTATGTGTAAATATTATCCAAATAATAGGACTTGATGCATGTGGGCAGAATGACAAGTGTATTCAACAGTGAGCCACAGGAACCATCAGCATGCATACTCTTCAATATCTGCGGGGCAAGACTAAGCATCAATAGGCCATAACAAAAAAATTATAAAATACTTCAAACTTCCATAAGTTCAGATTGACGGGTAGCTATAAGAAGCCTTGGCGAGTGTAAATATAAATCTTGGCAAGAGTAATTGTATACCATGGCAAGTGTAAATATAAGCCTTGGTGATTGCTAATATATACCTTGGCTAGTGTATAAACCTTGGTGAGTGCTAATATATATCTTGGCTAGTGTATAAACCTTGGTGAGTATAGGTATAAGAAGTCTTGACTAGTGTAAATATAAGCCTTGACTAGTGTAAATATAAGCCTTGGTGAGTGCTAATATATACTGTGGCAAGTGTAAATATAAACCTTGGCAAGAGTAATTGTATACCATGGTAAGTGTGACAAATCTGGTTGGAGAAGGTTAAGTTACATGTCAAGAAAATATAGTATACTAAGTAAATATTAAACTAAAAGAAAAAAAAATGAGAATAGTATTAGAATACTTTTCGCTGAATAAAATAAAAAACTATTTGTTCTGATGTGCCTGACAGAGATATCCAATGTATTTATTTGTGTTTATATTTATTTGATAAATAATTGACACATGAAATAGAAGATGTCATTAATTATATGAATATTTGTGTGCAAACATACGCAGTTCAGAGTATTGTGCTGCAGAAATAAACATAAGAATTGCAATAGAAACGAAAACTCTAAAACTTGTACAAATGATAAATCTTTGGCAAGGCACCAGTTGTAAAGATAATTTACATCTGATTAGAGCAAGTATATTTCCAGTAGTAATATATGTTTGTAAATCATGTACATTTAATAAAACAGTGGTAAAGAGAATAACTGCTTCCAAAATGAGATGCTACAGAAGAATTTTGAGAATACCACGGACAGTGAAAAATACAAATCAAGAAGTGATAAGAACATATCACAAATTCAACTATTTCTGGTTCTTTATTCATGATGCCACAGACGTTACAAGTACATACTTTAACTGTGGTGTTTGATGGTTACATGTGCCCCACGAAATGCTTTTATTCCGATAACTGATTGATTTTCTAATTTACTTGAGTTCTTGCCTATCTAGAGCAGATTTCTATGAACACTCAAATCCCCTACTGGTTTGCTGGACCTGGCATAGATTCATCTTTAATGCTTACCATCCAAATTGACATAATTAAACTACTCTTTGTTGACAATTAGTGCCTTCTCCTCAGTTCAAGTGAAGAGCTGCAAGATCACATAACCCTAATCAACAAAAGCTGCCTCAATCACAATATGGAGATCAAGAAAGAAAAAAAGAAGTGATGTCTATAAGCAGAAAACCCAATACAAACAACATAAAAATAAATTATCAATGACCGAAACAAGTGCATGAATTTAACCTTTAGCTCCATACAGGAGGCACATTTAATCCGAATTTTTGAATCCCAAAGGCGAAATTCGTTGCACGGCACATGGAACGTGATTCCAAAAACCAAATAAAATGCCAGATTTGTAATTTTTGAGGAAATGTTATGTCAACTTGTAAATTTTTATCAACTTGCAGTAGATATATTATTTAACATCCTGTTTCTGTTATTACAATGGTGTCAGGAGATGACATGTGATTATGATTTTGAAATCCGAACAATCTATAGCCATCCGCATAGAGGTGAAGCGACATGCCAGTGAATCGGGTTTCATATACTTTTATTTCATCGTATATTCAATAAAATCATTATTGATTCTTAAGTTAAAGTGGAAACCTTGAGAGGTAAGTACTTATATTAACTAAAATAGATTAAATAAAATAGACCACAAGGTTTTCATTATGTAATATATATAATATTCAAAAGATTTGGAGCGACCAAAAATACAACAGGTCTAGATATAGATAGGTCTAAATCTGTCTTTATCACTTTCTCACATGTCTCATTTCATACACACACAGATAAACAAAACTTACACCAATATATGAAGAATTCAATTCACTATTTATATGTGCAAATATTATTTAAATATCTCTAACAACAAAAACGGTGTCACAATTACGTAATTGTAAACAGAGGGTGCTAAAGGTTAAATATCCAGGGAGCATTTTTACAGCCGATGGAACGTACACAAATTTTGAAACACATCAATCCCAATGAAAACCAAAAGGTAAATGATAAATTTAATATGCATCCCAACATTATGTTTTCAATGTCAGACATGGACACAAACTAAAGAACAAGAGAGAAAGCTTACGATATGTAAAATGAGATATCTAAGAAAAGCAGCAAACAAAACAAGAAGAGATCATGTGAGAAATGAGGAGATTGCAAGAACTGTTGGAACATCATTGATCAAATATATTGAAAAACTGAGATTGAAATAGTTTGGTCACCTAATGAGAATGAATCACTATTGACCAGCGGCAAGAGCATACATACAACATGAAAATGGAAAAAACAAGATACAGAGGAAGATGAAGAAGAAAGTAGATTGAAGGAAGCACCAACATTATAACTGCACACGGCACAGTATAAACTGCATATCAAGCAACCAAACATGCAATAACTCGAAAATTGATCGTCATTCAATCCTGTGACACCTCACAGCATAAGTAGAGAAAAGACAATAGATAGATAAAGAGATAAGAACATTAAGTGTTGAAGAGGGGTGGCTCTTAAACAACATTATAATAAGAAAACTGTCTCGTGTAGTGTTTTCTTCGACAGGAGAAAATTATGTGTGTACAAGTCTTTCTAATGAAGGTCAGTATAATGTACGATTATTTTTACAATTCGCTACAAGAAACTTCTGTCTAGCACACATACAAACAACATTTCACTGTGGAACGGGAAATCCTGTAAAGGTACACAATAACTCGTCCAGTATATTCAGAAATATATGTTAGACATAAAAAACAATGCTAGAGCTTCAGCCCTCACAGTTCTTGGACCAGCACAGTGTGGGCGGGCGGAACAACAAAGAAACCTGTTGCAAGTTGTGCCTTGATGTCGGTGTCTGTTTCGGCAGCATTATATTACCTGACCGGAACACTGAGTCTACATACACTGAGATGGCTGCTGGAATGGAGGACGGAGCACTTATGGGAATGTCCCAAGTACTGTGAAGCCAGTTTCTAATCAAGAATCTAGAAAGCTGTGTTTTTTTAAACCATATTCTTAATCTTTCGTTCACTTGAAACATGTCTATATCTGTAATCATGTCTCCTGAATAAAACTCACTGTCTTATGTAGTTCATGCAATGGTTCATATAGCTTTGATTCCAGTGTTGTTTCCTCTGGCCAATATGTCTGCCTCAACATTTCATGCTCAGAACACACTTGAAGAATATGTTTGGTACTCTGTGCTGCCTGTCTACATGGCCTTTGACCATATAAAGAGACACAACAGCATGGGAAATGTTATAATGGAAAGTATGGTTATTGGTGGCAGTGGTAAGGGCCGCCAAGATGTCGATAGATAAGAGACATACCAGATTGTTCAAACATGCCCTTGGCTGAGTCAGATCAACTCGTCCAGAATCGTGAGGAGTTCAGAAGATCCAAAAAGAGCACTACATAGTGGAAATAATGTCACCTGATATATATATATATATATATATATATATATATATATATATATATATATATATATATATATATATATATATATATATATATACTGCAATCTCCCGTTGATAAACAGTATAAATACAGTGATTTGATAATTGATCAGGGATTACAGCCAGCTGAGAGGATTAATGTGGGGATCTCTGTGGTGTTGTTGAGCTATTTGTATTGCATTCATAAGATCGTGGATTCAATGCTGAGTCTTGTCTTGTTTACATCTTGTTAATAGGTGCATTTAATAGGGTTACCTAGAACATCTTGTTAACAGGTGCATTTAATAGGGTTGCCTAGAGATTATAACCTGAAAAAACATAGCTACATGACATGAGTGGTGCTCTCAGCAGCATGCATGCTTCTCAATTGAGAGAGACGCAGAACATATGGGAAAACCTGAATACAGTGAAACCAATCTCCTACAAATAAAATAAAATTACTATTCCCCAAATGAATATTTCTTATTGACCAAAAGTGTGCCCATACCATTCAACAAAATATAAAAATGTAATATTATAACTACGGTAGCTCATTTAATCACATAGGATCTGTTTATTGTCCAAGACTCAGATCCTTATGTTAGTATATGAGTTATATAGCACTGCAGAACTCTTTTTTTTCCACCTCTAATGACAAGGTCATATTACTTTTTACGGTAAATGTAAATGTGCAGGTCAATCATTTTATACAGCTCAGTGACAATCTGGGCATGAACATTTATAAATAACGAGATGTAAAGAGTGAAATTGACAAAAGATGGTGTCTTTAACATAACTTATTATTAATTAAATTAAATTATGTTACGCAAATGGAAACAATTGATGTCAGCCAACCTTTTAGCAGCTTCACAGCCTCCAAATTAGATGCATCAAGTTTCAAATGAGAGATCTGGCTAACTTTCAATTGAATCTCCACCTCCTGTCTTCTGAAAGCTGTTATCTGATCAATCATTTCATGCGGCTGAAAGAAGGATCAACAGAATTCAAGGTCAGTGAAAATAATTTTGTTACATGTATTTTGTGAAAAAGTATTATATGGCAACTGGAATGTAAACATTGACTCAGGTACTTATGTTAAGTGTGAAATTGTGAAAACCTTTTTTTTAAAAGACCACTTAGCACCAAATAAGAAATTTATAACACGGACTATACAAACTAGTCACTGGTTCCTTTTTCACCATTCTCCTGTCTGAATCATATGCAGATATGGATTTTTTTCAAGGAACTGTACTGTGGTCACAAGTCTAGAGCGAGGCAGGGTTATAGAACTTGTCAATCAGAACTGCTTCAGATGGTTAGTTTTCTTATTGTGGCGTAGTACAGATGGCAACTTTGGAGTATATTTTTTCTGGGGATTTCCCAGAGGTGCACATACTGCTTGTCGCAATCCTAAACTCTTATACATAAATTGTTTTAATCTGCTATAGCCTGTTCTCAATAAAGATTTGATTGTAACTGTCTTCCATGTTTATGGATGACATCATTATTTGGCTGTATTGGTAAGCAAAACTCTATTTCAGTTTTATTACAGTTCTAGTGATATGAGGCTTCAAACACTCTTAAACCTTATAGTTTAACAATGGATATGATTACTTTTCCTTCTACCACATTCAAAGAATCTACAAATGTCTGACCTTAAATTCAGCGAGTATTCGAGCACTTTCTTCTGCATCTCTTTCAATCATGTTCTCATTCTGATGTGTGTCTGCAGCTACTTCTTTCACTTGAAACTCTGCTCGTGGAGTGGCGGCTGGACTGACAGGTGCATTACTGACTTCCTCTTCATTCGAAAATTTAAAAGTTTTTAGAGGTTTTGCAGGTTGCCCACCTGAAGATCAGAATATCACCATCAAACATTATTCTTCTACAAACAAATTTCTATTCAATCTTAACAGATTAGGCTGTCCCCAAGAATTAAAGATCATGTCTTTGCCCTTATAATAAATGAATATAAACTGCAACTACAAGCAGTAAAATGGGTACAAGCAGTAAAATAAGATGACAAAAAAAAGAGAGAGATGAAGGAAGGCCAGGAGAAACTCTTTGCAGAACGATCAAGGAAGGTATTATTATTATTATTTATTTTTCGTTCGTTCTAAAAAATCCCACAGGATCTCTATTACAGCAGGACAGTGGTCCTACAAGATTTTCAGAAGGATGTAGTCCAGAGAACAAAAATGCACTGTATTGTTAGATTAGCGTTTATGGCCTGGCACATCCATCTTGGGTGTTAAAAAGAGTATGACTTTAAGTCTCAACAACACACAAGAACTATATGTATCAATCATATCTAAATGTTATTGTCATTGCATTTTTAGTTTAACTTTCCTTTGCTTCAAAATATCTCTTTGAGAGTGGATTTTCAATATTTCTTCATTAAATGTGATCATGTCATGGACAAAAGTGAGGGAATTTGTGCAATAGTACATCGAACATATATAAACACATGTTTAGACTTACTTAAAACACTTTGTAGGCTTTTGACAAATGCATGGTCATACACGCCTCTTTCTCCCCAGATGTTGAAAATTCTCTCTACTTTCTGTTTCACAGAGTTATCCCTTTCAAAAATAGGAAAATATAAGCACATGACAAATTTTATAAATGATTCAAAAAGATATGGTTATGTGCATCATCATCATTATAAATGATTCACCTTCTCCAAGTAACTGATTGAGATGAGGTTAAAATAAAATTCAAGAAGATTTCTTACAACTAATAACAACAATAATAAGGGGTTTTAAGGCATCAATCCCATTCATTTTATCAAATATATTATAGACAGTGAGTCATGTACTCTATCTGATCTGTCTGTCTATCTATCTATCGGCTATTCATCCATTTGAACCTTGCAGCATCACAGGGGTAGAATAGTGATCTGGAGATGACTCTATTATGAGCTTCATATATGCTTGTTTCTGTGGTTGTCTTTATTCTTGTAAGCAAAACTGAGAACAGGTAATGAAATTTTGCTAATTACTAGTAACACACATAACATACAAAAATTGACATTTCGGCCAAAAGGCTTTTTATCAAGAATACATTCACAACATAATATGACAAGTCTTCTACTTCTGCGGTTGATTTTTGATAACAACATGAAAATTCATGTGATTTCCACCAGAGAGCGTGAAGTACATTGTGATGTCAATTTACACCTTCAAGTCCAGCACATCATATTTCAGCATGCCTTTAATTCGAATGGGCTTCCTTAGCTTGTGACAGCCTTCATATCTGTCGCCAGGCAACTGGTGTATCAACTAAGCCATGACGGTTTACACCCACTGTGCCCTTGGACTTTACAGGCCAAAGCATGCCCCTAGGTGGCAGCTCAGAGTAGGCGGTAATCAGAGATTTAGGCTTCTGGTAAAAAATGTCCATCTCACATGAGATGTTCCTCTGCCGTCTCGCATAATTAGATGTATTGTCCCTGTGCCCATCTGGAACCTTTTCTCTCTGCCAGAGACAGATGTGTCAAGCCATTGGAACAAATAAAACGGAACCACAACACATTTCCATTCTCTGGACTACATCTTGCTGGAAATCTAGTAGGACCATGGACCTGCTACAAGAGAGATCCAGCAGGAGTTTGAGAATGAATGCTAAAGAAGAACCTTTTCTCAACTGTCAGCATGATTCTGGTATGGGAAAAACTTGACAGTATAGTTGGACTTGGCTCCTTCGCCCTCTTAGCCAAGATTTCCTTCACCAACAATGTGAACCCATTGTCCAAGTCTGAGTTTCTACACATATTAAATGCATCTGCATTTCGACTGACCAAGCCGGAATGTCCACTTTAGCTCATGAAATTGTGTGTCAACAGTGTCACTTAAGTGTTGGCGCTGATGTGTCAAAGATATTGTCTGTTTTTTTAGTCAATTCTTATTCCATGTGCAGCCTTCATGTCCACGGATATGCTTCCTAAAAGTATTGTCCAGGAACACAGCATGAGCTGTTGCATTTCTGTTTCTGGGTGCACCACAAGGAGGTACTTGGTTATCTGCACCAGAGCAATAAGATACCTTTTGTACCTCGATACGAGTTCTTCTTCTGCATTCATTCTCAAACTTTTTTCTCAAACCTACAGACTACGCTGAAAGTTTACAGAGCAGTGTTAATTACAGTGTTGTTATACGCTAGTAAAATATGGATTGTGTACAGATGTCATGTGAGAAAACACTTGTCTCAGAAAAGTTATGAACATCAGATTGCAAGACAAGATTATAGGTACAAATGTCCGTGACAGATCTGGCATCCCTAGCATTGACACTATCCTGATGCAGATTTGTTGGGCAGGTCATTTGGTAAGTAAGCTGGGGAAGAATACATGATTTCAAGGTGGTCAAAAGAAGCGCTACAAGGATTTGTTAAAGACCTCACTGAAAGCCTTTGAAATAGACCAAGACACATGGGAAGAACTTGCACAAAATAGACCTACATGGCCCTATACATTCAAAAGGAGTGTCATCTTGTGAAATGAGGAGAAATGCAGCAGCTCAACAGCGGATAGTAGCTAGAAAGTCAAATAGATCAAAATCTATCTACAGTGGTCATTCCATGCCCAAACTGTCCAAGGGCATTTGCAGCTCCTATAGGACTTATTATCCATCTACGAACTATTAGGTATGGACATAATTCTAACTGAATTTTCATAAGTGGATGTACAAATGGTCATCATGACTTGTGATGGGCGAACACACACATATTGGATCTCATTATACAGAATATTCTTATATATAATATTTATTTTAAAAATTGTGCATTCTTCTCTACATTTCAACTGTAATTATTTCTTTTTCTTTCTTGCGTTCCCCGTTGTGTTTTGCAATATACCATGGTTGCTGGTGCACCTCACAGCCTGGTATCTCCGACTTCAGCACCTGTGCTTGCATATTGCTTATGCAGGAGTGTGGTTCTGTTCAATGTCAGGAATGGCCCGACCAATCTTAGTTTATCCCAGTATTTTGTTGGATATGCCCCATATTGATGTTTGTGCCCTCTGCATTGAGTATAATAATCAATCAAGGGTTTATAGTGGTAAAGTGAAATCTCTATCACCTCACACCACACTACAACAGTTATATGGTATGGGTTAATTTTAATGGAATCATGTATACATTCTAGCAGAAAACTAGCATTGCACCAAGTTATGTATGAGTATGTTTTTTCACATTTCTTCCTACAGAAGAATTCTACGAATTTCCTATAGGGAACATAAGACCAATGTGTACGTAAGAAATAAAGTAGAGATGTGTGCAGGTGTCCAGGAGCCATTGCTTTCAATAGTGAAACGACGAAAACTAGCATGGTTCGGGCATGTAAGCAGGCACGATTCCTTGTCAAAAACAATAATGCAGGGAACTGTCGAAGGTGGAAGAAGCAGAAAAGGACAAATAAAGACATGGACAGACAACATCAAGGAATGGACAGGGCTAGATATTTCCACACTCATTCGCATCGCTGAGGATAGAATTCGCTGGAGGACTCTGTGTGCTGAAGCATCCAATGTGGTACCCCTACGACCCTGAAGGGTTATGGGTTTATTGATTGATTGATACAGGCAACATCATCATCAGGCTAGTCAATGTGTTGAGTTGAAGTATAACCATGACATTATTATGTCCTGTGGTGACTGCAATTGTGGGTTTGGTTGTTTGCTGCAGACATCTCCATCCCAAAGAATGACATGCAAATGTCATCTATCTGAAATTGTGGTCAATTTCCCTCATTAAGTCTCCATGAAAACTCTTTGCTTTTCAAAGAAACCAATCAATTATCTTTCAGTTTTGAACATGACATGCAAGGATCAATAGCCATTTAAATCATATCAGACACAGCAGCTACCCATTTGTAGACACTGCTCTCATGCACAAATGAAACAGTGGAATAACTAATTGACAACCCTTACCTTTTAACTGCCAGGAAAAAAAACCCCACAGACACCCTTAACAGTTACTAACTTACTGTATGGATCACTGTCAACTTCAGAAGACCTGCACTTTTTTAAGAATGGCAATGTGCTCACAAGAGTAGATATACTCATCAGAATTTGGATATTGACAACAACGACATGTCCCTTATTCTCAGTAGCTTTATTCAGCTCAAAATATCTTAATTTTCATCAATTGGGAATGTGAACACAACTGAAACTATAACAAAAGAGGCCTCATATTGCTTCAGAAGGTAACCGGACAAAATATCCCAAGGACTAAATATGAAAATAATATATAACATATTTCATAAAAACTGTAATAAACATTAATGAACAATATAAAAATAAACAATCCTAAATGTGAAGGAATTTACAACTCACGATTAGCTTGGAAGTCCTTCAAATCACTCAATTACTTACTAATGACTTGGAAGTTCTTCGAATTACTCAACTAAAACGTTCACATAAGACTACTAGAAATCTCTACACTGAAATACTACTCGAATAAAATGGACTACTGATTACGAACCTCTGAACTAAGCAAACCATATCTTCTTTACATCTTACCCCTGGACCTTTCGTCACATGAGTTTGGTTTTTTCCCCCCAAGATGGTCAAGTCCAGCGTTTTGCACGTTCCGAGACTCCCATATTGACTATCTTAGAGGTACGCACTAACCACACAAATGTCAAGGTAGTATGTTTACATAAGAGACTGACTTAGTCTAGTAACACTTCTGATTCCAGCCTATGTTTGCTATTTTAATTTTCTAGTTTGTGGAAACACAGTAATTTAAACAATAAAGGTGTTATTTTCACAGCCTTAGTCATTCCATATATCTCCACAGTATGTTTGTATACAAGATATACTATGTTTACATCCTATTAGGTACTAGGTCTGTTGATTATCCATTTCTCATACCGGACATGTCCATAGGCACTCCGATCTCCACTTCAGTAAATCTCTAAGGGTAAAACGGCTGATGGTTCCTGAGTTGGATGATGTAAACATCTTAAACGTTCTCATCTTAACCATGAGAAATAAGATGGTTTACATCTTATGTTCCATAAAACGTGCAATATCTCCTAGGGTGTTGTCATAAATTACGTCACCAATTTGACTATGTTACTACCGGGTATTACTTTTATGTTTTTCCTAACTTTTGGCTTAATAGGGTTATTTTGTCATGGAACCCTTCAGAGTTCTCCCATACTAACACTGATTGATGCAACTTTCAACTTATTTAATGCATAATAAAAGGTACATTGGTTATAACTGTGATCTACCTGCTGCTGTCATTTACTTAAACTGACTTTTTGTTTCATTATTTCAGTACCCTCTCAGAAAATTATAGTCACAAGACGTCCAACTATTGACAAACCACACAAAAACTACCTGACTAGAGCTGCAGCTTCCTGCAAGCACTCCTTAAAAGCTGCATTGTAAACATATGCCTTCTTTTTCTTGCAAGTCTGCACAACATCATTACACAGGTAAAATAGGGTCAGGCGATGTGATGGTTGAACTGAAACAGGGCAATGTTATGATAAGATTATTTGTTCTGTCAAAGTAAAATTTGATGCTAGTGTGTCTTCTTCTTTGTTGTTTCCTCATACAAAGGTGGTGATCTGTATCAGACAGGTAAAGCTTGGAACATGGTAAAGAAGTTTTGCTAATCACTAGAAACACACATAATAATACACAAATCGAGGTTTCAATCAAACAACCTTTATCAAGACTAGATACACAACAAAAAAGCAAGAATGACACAATTGACTTTCACATGGAATAGCAAAATGTGGAGATAACCTGGAAGGATTGAAACTAGGTCACAGGTGTAACAACACAAACAGGAAATATACAAAACACACCCAAATATGTGTGAAATATACAAACAGAGAAATGATGGCACACTGTATCATCCAAACAACTGGTGCTCATTGCCAAATTGATATATATAGCGGTTATCAAGCTATACATATTATTGAGATTTACTCCACATTTACTCCATTAGCCACATGGCTCTACCCCTTTCATAGAGATGTCAATTTTGGAGCACATGTTCTATCATCTGCTTGCCATCTCCACATGGGCATGTCTGTATGACCAAGTTTCAGCAAAATATACATGGAACCTGTTTAAGTAAAGCAATTGTAATGTGGTCTCTTTTTTTTTATAGTGAGCTGAATATCTCTCTTAAAATCTTCTTCTGCATTTGTGATCAAACTCCTGCAGATTAGAAGGATGTAGTCCCGAATATAGAAAGCATTGTGTCATGTTTTACTACTTGGCTGCAGCACCTGCACCTTTTGGCCAGACACAACTGACTGCAGCATGGTTTATGGGCCACTTCACCATCTATGGGATGGGATGACTAACCCTACCCCCAAAACTTCCTTAATTGCCTCTTATGACACGCAAGGCAGGTAACAGTGTCACTATTCTTTGTTGCTCTCCTTTAAGCACTGGTAACACACGCACACCTCTTAAATGATTGTTAGTATGTTCCTGTAGCCAGCTTTCACTGAAGCTGTGTTTTATTAACATCTTTATTTCATCATAACTTGCACTGTCTTCAATTTGGCACTTGTTTCTACCCTTTAATCACTATTATTTTTGTGGACCAAGAGAAAGCTATGGATAACACTACTGACATATGGAGTTCCCCAACCGAACATCCGATAAGCCTATGTCAGAGCATATATGCCAGTAGTCAATGCGCAGTAAGAACAAGCACAGGTACATCCAATATTTTCCAAATTCCCTTAGGAGTGAAAAAGGGAAGTGTACTATCCTCCCTATTGTTTATAACATACATAAATCACATATGCAAAAGACAACGGAAGAAAACAATCTGAAGGATAACTCAAACGAATTTCTATTTGCAGACGACCAAGCACTAGTAACATCATTAGAAGAGCAACTACAAAGACACATAGACAGATTATATCAAACATGCCAAAACTTTAACATGAAGATAAATACAGAAAAGACAGAGCAATGACAATAGAAAGAACATAAGCCGATGGAGATAGATATATTCTCACAGACAATCTTGTCTTTGAGAGAACATTGGTGTATCTTCAAGCTGCTATTGGAACTCTAACCGCTTGTCTGGATCCTTGGTATTGGTCACACTGTTGTCCATGCCCATTTGTTACATCAACCTTTGAAATTCAGTTAGAGTTATGCTCTTGATTATGAGTTCGCAGACAGCTAATACGCCCAATTCTGTCCACAAATGTCCTTCGACAGTTCTGGCATGGGATGACCACTGTAGATGGTTTTTGGTCTACCCATGACTTTAGGGCTACTCTCCACTGTTGAGCTGCATAATTTCTGCACTTTTCAGAAGATCCTGCGCCTTTTTTTTAAAAAAACTATAGAGCACCATTTTGCTCTATTTTTTTTAAGTTCACATGTATCTTGGTCTATTTCAAAGGCTTTCAGTGAATTCTTTAATGAATCATTTGGCCAATTTGAGATCATATGTCCTTCTACAACTCATCATAGAGAAGTATCGTTGGCAGACGATGACCTGCATACCTACCAGATGACCTGTCCAATGAATCTGTATCTGCATCAGAATAGTGTCTATGTTAGGGATACCAGATCTGTCAAAGACTGGTATCTGGAATTTTGCTCTTGCAATCTGATATTCATAACTTTTCTGAGACAATTTGTGTTTCCTCACGTCATCTATACCCAGTCCATGTGTCATCAGTATAACAGAACTGGAAGTACCACTGCTCTGTCAACTTTCAGCTTAAGTTTGTGGATAACGTCATTTTTATGCCACATATTTGCGTACATTCTGCCGAAAGTGCTGCTAGCTTTGGTCATCCTTGTATATACTTTATCATCAACGGTGGCAATAGTTACATTAATCTATTGGGCAACCGAAAATTAGTGGGTTGTATCAACGTCAGCGCTACGGTAGCTGCGTTAGTTGTGTATAGTTCAGATGTTGTTTTCTGGGCATAATAAAAGTCCAGCTGGTGTCAGTAGCCAGATTTTGTATACTTTCAACACTTAATGGACATATTTTGTTGCAAAAAGATTTGGTAATGCAGAGGTCATTTCTAGTGCCGAATTCCAGAAACCTTTGTCCAATTTCATTCATGAGCCCAGCATTGTACTTTCCAAGGATCACCCAGTATGTATATGAAATCTGAATGTGAAATCTCATTCATTGCATTATCCAGCTCCTTATAGAAGGCACCCTTCATATCTTCAGCTGTGCGTGTTGTTACTAGGCAATAATAACTGTCATAAATATATACGGTTAACAATCTCAATGCTGACACACAACTGTTTAAAAAAGACAAATAATGGAGGGAAGAGTACCTGGGAAGAGGAGAAAGGGCAGACCAAGAAGACGATGGACTGACGACATTAAAGATAACATCGCTAGGAAATGCAAGCCACATCGCCCAAGACAGAGAGAGGCTCAGAGAGTTCATTGGGAAGACAACGTTCTGGAAGGAATACGTCACATGACACATACTTCCAGACTACATTAGACAGTGCTCCTCAAAAGATATTACTATACAGATTAGATGGATACAAAGCCAGGGGCAGACCATGAATATGATGGATAACAGAAATAAGAGTCAATGAAAACAAACATTAATGAAGCACACAAAAAAGCCATCTCCAGAGAACTCTTCTACCCCTGAAACTGCAAGGCATAAATGGGTATAAAGCTAAAGGAAAAAAAAGATGTCTTACAGCAAATGCAGAGAAAAAAATCAATAGACTGATGAAGATAAGGAACAAGTAAACCATAGTGGACAAGAATAGAAGAGAAAGAAGGAGATACCTGGTTATACAACTGGTAATTCAGACACAACCATAACAAATGTTGTGGAAACAGGTATCTTGAGGACCTGTTTGGACTGCAAAGAAAGTCCTTTTTATTGTAACATTATTAACTTAATATACCCGGTAATCTTTATTGCTTATTTGTTGTTATTGCAACACTCCCTACTTTGTCAGACATTCTCTGACATTTTGTTATTTATATCTTGAGGTGTTGCTTTGGACTAGTTTCTGCAAGAGAGGATATATGCTAGAAATTTACTATCATCAGACAGTAGAATATGCAATGATCATTTATAAGAAGCTCAGAATTTACATCAATATCCAGTTACATGTCTGCCACCACCACACCTAGACTAAACAACAAAAGGTAACAACATGATATTGGAACAAGACAAGCTGCAGGATCGGCAGAACTGTGCGCTATCTGCCCACAATCGAGGCTCCCAATCTAGACCAGCTGTCAACTAAGTCTAAAAGTTATAGTTTAAATGGTGGTTCTGAAAAGATGTAAGCATTGTGATGCATATTCACAGTGGGTTCCTAGGTTGCAAAGGAAGAATGAGTATAGTAGATTTTGAATCCTTTTGCATTTATGAGGACTGACTTCATTGTGCCTAGATTTTCTCATAAGAACTTTTCTCTCAACAGAGCACATAAATCCCATAGCTATAGTAATAATCCACAGGGACCTTAGAAAATGAACTTGTAAACAAGATGTTGCAGTTCAATATGGAATATGTTTGAATGACTTGCTGTTTATGAAGTGGAGACTGATGTATTTCTGTGGCACACAGTTGACAGGTAACCAATGTGGTCCCTATGCTGTGTTGGAGCTATATATATGCAACACAGCAGCGAAAACGCAATGCAAATCCATATTCAGGACACAAAATATTCCGTACACAGATTTTTGCTGGTAGGTTAGCTGGCCATATTTTTTTTTTGTCAAAGGCTTTTGTTGTTGGATTCTAAATAACTTGGTTCAGCCTTAGTAAAGTCCCTCAACAAAAGACCTGGCATGAACAAGAATGTCATCTGCTATAATGACACGCTAGACAAATCACACACAGAAAATAATATAAAGTGATCTTTATGTTGTCACAAAGTGTGATTCTATTGCACAACAATGCTTGTCCACATGTTGATTTCATTTATGTTTCCCCTTATGGTAGTGACTCATTTATAAGAATTTAAGAAATTGGCATGACATTTTATATACCCGAACAGCAGCCTTTCTTCTTAGTCTTATCAATTTCTGAAAGATAAATATTTTTTATGTGCATCGTGTTTCTATTTATTGCATTATCACTCTCCAATCAGGACTGAGGATACTGTGGTAAAGTCGTGGTGTTAGATCTCCCTCCCCCAATGAGGTCCAAAATAAATAAACATCAAATTTTAACTACAGTAAGTCAAAACAAGTGGTGTATGTAGGGGATGGGTAGTCATTAGATAGAGCTAAAATGTGGACATCACTACAGAAACTAACCCTTATATTTGTCCCCGGACGCATGGAGGGAAATGAACGAGCCAATCAATTAGCTAGCCTCGCCACAATAATAGATGGTCAGCATATGCACTGAGCAGACATACTCATTGCTCTTTGTGATTCTACATGAGGATTTTGAGAAGAATGAGCATGACTCATTATTGAGAATGAGCGAATTGGGAGTGAAGATGGGCGTAGTCCGTAGAACAGCTGACAAATTTCAAAAAGAGCAGTGAAGCAACACAGAACCGGAACCATCAGTCATTATACCCTGAGAGATTTACTGAAGCGGAGATCTGAGCACCTATGGACATGTCCAGTGTGTGAAGAGGATAATCAACAAACTAATACCTAATTTAACTGTAAACTGTCAATACTGCATTTTTCCCATTAAGGAGTTGCAGAGAGGGGATTGAATACCTAATTTAACACAAGGTAAAAATATTATCACAAGCACCCCACTCCTTGCAACCCGAATATACCACTACATCGAAAATGAGAATTAATTAGCCGTTGTCATATCATCATCAATGGACACTTGCTCAAATTTCTCATTTTCCAATGAGTATGTCCAGGAATACAGAAGATCAGATCAGAAAGACAGAGGAGAAAAGAGGCAAATGATAATAATGTCCCTGCTTTGCAGAGCGAATATTAGCATTTAATAAAAAAAACAATAAATGTTATGAAGAAGTAGAAAAAAAAACATTTGTGATTGTCTAATTTGGTTTGTGAGTTCGTAGATGACAGATGAGTCCGATTCATGCCAGGAAAGTTCTATTGCAGGCAGTGCATGCAGGAGTTCATGGAAGGAGAGTTTTAAGATTTGTCCCTCCGCTTCCATCAATTGCAAATTGCCCACAGTGTTCTTTATTTTTCAAATTTAGTGATGCCAACAGTGATCAGAGTGAGACAAGCTGAGCAATCAGGGGCTGTAGTGCGTGAGAGTTTTTTAGGTGATCCTTGAAGTGCTTTCTCTGCAATCCTCTTGAACGTTTACCATAGCACAGCTCCCCATAGAATAATCTATTTGGAAGGTGCTTGTCTGGCATTCGGACGATGTGGCCAGTCCAGCGGAGTTGGGACCTGGTCAGCAGGACATGGATGCTTTGCATACAGGACTTTTGAAGGATTTCCATGTCTGGTACTTGATCCTGCCAATGTACTCCCATGAGGTTACTTAGGCACAGAAGGTAGAAAGAGTTACACTGTTGAGCATGTCTCACAAAGACAGTCCAGGATGACGCAGCATAAAGCAGTGTTGGCAGAAACACTGTGTGGTACATGTCCAACTTAGATGTCAAACTAAGACCATGCCTGATCCGGATATTGACACGAAGGCTTCTGAATGTCATGAGCAATATCCTCATCAATTGTTGCAGTCTGCAACAGGGTTCTGCCGAGATATACAAACTTCTTGGCAGTATTGAGTTTTTGTCCCTTTATTGTCATTACTAATTTTGTGTAGGGGACACCTGGCACTGGTTGATAATACATTACTAATGTCTTCATAGTACTGATGGCGAGACTGAATGCATCACAGGCCACAGAAAAGAGATCCATGCTGTCCTACGTCTTTCAGACAAGAAGCATTTAGTGCACAATCGTCTGAGAACAAGAGGTCACGAACAATGTCCATCTTAGTTTTGGTCTTGGCCTCCAATCTACTAAATTTGAATAGCCCTCCATCAGCTCAATAACAAAAGCAAATTCCTACACAGTTATTCCGGCAGAAGGCATAATTTAACATGGCAGAGAACACCATGCTGAAGAGCTTCGGAACCAGGATGTAACCCTGTTTGGCATCGTCATCTTGCACAAAGGCTGTGATACCATCATGGAACTGATGAACCATTCTGGTGAATTTTTTGGAACATCCAAATTTGGCCATGATCTTCCATAATCCACTATTTACAGTGTTGAATGCCTTATCCAACACTTATCCAATTAGGTCGACAAATGTGGTGTAGAGATCATTGTTCTGTTTGCGACACTTTTCCTGTAGTTGTCTGGAATATCATGCCAACCGTACATCTGCCCTGATAGAAGCCACATTGGCTCTCTGTGAGGAGACCTACATATGTGCTCTGTGACTTTCCTTTCTCTCTTCTGTTCTTATCGTATTTGTCTTTTTCCTCTCTTTCTCATCTGATCTTCTTCTTCTTCGTTCAGCATGTGGTCATGCTATACTGTCAGACCTGTCATCAAGACAAAGTCCACTGTCTTCTCCAGGTCAGAGCGGCTGCCCCATAGCTTTTGCCTCAAGTCTGTATCCTCTGGCCAGGTCTGCTGTCTCTGCTCTTTGTATGTTGGGCAGTCCTGAAGTATGTGTTCTAGAGTCTGGGTTCCGGATCCACATGGACATTCATCTGTGTATGAGATCCTTAATCGATAACGGTGACCCAACAATCTGCAGTGGCCTGTTCTAAGGATCTGATCTCCTGTATTCTCCATTTCCTTTTCTCTTACATAATGTTTTTTTGTTTGTAAAATTCATTGCTTGTCAGTGTCCTGATGACGACTTTTTAGTCGAAATGTAATCCGCCACGGTGTCTTGTTATTAGGTTACTTTATCGTTATATTTTGGTAACACGAATACCTATTCTATTCATTTTGATATTTACCGTGTGACCCCAGCCACCATTTCCAGTTGAGTTGTTACCCGACACCGCAACCGTATCTCTTAATCTTTAGCATGCTGTGTTTACAATTTGGGCGATACATTTAGCCCTAATTGTGTCATGTCTTGATTCCGAAAGTCGAAATCCATTGCCCAGCACATTTAACCCGAATATTTAAAAAAGCCAGATTTGTAATTTTTTAGTGGCAATTTTCAAGTAGTTATTTATTTAGCTTCCCGTTTCTGTTCATAAAATGGCGTTAGGACACATCGTGTGTTATGCAATTGAAATCAGAGCAATCTGTAGTCATCAGCATTTGGCGAAGCGACATGACAGTGAATCAAGTTTTATATACTTTTGTTTTATCATATATCCAGTGAAATCATTATGAATTGTGATTTAAAAGCGGAAAACTTGAGAGGTTAAGTTCTTCAAATACATTAAATAAAATATACCATAAGGTTTTACTTATGTAAAATATATAATATTCAACTGATATGGAGCGACCAAAAATACAATAGGTCTAGATCGAGATAAATCTAAATCTGTCTTTATCACATGTCTCGTATCACACACAAACAAAACTTACACCAATATATGCAGAATTTAATTCGTTATTTATATGTGCAAATATTATTTAAATATCTCTAACAACAAAAAAGTTATCACAATATCAAAACAGCCACTAACGATTATGTAACATTTCCAAAAACTAATTCCGCTGCAGGAGAGAAATTACGTAATTGTAAACACAGCGTGCCTAAGGTTAATCTATGTGCATGCTTATCCATTCCCCACCATGTGCCACATCTCCAGCATGCACACACTTTGTATAACATTATCAGTGTGTCCCATTTATGAGAATGGAAATACCAAGAGGCAGGCAAAGGTCAAGAAGATGGATCAAAGGAGTCACAGAAGTACTGTGAGATCATAACCTCACTGCTTGAGCGTTGCCTGGCCAAATTGGGAGCAAAACATAGCAAAGATGTTTTACTTCCATGTATGTCGCAAGAGGCAGCTAAGGAGGTTATAGAGTGGAGTTGGCTGCCCCACAGTATACAGGGTCAAAGTGAACAGTAGTCACTCTGAAGTCGGATGTGTCAGGCAAAAAGGTGCAGATATTTTAGCTTCTTCTGCGATCAATTGTTAAACACCCAGTCCAAAATTGGTCATGCATAGAGTGGTTTGTTTTAGTCATCTTAAAGTCCCTCAACAATTGTTAAGTCGTTCTGTGAACAGCAAAACTGGGACAATTCTGTAGTATGTGTTCTGGTGTCTGTGCTACTGCTCTGCAGATACAGGCCCCAGAGTTGTAGACACTGATTACGTGTAAGTGTGCTATTAGATGGCAGTGACCCATTCTCAGTTGAATTATCGTGGTGTGTTCACATTTCTGTTTAATTTGCTAATGTTGTCTTTCTTGGGGCTATAGATTTTGTTTAGTTCTCTCCCCTGAAGTCATATAAATTGTTTTAGCAAAAAGATATTGCAGAAAATCTGTACACCATGACACAATGCATTTAGATCTTCGGATGATATCCTGCTGAACTACAGGAGTTTAAGAATGCAGAAGAATAACATCACTGCACATCAATCATCAAAACCTGCAATAGCCAGAAAACTATCATCATCTAGACAAAGTTTTGCCTAACAGCAAATACAGAGATAAAAGTTGAAGATAAAAGAAGAAATACTTTAAGGTCAGTGATCATTAAACATTTGTTTTCAGCTGTGTGCTTGAGAGAAAGAAAGAAAATGAATGGACAAAATAGAACCAGCTATTGCCTATGTTGCTTGGACTCAAAGCAACATTGTTATCTGTGAGGCATGTTGCTAGATGTGACTAAGAAGATTTTGGGGTGGAATTGGCCATCTCATCTCAGATCAATGTAACTTAGAAGCCAGATGTGTCAAGCCAAAAGAAGCAGATATCACAGCTAAACTGTAAGCCATGATACAATGCATTCCATTCTCTGGAATACATCCTTGCTAATCTGCAGGAGTTTGAGAACAAAGAAGAACTATATATATATAGTCTGAGAAGTGCTTTAATGTGCAAATACTTGATAAAGTTGTGTAAAATTATTAATTCTGTTAAATATTCAAAATTATCACTCTGTCAAGCTTACCTGTTTTCTTGAGAACTTTCATCCACAACTCAACGATTTTAGAATGATGATTCTTGTGGTGAATAATCCAGAGCGACAGACTTTGAATGCTGTCTTGCGTGTTAATCACAGTTTTCAGTTTTTTTTCTACACTCTCTTCATTTAGTGCTGAGGCCATTTTTTTGTAAAACTATTTAGTGGACTGGATGGCTAATACTCAGTTCACTCAAGAAAATTTGTGTCTCTTTAGAAATAATTACATATCGCAAAGATTATGTTTAGAATAAAACACAATTGTATTATACAGATAATACAACAATCAATCACTCATGTGCCATGCTAAGTGACGCTTGTGATCATGTTTCTTTACAACCCCTTTCAACAAATAAAACAAGGAGCTAGACAGGGATGTGTACTTTCACCTGTTCTCTTTATACAATGAAAAGATATTGCTTACAACAGTTGATATCTCAGGAATATCAGTGGTAGGATATAACATAAATAATTTAAGATATGTGGATGACACTGTTCTGATTGCTAAAAGTGAGGAAGACCATCGAGAATTAATTAATGTAGTGATGAAAAGTAAAGAGAAAGGCCTCTTCCTAAATATCAAGAAAACAGAAGTAATGGTTATTTCAAAGAAACAAAATATCACAATGTGCAAGTTAAAAGTGAAACATAATATTAAAACAGGTCAACCAATTCAAGTATTTAGATACAATGATTACAGTAGATGAAAGAAAGAACTTCAACAGAAATCAGAATAGAGGAGGCAAAAACAACATTCAGAAAAATATATTGTGTAATATGACCATGTCATCAGAGGTGAGGAAGAGAGTTCTGGAGAGTTATACAACTCCTATACTGACATATGGATGCAATTCTTGGGAAATTTAAGGCAGTAGAGATGTGGCTCTACAGAAGAATTATGGGAATACCATAGATTGCCAGAAAAACTAATGCAGAGGTGTTGAAAGAGTCAAATGCAAGACGGAGCTTCATCAATAACACAATCTTAATTTTTTGGCCACGTTATGAGACAAGGAGGTTTGGAGAACATAGTCAGAACAGGCAAGATTGACAACGTGAGATAATATTAGACAGTTTAACAACCTGGCATGACAGGGAAGCAACAACGATTCTGATACATAATACTGGAGACAGAGCCGTAGAGAGCCATAATCGCATACACCAGCTGGCACCTGATGATGATGAGTGCCCACATGCACAAACTGAGACGGGGTTTGAAGTTAAGCATAGAATATAGATCAAGCTGTTTCGTGTGGATCTAGCATTCAAACATATCACAATTAGTGATATCATGTCTATCATGTTTTGGTGAAAATCTAGCATAGGTCTCAGTTGGGCTATAAATAGCAAACTGTTTACATTAATGTCACGGATTTCCCTTGAACAGCCAATCATATCGATAGACGCAGCAGACAAGAATTCTTAGAGAATTAATTATTAATTATAATCCTTAAAAACAAATATATAAATTAAATCTAATCCTTTTACACCCCCCCCCTCCCCAAAATATATAACATTACGCAACTTGCCTAACACTGCAAAGGTTAGGTAATACCTCAAAACTAGCACAAAGGAGACCTATACTAGAGATTGGCCAATATTTTAATTTGGTAGCTATGTCTATAGGCCTAGTCTAATCTGTACTATTCAGGTGAAGCAGTGATCAATCCAGCATTTTTTTAAAGTTGCAGTGATTTTCAAGGAATATTAGGCATATATGATATTTAGCCTCTAGGCCCCCTACTATTTACAAACTTACATTCAGTTGGTTGTGTCCCATTTTACTAAGCCTAAGTTTCTGAATAGCCCAGAAACTTAGAAACCTAACTGTCTGCGGCTGAAATGCCGAAATTGACACTCGCTGGTACAGGTACACTCCACCCACAGTTATTTAAATGTGATTTTAAGATTAGTTAAGTAGCGATTACTTAGATTCATTATCCGATTAACAATCAGAGATTCAGTAATATAGTATGCCAATAAGTAATACTTGGCTCGGTACTGTCTGCCAGAATACTACAGCAGCTAGATAGATATATTCTGGTTATAATACGTTACTAAGGCCCTAAAAAATTGCATAGCCTTCCTAAACTAGAATCAATGGAGAATGAAACCGAGAGCAATTATTTCGAGCAAACATTGTTAAGATATTCAAGCATACGCTTTTTTAAAAGCAATAAACAAACTTGCAGTCACAATAAACAGTATATTATGTTTGAAAATCCAACACAATTCGTAAATGAACATTTCAATTATAAACATCATTACTCGTGTCATTAGCTCTGCCTTTCTACCGCTGGTATGGAAGCCATGATTTAAGTCTCGTTTATGCATATCTCGTTCTTAACGTGACAACACCAGCAGAACAAAATAGGCATGGAAAAAGCGCCGGCTAAATATTTTCTTATAACATTTATTGTTACAATTGTCTCGCCTTGTTACAAATAATGATTAGCCTCGCTTAAAATTTGCTATTAACTATTGATAGCCGAAATTAACAGGATATTCAATAAAATGACGTTATTGAACCACTCCTTAACAGAAAAACGAGCTAAAAAATCAGTGATTTGCCAGTAGAGAAAATGTAATAATTACACTCTTATTAACTTGTTTATTCAAGAATATACACATAACATCTTTTAATGAAATTAATCCTAGTTTCCCCAATGACAAATTATAACAACTCAACCTGAGATACAAGCATAATCACTCCAAATACTCATAACATGTATAACTACAAAACACATCTCGTAACTGGCATTAAGTGCATGCTTACCTGGCACATACTTTCATTGATTCATTCATCATCACAGTTCAGTATATAAATTGCATAAGTGTCGTCAGGATCATTGTTTTCTCCCTCAATTATTTTAAACGGATTAAACTTAATTTACTTGCATGAAAGATGATGGTGTATATCATATTTAACTGTAAGTATTAATTATGTCAGATTTAAATTATTGTGTTATCAAACATGAAATATCAAATCAATCTTGATTCTTGTATTCATGTTTGCTGGTTACTGACTTAGCAGTAGCTAAACTGACTACTCGTCTTTAGCTACTCTTAACTTTACTGCCTATAGCATATACTATAATGCCTAGGTTAAAGTTAGTAAATGTTACTAACGGTTAGTAGTTAATAGTAGCCACAATGATAGTTGTGGTAACTGACTTAGTACTAGAGCTAGTAGTAAGGTCATTAAATGTAAAATTTACAGTAATCAGTGCGAGTGTTGCACTTTTCAGTCTTTTGCAGGTCAAATCTGACCATGTAGTCTACTCAGTTGAGTATGTAACAATGATGTAGAATGATTACTTTCTAATTCTTTTCTACGAGTTAGGCCTAATGATTATCTATATTACTATGTGACGTGTCCTTTACAGAACGTTGTCCTTACTCTGTCATTCTGGTAAGGCATAATACTAAACTTAACTATAATATTTATAATACTAGGGTCTATGCAAGCAGCACATCCTTTTTTGTGTCAAGTTTGAGTGTGTCCATTAGTCTTGATCTGCCTCTTGTCTTTCCTGTACCTTTTCCTTCATGATTAGGCCTAATATTTCTAAACCATTGTGTCTTTTTATATGCCCAAAATATATTAGCTCTACATTTTAAAATATTTTTTATTAACAAACCAGTCTTCTTCTATTTTCAAGTCTTGCGGCCGTATGCTTTGGTTATTCTTTCTGTCCATAACCTTTCTTTCCTATAACATTTCCTTTGAATGTCAATATTTTCTTTTCCATTGTGGATGTCATTGCTTGCATCTCACAACCATATGTTGCCACTTGAAAATATAGGCTAGCTGCTTAATAGTTCGCACCTTGCCATATATTTTTCATCTGTGATGTCTTTTTATAAATAAAACAGTGGCGAAGAGAATAACACCATTTGAATTAAAGTGCCTGGGTCTTAGGGCATGAGCCCATGGACCGCTGGATCAGAATTAAAGTGTTATAGAAGAGTTTTGAGAATACCATGGACAACGAAGAAAACAAACCAGGAGGTGTTACGAACAATTAACGTCTAGGAAGGCTGGCTTCTGAACACTATATTAAAGAAAAAGCTAGTTTTTTCGGTCATATTAAGAGACACAACGGCATGGAGCTAGTGTTACTGGAGGGGATGATAGAATGCAACAGGGGCAAAGGCAGACCAAGACGCCGTTGGACAAAAAACATTCAAGAATGCCTGCGCATGTCACTGAAAGAGGCAGGGCAACTTGCTCAAGACCGCAGAGAATTCAAGAGATCCATAGGAAAGACTACGTTCTGAAAATAATATGTCACTTGATGTTTTTTTGTAAGGCCATTGCTAATTAATCTGCTTCTGTTCTGATCTCTGCTGAGCAATCTCCTGTGATGTTGATGGTTGACATGAGATATTCAAAGTTACTGACATTTTCTAGTTGTTCTTTGGCTGTCAATGACTGTTGTAGGTGTGAGTTTATTTCTGTTTATATGCATTATTTTTCTGTTTTGATTGAGGAAATGATTTTTTTCCCTAACTTATATTTAACAGACATAATTATGTGTTCTAAACCAGTGGGACTTCTTGTTTAGGGTGGTGCCATCTGCATACCTAATTTCTGGAATTTCATGTTCTCCGATATTAAGAGATTGAAGCTGTGCATAATGTGGGTTCATTTCACATGGTTTCTTCGTATATATTTAACAGATGTGGTGAGAGAATGTATCCATGTTTGACTCATTTTTGGGCCTCAAACCAGTCAGATGTTTCTCCCTTGAGGCGGACAGAAGCCTGCTTGTGTTAAAGCCTTTTGATGGTGTTGGTTGGTTGCTGATCCAGCGGTCCATGGGCTCATGCCCTTTGACCCAAATTATATTGCTGGGGAGTCTGTGGATTTTCGTCCCACCCCGGGCCAGAGCCAGCGGAAAACTATCACACTACTAGGAAGGAGGGTTTCAACCTATGAACTGCTCCGAGCCACTGCAGCCAAGATAGGGTTCACTGTGCTCATTCCCCGCCACCAATTGACTACTGGTTATGCCGAACTTCTCTATTGCTCCAGGCATGCAACCAAATGTTCAAGTTAAAAGGATCGTCACGTCCTGAGTCAGTGTGCCTCTATGATGGACCTCAGCCATAGGAAAAACAGTGCTGTCAGTTTCCTCCTCCCCACTGCTGCGCAGCAAATCTCTAGCTCTCTCCCAACAACAGAGGGTGCATACATAAACAAATAAAGGAAAAGAATACAACATGGCATAAAATACATTGTAACAAAAAGATTAAAAGTATGAGAGGCATAATTGTATAGATGACATGCCATGAAGCTTCTATAATAGATAACCTCAATATAACGGCATGTCATCTACTTAGGCTTTTCTGTTGCATGGGTGGTTTGTCTAATGGGCCATTGGTGAGACCCACAGACGCAAACCATGCGTTTTTGATGGTGTGTGAAGCCCATGCTTTCCATTATTTTCCATAATTTCTTACGTGTTGTTATGCAATCACGGGTCTTTGGGCAGTCAATGAAACAGGTGTATATGTCTGCATTAAACTCTCTGTACATATCTATTGTATTGTTAAGATGTGATTCCTAGTACCTCTGTACTGTCTAAAACCTGCCTGAACTATATTTCTTTCTTTGTTACTGTGTATAGTTTTTTAAACAGTAATATCAAAATGGTGTATTAATTGTGGAGAAAAAAATCATCTGAATTTATAACGGTCATTCAGAACAAGGTGATAGAAAACTATTTCTCGGGAAATTTATACCAGAAAAGATCTAGGAAAGAAATGCACCAGTGGAATGTTGATCACAACACACCTGGCTTTTTTATATTGACAGAAAAATATAGATTTATAGACATATTCTGAATGTGCATCAATGTAAATGGAAGCTTACATTCAGTCTCAGAAAGAATCAAGTGTATTTTGAGCTTTTTTCAATTCCACGTTCATCTTCGCTTGAAAAGGAGGGGAGGGGGTTACATCATTATCATTACAAACTAATATGTAGTTTCCTTTCTGACTCATGTTATTCAGTGATCATTTTCAAATTCCATCTGGATCACAACACACATGGATTTTTGATATTGACAGAAAAATATAGATTTATAGACATATTCTGAATGTGCATCAATGTAAATGGAAGCTTACATTCATTTTGATGAGGAAGCTGTAGAACTTTTGTAGATGACTGATTTACTCAATATGGATGTAGGATGCAGTGCCATGAACTGTGCAGGCTTCTACTCTTAGGAAACTGTATCATGACTTTCTTTTACAGATAAAAGGATAGAAAGCCAGTTCAGTAGACGTTCTCACAGCAGAGATCATGAGGTGGGATAGACTTCCTAATAATCAATCTCCTTAGTTGTCTCTTACCATGTATGGCAGGTTACAATGTTGCCATCTTTGCTCCTATTCTGGTATTTGAAATATATGGTCAATTTTCTTGGTGGTTTCTCCTGTGTTCGTTCTCAAACTCCAGCAGATTAACAGGATGTAGTTTGTAAAATGAATGCATTCTGTGTGTGTATCATGGTTTACAGCTTGGCTGCAATAACTGCACTTTTTGGCCTGACACATTGAGTCTCGGCATAGCTTCTGGCACACCACTATGGGAAAACCACTTCAGCCCCCAAAATTACCTTAGTTGTCTCAAACAGCGGGCGTGATAGATGTTGCTTTTCATTTTGTCAGACATCTAGCAGTTTGGTTATTTATAAGTGTTTCTTCGCTTCCCTTATGTAATCCTACAACATATGTGTGAGTGATTACTTATTTTAGAGGATTTTATTTCATGCGGGATATTACTTTCATACTTACTTGTCAATGTCATGTTTTACTTTTAAGCACTTAGTAGGTTATCTAGATAATACTACATGATTGATTATCATATTAAAATTGTTGGTTTTTTTCCTCAGTTGATGGATGAAAAATTGGAACGTACAAGTAGCAACTCATAGTTTTGCAAGTTTGTGTTTAAATAAAGTGAAATGTGTAGAATTCATGAAGGAAACTCAAGGCCGAATTGTTGGAGTGAATATTGTTGCACATTAAAGTTATTGTTTCATGATTTCAAATTCACCAGTCAAAGTTCAAGCTGATTTTCAATCTGCAAAGATGGAGGATGATTTTGTTAACTTCAGATTCATATATCCGTAATTTATGTTGGTATGCTTGTGCTATTTTCTCAGACGTGGGAGAAAACAATGATGATTATGTATGATCTCAATTCATTAGACCCCCCACGTTGAAAAACACTAATTTAAATGTCTTTGAGTTATAATTTATTTCACTTTAGTCCTATCACTTGACATTTGTTCGCAGGCTGCACCTTAGTTGCGCTTTATCTGTGCATTTTACACTGTTTAATATAATTAATAACATTTTATCCAGACACATTTCTGTGCTGCAATCATACTTACTGCCTCAGTGCATGAAAAACGAAAAACATTTTATCTGTTGTTGCGCAAAATGCATAAAGCACAATCTAATGGAGTCTCCAGGCAAAGCTCTGCCGCCAAAAAATACCATGGTGGAAATTTAAGGGGATGTATTTCTGCATTTTTAATTGCCCTTTTGGGATTTGTCTGTGGTGTGTTGTTAGTTAATTGGTGCAAAGTGCGTGTTATGTCTCACTGTGGTAACATTGGCAAGTGTTGCAAAGAAATTAGAATAGGTCAGAGAGCGGAACATTTTGATGAATCATTAGATAGTACAGCTGTTGAACAGTCAGGTGGTAGAGACAATTTCATTTTTGTCGGGATAATGACTGCAAAAAAATTCATTGATAACCGTGGATTGGCATCACATAGGACTTGGGCTAGTAATATAAATGGTAAAGTAATGTTCTTCTCCAGCGAAGGCTCAACATCCAGTTATGGAGTACCTGTAGTACCTTTGTCAGGTGTTGATGATCATTACCCTCCACAGAAGAAATCATTTATGATGTTGAAATATATGTATGACCATTTTTTAGATAAATATGAATGGTTTATGAGAGCGGATGATGATGTATTCATAAAAGGAGATAAACTGGATGAATTCCTTCGTGGTATCAACAGCTCACAGCCTCTATTTATTGGTCAAGCAGGGACAGGTAAAGCAGATGAGTTGGGAAAATTAGCTCTCTCAGCTCATGAAAACTTTTGCATGGGGGGACCAGGTATGATATTCAGCCGCGAGACCTTACGCCGAATGGCGCCACATATTAGTTACTGTCTGCGTAACCTATATACTTCACATGAAGATGTTGAAATTGGCAGGTGTGTACGAAAGTTTGCAGGAATTCAGTGTACTTGGTCGTATGAGGTAAGTAAAATTATTCCATCTTATTGCTGTCAATTATAATTAAAACAGTATAATGTTGGAAACAGTAGTAAATCTATTCATTCTTGCTCATACAAATAGCTCATCAAAATTTTCTCAGAGATCCCTAGAGATTATCACCTGAAGCTATGTTTTATGATTGGTAGTGAGAGACAGATTAAATATAGGAAACCCTAGTACAAGGAAGTAAATCCTCTACAACTTTTTTCACTAACATTTAGATCCCATTATGGTCAATTTCTATGGTCTATGCACTCAAAAATTGATTATCAGCATTTATCTTGGAAATTGTATATAGTCAATTTCCTAGTCAGCTTTTTGTAAAATTGATGTCAAATTTTTTTGAAGATTTTACAAAAGATATTGTGTAAGTGCTGACGCTATTAGCTCGCTGAATATGATTGCGTAGATGTTTGGGGAATTCAGACTGCAGAAATGATGATTTTAGTATTTCCAATTTTGTATAGGTTTTATTTTATTCCCATTTCAAAAAATGGGAGCAAAGAATAGCAGCACTGTTTACATTCTATGCATGTCATAAGAGGCGACTATGGGGTAAAGTTGGCTACCCCATATACGGTCAATGTGACCTAGAAGATATGTTTCTAGTTTATATGTTATAAGTTTCATCTTCAAAGTTTAATAACAAGTGATGTAAGTGCTATGAGATTTTGTCATTCTGCATTTTAAAAGTATGGTATACTTTTCTTATAAATATCAATATTCTTCTGTGTTCATTCTTGAACTCTTGGTTAGTACAATGTAGTCCTAAAAATGAATGCATCATTTCATAATTTACAGTTTGCCTTTTAGTGAACCACGTCCAACTTTGAGGATGAAAAGATGAGGGCCATGAAGATTGGGGGGGGGGGGGCCTCAAAGAAAGAAATATGCAATCTAGTGGTATTAGACCCTCCAGGAGAAGGAACAAGAAGGTACCCACTCAAACAATAAACAACAATTATAGCGTTAGAGCTAAAAATACTTTATTTATAAAGAATGTCAATTGCCTGTTTTTAATTTCGGTACCAGAGGAGCCATGGAAGAAACTGCCTCAAAATAGGGTAGCGGCTCCAACAAAATTTGAGCATCACTGTCTTAGACTTCAGAGATGTCCAAGGCACTATAACCAAATTTAATTAAAATATTGGAGGGGGGAGCTAAGTTAGCCAGGATTTCCAAAATACATAGTATTTGTGCCTCAACCTCACCCCAATCCTCCTTGTTTGCCTCTTGCAGCATGCATAGTAAGATGGCATTAAAATTGTTTCATTCCTTTTTAAATGTACTGGTGGTCATAGTCTATAGTCTGGGTATTTTTACAGGACTATCTGGGGTTATTTCTGAAACCTCAGTGGTAACGCTGACATTACAACCAAAGCACTAAAGTGGTGCATGGAGTATTGAACCGTCGATGTAGGAGGCCCTATACCACATCTTGTGATCGACATCAAATATTAATCAAGTTCCTGTCGTTATATCAAGCACAGGTCGCTGTTGACCTCAAACGAAACCAGACGAAATATTACCTCTGGCAGTGCAGATGCCAGCCCGTCATCTCGTCTAGGTTCCCAGATGATGGTTGTAAAACTGCCGGCTTGTTTGAGAAAACGCTGTGGGGAAAATTGCCAGCACCTGGATCTACATGTTGCACCGGAAATAGAGTGTCAAGAGAAAAGAAATCTTTTAGCAGACAGCTACCTGATTCCACGCTCACCCAGCAATGTTGGCTAAGCTTACTACATGTTGAAAGCTTAGCGAGCCTGTCTCCTGAGACTGGAGCTTATTTACAGTGACGTCATGTTTCTACATGTTTCAGTCTTCGACATATTTCGCTCATTTTTTAATATTTTTTTTAAAGATCATTTCATCTTCTGTTATCAACTTGTTCCAAGCATTTTAGCAAGCAGAAATGTTATTCTAAGCGTCGTTTGAAACAAATGTCGCATTGATGTTTGTGTTGAATATTGTTTAGTTTCAGATGCGACTTTGTTGTGGAGCGGGGTTTATTATAAAAATGTGTCACCTTCCTTTTGAAGTTTTTTTAATGATCATTTTAGGAACACCACGGGGGGGGGGGGTGTTTCGCACAATGTCTCCCCATCCAATCATATATGTTGTTCATATTTGTGTTGGTTATTATGTTCTTAATAATCTGTCGTATCAACTGTAATTCACCGTAGGAGCACACGTAAAACTCACATACTTGCGGCGAGCAATCTCGTCTCCTTGGCTGATAATTGGCACTCGGGGCAGAGCACATTCTTTTGCTAGATAATGTGAAGTCTTTAGTGTACTCATAGATTTGGGGGGGGGGGGCGTCGGCCAGTGTTTATACTTCCATTTCCAAATTTTGGTAAATAACAAACACATCGTCTGTGTTCGTTCTCAAGATCATTGACCTACTATGGGTTGTGACAACTAGCACACCCACATGCCCCCCCCCCCCAACTCTCATAGTAATAAATACCGGTAGTCATGCGTCATAAAATATATTTGCGTCATATATTATGGATCATAGTGCTCTCCCTTTTCAGGGACGATAAAAAACGCGGCCAATAGAATATCATAATTTATGCTACACGGAACAGAAAGATTAACACTTTTCCCTCTCCTACCTCTCGTACTATTTGTAGAAGAACAACTGACTCTTGCTTCAAAAGAACACATTTTTTAGTAATCCTTTATGTATCTTGTAATCACGCTTGATCGGCAGCTCACCCCCAAGAAGCATGTAGAAAATATCATAAATAAATCACATAAACGATTACAACTACTGACAAGACTAACTGGCACATCTTGGGGATCAGACAAGGATATCCTTAGAGCAGTATATCTTAGCTACATACGCTCTGCTTTATAATACAACAGTGCACTCCTCACAACATGTTCCAAGACAAATGTAGAACAATGCACTATGCTTTATTAGTGGAGCAATGAGATCTGCACCAATGGCTGCATGTGAAATACATACAAATGTAGAACCCACCGAGGTGCGGAAAGATATAGAGGCTTATGAAAGAAGCAAAATAATTAACAAAGGCCACCCGAATAAAGCAGTTCTTAGCCATGTCAGTGAAATAAAATACAGTTATCACCTCCCAGACAAGAGACAAAGACTGCAAAAAGTAGAAAAATGTTTACCACCACACGCAGGTTTTAAATTGCCGGAAATCAAAACACAGTTAAGAGATAATGCAACGACAAGTTCCGACTCAGTAAGTCTTATGAAATCGACACAGAAAACAATAGATACCTACCCAGAACAGTGGATTTATGTCTATAATGATGGGCCTGATTTCAAAGCCACCATCAAAGCAGGTTATGGTGTCTATATAGCATATCCAGAAAAAACGTTTGATGACTGTTGGAGATATGTTCTGACTATGAAGCTGAAATAACAGCACTAGAAGTTGCCATGTACCACATGAAGACCATATTTGAGGCCTTTCCATCAAAAGTCCAAAATATTGTGATTTTTACAGACTATGTACGCTCTTCAAGCACTAGAATATGATGGAGATTGTAAGCCTGAGGTAGCTGAAATATATCACCATGCCAACCAGCTGTTTACATCTTATGATGTCAGCATTGTTATGTAGTGGATTCCTGGCCACTCAAACACACCTGGTAATGACAAGGCAGACATACTAGCAAAGATAGGAGCACAACAAGAACAGCCATATACACAAACGGCCATGCACACAGTTAAAATGATGTTGAAATCTGTGAACAAAGAACATTGGATGAACAGATGGGAAACACTGGGAAGGAAATCTATAAATATATGACCAGTTCAAATCCTAAAGACAACATAAACTTCCTGGGAAGGAAAGACCAGAATATATTCTTCCGACTGTGCACACAACTTGTAAAGCTTAACAATCACCTGAACAGAATACAACCACAACACACTCCAGGGTCCCGGCTGTGCACTCATCCCTGTGAAATTATTGACCACCACTTTTTTGAATGTCAAACGCTGGACGATGTCAGGAAAATGCTTCTCCTTGCAGATATATGAAACAAAACAACAGCTCACAAACACATGCATATATCACACAGTGGCAATTGGTCAAAGGGCATGAGCCCATGGACCGCTGGATCAGCAACCAACCAACCAGTAGTTCTTCCTCATATGTCATATGATTTTTACAATAAATTGTGAGGTTTCTTATTAATATTTATTAAGCGTATTATAATATTTGCGCCTTGTTATTCTTATAATCCGTGACTTTGGTGATCATATTACAGTCTTCTATTTCATGTGTTGACAATCACTTCAAACACCCGATTTGAGCTGGAGAGCGTCAAGTACGCTGTGCATTGTGCGTAGTTTTTTCAACCGAGCTACGTTATTTGCGCCTTTCGGTTCCATCCGTTATCGGCATAATGTATTTCTCTACCCTCTTGCTGATCCTCTATCACGATGTGCCCCATCTTTCCTCTTCTTATTATATGCATTGTCTTCTAATGCGAGTCAGCATGTCTTTTTTTCCCCTTCTTTCAGGATATCTTCATTATGATTTTATATGTCCATTGTGCTCTCAACATTTTTATATAAAAACCACATCTATACTGCCCCATCAGGGTGGGAGAGGCAAAATAAGACCCACGAAGCTATAATGTCGGGTTCGCCAGACTGGTTTAAAATATATTAGAAATGATAATGGAATCCTTTTATAACCAAATTCCCTATTTACCAACACTTTTCAAAATTATCAATTAGTTTAGTAATAATAAAACATATAACCCGTATGTGTCGAAGTGGTGACACGCTGGATGTATGAGCACATATGCTATCCAAACTACTGTATCCTCAGCCATTCGGAGAATATAGAAATCACGCGAAGACTATTCCTTGATGTTGTAAATCCAATATTTTCTCTGTCTTCTTTTCACCATCGACTGTTTCTTTCAAAATAATTTCACCAAACTGTCAAATGTGGTTCTTGATAACATGCAGGTGTGTTTATGTGTTGCCGGACAAATATATATGTCTTGTGTTCTATATAGCAAATATATATGTCTTGTGTTATACATAGCAAATATATATGTCTTGTGTTCTAAATAGCTAATATATATGTCTTGTTTTCTAAATAGCTAATATATATGTCGGGTGTATTAGTTCACTTAGCTTATTCTTTATTGTATATAATTAAATATATCTAATTTTGGCTGGGAACAAATATTTCGTCGGTCCGGACCAATTACTTCGAAATGGATTCCACAGTATTTGCCGTGACCTTAAAGAACACTACTCACAGCTTATGGTTTTTTTGTGTCAAATGCCATACGAAAATAACCCAGTCCGGCCCGTCGACTCTCAAATGTAGCATCTCTGTTCTACATAATACCACCCTTAGAGAATATATTTGTAACACTTTATAAGACTGATGTTGGTCCTTGAAACGTGTGGAACTGACAATATCTAATCAGTTTTACATGCTCAGACACCGTCTGCAGGCGCATATATATTCAATCAGTGCTCGTAGACTCATATGCAGTACACGTGTGACGTGGTGAACTGCGGCATGTTCTAGCACAGACAATATATTTGTCCTGACATTTTGTAAGCATTGTATGCTCAGGTATACAATGGTGTTGTTTCCGTTGTTGCAACATTTTTTAAGTTACGCATGTCGTACTGATTTGCAAGTCAGCAGTTTTAATTTTATTCCAACTTTTATATTCGCATGGTGCGTTTCTCACGCATTACATATGTTGTTAATAACCTACTGAGGAGAATTTAACTCTTGATCTAACATAGTTTACTGGTGAGTTCTTTCGTGTGTAAGCTTTAACTGTCAGGCAGTCTGTGTGAACTGTTAGCAAATTTGGCGTCGTATTGCCTATCTTCATATTATGTCAGTGGGTTGCATAGACTCCAACCGCAAACTTACTGAACTATTTTACGACGTTGCGGTTCACATATTGATTGTTTAATACAGGGTGATACACGTGAGGCTAAACGCTTAAGTGAAACATACGAAAACAACTAGCGTTGCATACACTGTAACACGTAAGGGGCTGTTCATAAATTACGTTAACAATTTGTGTGTCCCCTTCCGTGTCCATAAATGTCAGGAATATAGAAGCCACACCTCCTCTGTCTAATTATGATTTTTTAAATGTACACCCCACCCCGAATTTGTTTTTCTAGCACATAAAGTATTTACAAAATTATCTTTTGATTTCAGATATTTTGTTTCATGTTCAGACACTGTAATTGATGTATATATTATATATATATATATATATATATATAAACACTACTATTGACTTCAACTTTTGTCAAACCCCCATCTGAATTGTAAAATATTTAACCTTACGAACATCAGCGAACATCAAACTAAACCAGCGAACATCAAACTAAACGACAATGCTCTTGAAAAAGTCAACAATTTCACATTCCTTGGCAGCAAGATATCAACATCAGGAGATTCATCAACAGAAATATCATACCGTATTTCACTGGCTGCTAACTGACACGAAACAAACGCAACAACTAGAATCATACGTTAGACGGGGGCTCAATGTTGTCGTTGAGCTTAAGAGTGTCTTATAGGTAAATGTTCTCGATTCTCACAGGCCTGCAACAACTTTGATCTCACTATTAACACCAAAAAAAAACAGAAGTCATGCACCAAGCAACATCAAATTGCCAACATACTGCTACTTCCATCATCGTCAATCAGGAAAAACTGCAGGTAGTCGACAATTTTACTTACCTTGGAAGCACTCTCGCGATGTCAACATTGATGTGGAAATTAACAATAGACTGACAAAAGCTAGTGCTGTATTTGGCAGATTACGCAACAATGTATGGGACAGAAGAGGTATAAGAACAACCACCAAACTACAAGTATATCATGCTGCTGTTATACCAACCCTACTATACGCCTGCGAAACGTGGACAGGTATGCTAGACATGCAAACATATAATTAAATCATTTCCATCTTACCTGCCTACGTAAATTACTAAACATCCATTGGTGGGACAAAGTACCAAGCTACGAGGTCTTGCAAAAATCAACCTCAATAAGCATCCACACAATACTTATGAAGGCGCAAGCACGCTGGGCAGGCCATCTTGTGCGTATGGAGAACTCGCGTTTGCCAAAACAAATATATTATGGAGCACTCAAGGCAGGATTTCGAAAAGCTGGTGGACAGAAAAAGTGCTTCAAAGACACGCTCAAGTCATCCTTGAAACATCTTAACATTGACGTAGGCGCTTGGGAGAGCCTCGCTCAGGATAGTACAGCATTAGAACGGGAGCACTAGCGGCGGAAGAATTCAGACAAGATACTGCAAGAGAGAAGCGGACACGTAGGAAAGAAAAAACATCTCAACCTCACATTGTAAAAGAACATTTTGTTCGCGCATTGGACTTGCTAGTCATTTTAAAACGCACTATTAACTTTTGTTATTATTATTATGGTTGAGTTTTTGGTTATCGTCGATCACGACGGACGAACATCATCATCATTGGTAAATGTAGCGGTTCTCAAGCGCAAGACGGGTCCGGTCGTCAGAGAAGCACAACTTAATGGCTGTAGCCTGAATGTCCTGGGCGCCATGATGGCCCATACCATTGAAGTGGACGTCTACATGATAACCACAACAGTTTTTATTCTATACAGATGTTCACAGAATCGGTCTTCGAGCCTCGTTCCAGTTTCACCTATATATGTCATGGCGTAACGCTTATTTGACTGCGAGGGAGGAGAGGAAATCTGAACAGGACATTTAGTACTAGGAGGTGCGCCATAATGTGAGTTTAATCACTATTCCCACTCCCAACAAGAAACAAGTCATCATGAGTCGCAGGAAATACTAACAAAAATACAACAATGATGTATTATTTTTTTTAAAGTTAACCCGGAAGACGTTTCTACGGCCATGTCCTTTACCCTTGTCAAGAAATAAAATATGATATTTAGGTATTCAAATATAATATATATTATCTTCCCTTCTCTCTTTCTCCCCCCCCCCCCCCCAAAAAAAAATAAATCAAGCGGGTGTTTTTTTAAAGAACACCCTTTCCCTGTCCTTAGATTAAACATGATTCGTGCGGATCAGAAGTGTATGTTTACACAAGAATGAGGAGGTAATTTGACACTGATGAGTCAAGTGCACTGTTTAACTTTACCTTTATTTAGAGTAGCATGAATGTTTGACATATAAAGCTGTTGAATCAGTTGTAAATGATAGCTCTGAGCATGTGAATAAGTGGCCATATAAGTCCGAGCATCCATTGTAAAATATGTTAATTATAAAGTAAAAGAAATAACGGATATTTTGGCAATAAGCCAGGGGTGGACACTATTTTTGATGCGGGGGCCGAATTGGACCTTTTTTAGTGTAGTTCGGGGTCAAACACTTTTTTTAAAAAATGTCCTTTTTAGTTAGGATTATTTTCTTAGCTATGGAGACAGCGCATGTACTTTTAGATCAATCTGACGGGCCAGAAAAAATGATTTGGCAGGTCTTATTGTGCCCAACACTGAACCAAGACCTGCAATGGAAGACCTCTGCACATAATTAATTAGGCCTTCATTCGTTACTTTATTTAAAAAAAATTATTGTCGTGTTTTCTATGGTCACTATTTGAGTACTTCTAATCGCCTTGTCTACTTTTGGCATGCGACTCAAGTATATAAATAGTGACCAACGGAAACCACGACAATAATTTGTAAAAAAAAATAACGAATGAAGGCCTAATTAATTATGTGCAGACAGTCGGGACTGAGCACCTAATTGTGCTCATCGTGGACTTCTATTATGCCACTGAACATGCATCTTCAGAACGATTATTTTTTTCCCAAGAGATTGTACTGTTTGTGACGCTAATATACATATCATGTCTCCTCTTTCTGGTTTGTGATAGAGCGGTTAGTGGGATCGTCTGACAGACACAACGTGGTCGTGGATCGAAAACCGATCGTTCATATTTATTGATAATGACCTTTTGTTTATAGGGACTAAACATTCAACAATGTGTTTTTTTTTAAATTGTGACCGATACATGATATGCTTCAAATATGATTTTTTTTGTCTTTTCATCAAAACAGACATAATCTACGATGCAAACCCAAATCAAGATAGAACAGGGCGATTTCATTTTTCATCCTTTAGTATTTGATGCTTTTGTCGCTGGTTCGAATCCCGATCACGACGTCTTGTTGATAAAGTTGATGGGCACTTGTGCCGTTAAGCGTCGTGTGGACATTTGGGTCACAGTAACGATATCACGATAAACAAAAATAGATGTGTTACCAAAATAAAACATAAAACAACCTAACAGCGAGATACATAGACAGACGACGTTTCGACTAGAAAGCCTTCATCAGGACAAACGAAAGACAATAGTACAACGAATCTTACATGGAGACAAACGTGGTTATGATAGGGAGGAAAGAAAAGGAGAGATAGCTGAGGAAGCAAAGATGAAGCAACATAGCAGGTAGGAAAAGGATGTGAGGAGAAAAAGTTAGAAGGGGAAAGTATACAGAAGTAGGTGAGGAGTGAAAATAGATAAGATGTGGTAGCAAGTAAAATAAGGATAAATTAAGATACTTACACAAATGTGGCCACATGCAATGAGTATCAGCATACAATCAGTATGGGAGAGCAAAAGAGAGAGATGGAGAGAAAGAGTCCAATATGGCAAGAACAGACGGAAAAAAAAGAAGAAACCACGGAGCATATATGAGCAGTGGAGAGAAACTATTAGTAGGAGCAGATAATAGTGGAAAGAAAATACGCTGATGATATGTGCAAGTTATATAGTAAAATATTAGTGATAATAAGTAAACACGGAACTTAATAGGTTTCTTTGACTGTCTCTACACATCTAGTTCGTGGTCTTCCTCGTGCCTTTTATCCTAATCTTGGGATGTTTCTTCTGAAGGGCTAGTTGCGTTGGTTTCTATTGTCATGATGTGGCCAAACCACATGATTTTACTGTCTCTTGATTAGTTTTGACTTGAGATAGTCTTTATTTCTTTCCTGATATCTTTATTTCTCCGCCGATCTCTTATGGTGACGTGTGTTTTCCTAAAACATCTCATTTCACAGTATGTGATCTTTTTCGCTAGTGTCTTTGTCAATGGCAATGTTTGGCATTGGTAACAAAGCGTTGGTATAAATATACTGTTTATCAGTTGTCGTTTTGTGACCATGCATTTTGATAGGTGTTTGAGTATTGGTGACATCTGGTAAGTCACAGCATTGGCTTTGTGGCATCCGTTGTTTGGAGCATGTGTGTGTTGCTGTAATTCATCTTCAGAATTTTTATCGATTGTATCCAGATGGTTATGTTATGTTATGTCCCTCCAGGTCCATAGGCGGCGCATAGGGCAGAAACCATAGCTTTCCATTTCTGTCTTTGTGTTGCCAGGTATTTCAATTGTTGCGTGTTGTTTAGGTTCATTGACATGCCTTCTCTATTAATGGTTCTTCGTAGAGTTTCTCTAGGTCTCCCTCTTCTTCTTACTCCAGGTTGCACCCAATATAGTGACTGCTGGGGAATTCTTAGGCTGTTCATTCTGATAACATGGCCGATGTAAGTCCAACGCCTTTGTCTAATGAAGGAAGATATATAGGTTTGTTTGCTTTCCTCTCTTATAGTAGTGTTAGATTTAAAGTCACTCTACTTAACATTCAGAATGGTACGAGGGCATTTGTTTTCAAAGGAGATCCTGATTATATACTCATTATTTAATCCACATATTTTAATTACTTTACGTGATATAACAAAATTGAAAAAAAACGTGATTGAAAAAGGTTTCAATTTAATCCCTTTCAATTTCAAATTTTCAGATGTTCATTAGTTTGTGTGCCAGTTAAAGCGAGTTCCTCATCAATTATACAGTTCTGTGGCACGCATAACGTATCACGTATTATATATCATTTGTCTAACGTGTCATTCAGCGTACACAATGAATTGTATCAATACATCTTTACGTTTCTCATAGAGCGCTATTATTTTAAAAAAACATCGCGTCCTTAGTTACACAATTTACATATAATCCAAGGGAGATCGATTAATTATTGCTAATGGACACTCGTGTAATATATATTGGATACAACTCTGTAGCCCAGATAATTGACTGTGTTGTCCGATGGTTTTCAACTTGACTACGACAAATGATTCAATCAATCAAGTGCCATGCCGAATGGCGTATGCGATCATGTTTCTCCACGACTCTCTGTCTCTTGTGTTGTCAATAAGCTCAGTTGGTGAGCTTCTACCGTGCCACAATACAAGTCCATTTAGTAACTTTTCTCTTTGTCGTCTCCTATCTCGTCTCCCCTTGATCTTTCCAGTGGTTATTAAGTGTTCAAGCTGTGTTCTTCTCAGCACATGCCATAGAAACCTTGACTGTCTGCCTCTAATGTTTGATATGATTGATCGTTTTACGCCAGCATCAATGAGAGCCTTTGCATTAGTTTTCTTTGCGTCCATGGTATTTTCATCATTCTTCTCAGAAACCACATTTCTGTTGCCTCTAATTCGCTTTGAATTTTTTGTTTACAGTCCATGCTTAACATCCATCAAAAAGAATTGGTTCGATATAACATCTCAGCACTCGAAGTCTGCATTGATAGTCTTTATTTCTTTCCTGATATCTTTATTTCTTTCCTGATATCTTTATTTCTTTCCTGATATCTTTATTTCTTTCCTGATATCTTTATTTCTCCGTCGATCTCTTATGGTGACATGTGTGTCTTTCCTAAAACATCTCATTTCACAGGCTGTGATCTTTTTCGCTAGTGTCTTTGTCAATGGTTCTCATTTTTTGGAATGCTGATTCGGCATGTACTGTTTTCGGCTCTTTATCTCACTTGAGAATCTACCTTCTTATGTTAACAGGGTGCCAAGATTTTTCAACTTGTGCTAATTTTGTGTCATTAATTATTATGTTGCATCTTTTTGGTGTATGTCTCTTCGATACAACCATTATTTCTGTTTTCTTCTTGTTTAAACTGAGGCATTTGTTTTCACTTTATGTCACTACTTTAATAGGGCTTGTAGTTCCTGGTCTCTTCCTGCAATCAGTACTGTGTCATCAGCATATCTCAAGTTATTTATATTGCATCCTCCCACTTTTATTCCTGGCATATCTTCTATATTCCGCATTATGTATTCTGTATACAGGGACAAAAAGCTCCGGTGACATTACACAACCTTGCCTGACACCCATTTCTATCTTTTGAAATTAACCTATAGTGTTATTAAATCTCATCGCAGCCGTTTGTTTCCAATACATATTTCTTACTATTCTTAGATCTTTCCTTCCTTTTTATAACTTCAATGCCATAATCTCCTAGGGCTTCTAATTCTTCTTTTGTAATCTTGTCTGGACCCAATGATTTGTAGTTTTTTAAGTGTTGTATATCTTCCTTTACTGACAAATGATTATTTACATACAACAATTTATCCTCAGGAAGGAAGCAATGCCAAAACTACTGAGAGTTATGACGCAATACGATCTATCACAAACATCCGTAAAGAAAATAGAAGAGTGGCTCATTAAAACTATCAAAAAAATGCAAACTAACATTTTGGACATACAAAAAGACACGATGGTTTAGAAATATTAATCATCGAGGGAAGGGAATGGTTACCTAAAAATGAACAAGAAGTAGACCAATGATACGATGGGCAGATGATATTGAAGACCTTCTGAACATGTTGGAGTAGGCTGACATTGGAATAGGCATAGAGGACAAAGTTCTGCCAAGAACATGTAACATATATAGATAATATATCCTTCACACATCACACGTGTAATATTTCATTCCGGTCTGCCCTAAACAGATGGCACAACTGTTGTTGTTGTTTTTTTTTTTGGGGGGGGGGGGAGAAATCACTGTTTAGCCTGGCTTGCAGCACTTCTGTGCCACTTTAGTTTGTTGTGTCTGTGGAAGTGAAATAATGAAAGGAGTGCAGCCGAGACCGTCGGCAGTAAAGGCATCTGTACAGAAAGTAAACAAGACTTCATTCGTTACATTTTTATTATTGTCGTGATTTTCGTTGGTCGCTATGTATATACTTGGAGTCGCATGCCAAAAAAGTCCGAGCAGCGAAATGAACGGAAATAATCACAATCAGGCTTTCAGGTCATGTTTACCTTTCTGTGCACAGGTCTTTATACATGATGTCGGGTAGAACAGTAAAATATTAGGGTGTGTTCTCTATGATTCTAGGTGCGGAGTTATCCAGAGTAAATTTACATAACTACGTGTTAGTTTTTTTGTTTTTTTTTTAATATGGAGTATGGAGACCACTGACTTGTCTATTTTGGGGCTATCCAACCAATAAGTACTGGACATTCTAGTCATGTTTATTGACATTCTCTGCAGCGATATGTCTTGCTGCAGTAGAAATGAAGAAATAATTCAGTGCGTTATCAGTTCTTCGTTAAATTCCTCGACTGATTGTGTAACACTGTGAATAAATCATCATCATGTGCCGACTGGCTTTGGCGATCATAGATTTCCACAATTCTCTATTTTCAGTATCTTTTATCAACATGGTTGTTGACTCTTTTCAATGCCATGATGTCAGATTATTTAATATTTTCTTTCTTTGTCGTCCTCGTTCTCTCTTGCCTTATATCTTGCCTGTTGTAACTGTTCTCCAGTCCGTCCTGTTCTATGTGTCCCAAAAACAAAATAAAGAATTTCTCTTTCTGATATTATTAGGTAAATACGTCTCGCAATTGGCTCTTTCAGTGCTTCCTCGTGAGTTTTTTCCATCTGCCCCTGATACTCTAAGTTTTCTTCGATAGAACCACATCTTTGTTGACTCTTATATGCTCTACTATTCTGTTTATTTATTGTCTAAGACTCGCATCTGTTGCTAGAGTTTCTGTTATGTAGCTCTAAATAAATCTCTTCCTCACTTTTGTTGACAATGGCATGTTACACAATATAGTCTTATTTTGTATCAATGCTGCCTTTACCTGCCCTTTTCTGTTTCTGATCTCTGTTGAACTTCTTCTGTTTAGTGTCATTGCTGAATAAATAACACAAGAACATATATAGTAACAGGTAACAACATTTGTCTGTTTATTCTTCGGAAATTGAGTTGAGAATCAAGGTAAAAAAAAAAATATGCGTTCGTTCATAACATAAATTAATTGTGTTATCGTATACAACTTGGCTGCGATATCTGCCCCTTTCGGCCTGACACATTCTCCTTCAGCATATGGCGTCTTCGTCGCTTTGAACCTCTATTGGATGAGACATCCTATAACCAAAAGATTTTTCATCTTTTTAGTATTTGATTTATTTTGTTGTTGTTGGCTAGTTCGAACACCACCAGGACGTCTAGTTAATGAAGGTGTTTTTTTTGTGTGGAGAAAATGCTGAAAAGGGTCTGGCAGCTGTTGGGGGGGGGGGACAAGATAAAACTGAAATCTATAATACTGTTATTATACACTAATTACAGTGTTTGTATTTGAAACTTTTTTCTCTAAAACTTAACTGGAACCATGGGGTTTTCCCGTATTCTTACCTGTGAAAATGTTTTGTTTTTTTTCTGAATTCTTGCCAGTTATTGACAAGAAAGGTGGAGAGGGGGGAAATCAATCAACTGTCATGCCTAGGAGCGTAGTCTATCATGCTCCTCAACTCTTTGTCTCTTGTGTTGTCAATAAGTTCAGTTGGTGGCTTCTTGTTGTGCCACAGTGACAACCCATCCCCAAATTTCTCTCTTTGTCTTCCTTTGCCTCTTCTCCCCTTGATCTTTCCGGTGGTTACTAAATGTTCAAGTTTTACTTTTCTCATCACTTGCTCTAAAAATATTGATTGTCTGTTACTAATTTTTGCTATAAATCGTCATCCTATTCATGCATCTCTGAGAACATCTTCATTCGTTTTCTTGGCTGTCCATGGAATTTTCATAATTCTTCTTAAAAGCCACATCTCACTTCCATATATATATACTGGTTGTTTGGTGGTCTTCACATTCAACTGCACCAGGTTTATTCACACGCGGGAGACAGGTAAGGAAGTTCTACTGGTAAACAACACACTATCACTGTCGGATGCCTACATGAACTAATATATTATACACAACAAAACACAGAATACAATCATACAAAGGACATAATCGACGTTTCGGGCCTAAAGGCCTTTGTCAGGATACGCACATAACATACAAACATAAAAATACAAAAAAATATCACAAGTAGAAATGAATACACAATAAGCGTGTCCGAGTAAATACTCAGGTTTATTCAGTGAGTATGAATATTGATTGCAATAAATCAGATGGAATATCGCCACTGTTATGGATGTTATTTAGCATTCTTGTGATTATTTCTATGCTGTACTCCCCCAGCACTTATAATTCTTCTTTGTAATATTCTCTGGTACTGGATATTTATTATCAAAAATTGATAAATAAAAATGTTGCCATAATTTATGGACAACTCCTTTCCCTTTTTGGACCTCGCAACATATGGGCGAACCGAAGGTACATTACGGTTGTTTTGTTTATTTCAATCTCATTCTAATTCGGGAAATTAACAGAGAAATGCCACGGTAACTTCAGGTAAGACAGAAGGTAGCAACGGAAATGAGCAATGAAAGATCAGGTATGTTGTGAAATTATGTCTATACAAATGAGCATATATTGTGCTCATAAATTAATGCGTGGGAGAGGATAGAATTGATCATCAGATCCGCTAGCAGTGACATGTGTAGGTAATGATGCTCTTTATATCCTTAGTAAGTTTATATTAACTGGTTCATATTTATTATACCAGAGAAGCGACCGGATGTTTGAAATGGGAGTGGGCTATGTACAAGGTCTGTTCAAAATGTGTAGAAAATTCGTGTTTACCGGGTACCTAGCCTGCACTAGTGCCTGAACAAAACTTGACGAGACTCCCTAGGCCAGGGGTATAGAATCTCTCTTTCTCCCCCTCCCAACCGGATCAAGCCCTCCGAAGGTAAGCGAGGCTGGACTAAAAATAGAATAAATCTAGGATCATGTTCCATCGCATCATTAATTTCTATTAAATGAATCACAATAAATACCGTATGTAATAACCACTGTGTTTGGGTATTTACAATACGCTGTTCCTCAGTTATGTCAACTGTGACATGAATGAAATACGGAATGCTACATTTTTGAAAATGTAGATTTGCAGTATCTTCTTCTTCTGTGTTCGTTCTCAAACTCCTGCAGATTAGCAGGATGTAGTCCGGAGAACGGAATGCGTTGTGTCATGGTTTACAGCATTGCTGTGATATCTGCGACTTTCGGCCTGACACATCCGAATTCAGCATGGCTTTGGGTCACTGACCTTATATGGGATGGGACAGCCAACTCCATCTCATAACCTCCTTAGTCGCCGTTTACGACATGCGTGGAAGGTAAACAGTGTTGCTATTTTTTGCTCCCCTTTCAGGCTCGGCAACACACGGGCGAGATTTGCAGTATTAATGCATGTATTCTTATTTGTTGAAAGTAAGAATATTAAAAACTTTGTTTTTGTCATTGTATTTTTGTTATTTTTAACACAAATTTACAAGACATTTATTCTCATATAAAATATATTATGAATGAGGTACACTATATTTATATATATGTATAAAAATGGTTACATGGCAGTTTTACTTGAAGTAAAATACACGATGGAACAAATCGGGGCTTCGATCAAAAGGTCTCTAGCACAATATGGACAATCAACGAGTGTTCTATTCTGTGGATGTTTGTCCCTATGTTGATAAAGACTTTTTGATTGAAATTGTTATTTGACATATAAACATTTTTTACCCTATATATGAAAATAGTAAGATTTATGTTGTTTCATGTTAGAATGTGCAATTTATTACACATATGTAGTATGTCATGTTTTTGTAGTCTTGTTAAGTCAAATGCCTTGTCTTATTTTGACAAGATTAACGTTCAAATTCTACAATATGTACGTGGTTATCTGACATTGTTGTCGTTGTGCTTAGTTCTCTAGAGCTTTCATCAAGTCTCACGTGAGTGATTCACCGAATATGACTCTTGGGTCCAATGAAACGTGCCGGGCAGTTTTCTACTCTGGTGTGAGAGGGACTGTGCCGTAACGCTCTAGCAATCGTGAGCCATGCTTCTTATGTGACATATTCTTTTCAGAACGTGGTCTTCGTTATGAATACTCCGTCATTCTGTGCGAATTGACCTGCCGCAGCTACAGACATGTTTAAGTAATATGACATATCACTGCATAATCGTCGTCTTTAGCGCCCTCAACCCCTGTTGCCGTTAACTCTGCCTTCATCTATTAATCTTTCTATTCTGATATGTCTCTATATAACAAAACACAACGTTTATTGATCTTAGTGCTTTTTGATTTGTCTTTTTAGTTATCCATGGTATACATAACATTGTTTTGTAGCATCTCACATTTCGAAAGAAGCGATTCTCTTTGCTACTGTTTTATTTAATGTCCATGCCTCACAGCCGTATATTGCCACTGGAAATACGCATGTTCAGATCATACATAGTTTGACTATAGTTCCTCCAATAATTTAAGCATATCTTAAGAAGTTTTCATCACAGCAGAGATCATGACGTGGGTGCAGTCAAACATGTCTTCGGAAGCTTTCACCATAGCGTAGGTCATGACGTGGGTGCAGTCAAACATGTCTTCGGAAGCTTTCACCATAGCGTAGGTCATGACGTGGGTGCAGCCAAGCATGTTTTCTGAAGTTTTCATCACAGCGGAAATGTAATTATCTGAATTAACAGCCTATTGTATCCATGCCATATATTATAAATATGATATGCTTGGTTAGACCCATAAATATATACTTTATATTTATGCACCGTGACCAGTTTTTATAAACAAATTAGATCCTTGTCTCTACACTAATTATTGTATATCGAGAAAAGAGATTTTACCAGTTCCGAAATTACACCGGATAGAACCTTAAACGCCGTCTGTTGTGTATTCAAGAGTATATGATCGTGCAATTTCATTCTTAATTAATTAATCCTGCACATTGGGGGGGGGGGTCTTATAATTGACTAGACATCTTTAAAATGTGTATGAGATGTTTGTTGACAAGTAGATTGGATATATTTTCGCCAATAAACGAAAATGTAAACAATTGGCTGCATTTTAATAGAAAAAAATTTAATTCGTAAGGTTCATATAATTTCAAGTTAATGTACAAAATTTCTGCGTTATATATTTGCTGAGATACATCATTTTGAAGTTGGGCAACGCTAGGGAAACGTAATACAACAATGCGTCACAGCTAGTATGTTTGCACAAATATTGCTTGTACCGATTTACGTTAATTTTTTACATTTTCCTTGTGTTACCCCAGCCCTGACATTTCCAGTATAGGGTTGTTTCACGATACCAGAATTTTATCTCTTGCCTTTGTGAGAGGACCCACTATTCACTCTACCATCCAGTCGACATAGTTGTTTGATCTGTATTTCTTTGTTGTCTTCACATTTAATTCCTTGGTTTCTTTGAAACACTTTTCTTTAGCTAGATTGCTTTAATGGGCTACCTAAATATTGCACTTCTGTTTAAATACTCGCCATTCTTCCTGTAACTATGGCGCAAGACATATGGGGCCTTATGTATAACCTTCATGTAGAATGTGTTTGTAGACCACAGAATTATCGTTATATAAATGTATTCAAATGGCACAATTTGTATGTCAAATATTTATAATTCATACTGAGATTACTTAGACTACACATTGTATATCGTCACACTCAAGTGCAGTAGCCAGTGTCTATGCTACGCCTAGTGTCATGTGTCCAGTCGTATAAGAGACCTGAAGGCAAACCCGTTTTACGTCACTGCGAAAGGTGAACCCGACTATGTCTGTGCTTTTTATTGGCCAGTGAAAATAAAATACAAATAAATTACCAATGAAAATCATGTAAATAGTGGGAGTGGCCTAACGCAGTGACACTGCGCACATTCATGTTGTTGCGAAGGTCACGGTCCAGTTCGATAGGCAGCGTCCATATTATATCAAGCTCCGTCCGTTTCAAAGGTCATAGGAGGACCAGATAGCCAGTTTCCCACGGTTGATGAGTACGCATGACACCTGCGCACATTATACACGACTTAAAATTGGGGGGGGGGGGCACACTGTTAAGGAAATGAGACACAAAAGTAACATGGCTACACATTTTAAACAGGCAATCAGTCGTATTTATCAATTTAAACCGTACCTCCCGCATAAACTTGCTAAAAGTTGAATGAAATTACGACAGTCTGCTTCTTCCGCGATCGTTCTCAAGCTCCTGCCGGTTAGCAGAATGTAGTCCATAGAACGAAATGCATTGTGTCATGGTTTACAGCTTGATTCTTATTAGGAAGAAGCGTCATAGCACTGGGGGCATTCCCATATATGCTCTGCTTGACGTTCCGTCAGCCATCTAAAAGTGTATACGCTTAGTATCCCAGTCAGTTGCTGATTACACGTACTTCAGATCTTTCCGGAGAGGGAGCACTTTCTCCCATCGCCTCTGGTCACTCCCATTTCTACCATTCTCTGAATATGTACATTGTCACGTTCGACTTCCTCCTCGTCTTCTCGTAGGGTATCCATGACTGCTCTAATCAATTCAATCCTGTCTCTTCTTATCTCGGTGCCGTTCACCACAGCTTTACTAGCCAACACATCGGCTCTTTCTTTTCACCTGACCCCAGCATTCCAGGACAGTAAATTCATGTAATGCTCTGCGCATTGCTGAGAAGAGTGACCCATTCCGTTCTGATAATACACTTTTCTATTTTGCGCAGCATACTTTGAGAGAATCCCTGTCCGATAGAATCACTGTCTGTTGGTGGTTGCGCCGCCAGCCAAGTGAGAGCTGCTGTCACCGCTTCTATTTCTATTCTCATGCTCGATGTTGTAGTGGGGTACGCATCTGACTTCTCATTTACAGCTTAGTAAGGATATCTTGCTCTTTTGACTTGTCGCATCCGATTTTCATATCCTAAGGGTCAATCTCATCTTCTATGGGATGGGCCAGCCATCTTCATTGCCGTAGTCGCCTCTTAAGGTATGCATTAAATAAAGAAAAAAATGTAAAAAAGACTTGGATATTTTTTATATAGTGTCGCTATTCTTTGTTCCCCTCTTGGACCCAGCAACACACTGGTAAACAACATGCATTGTGTCATAGTGTACAGCTTGGCTGTGAAAAATCAGCCTTGGCATTTCCTACTTCAGTACGACATTGTGGATGATTCTGACCTTCTACGGCCAACCAGAATCTTCCAAACATAAGGTATATCATAATACATAGTCTGTATCCGCTTGAAATAAAAGACTTGTACATTATAAGTATCTGAATACTTGCTGAACCCTATTATGAAACCAGATATAACAACACAGCAACCAAATATCAAAATAGACAATACAGAGATAGAATGTGTGGATAAATTTGAATACTGAGGAGCAAACAGCAACGGTGCAGGAGACTGCATAGCATAGATAAGAAAGAGATTGGCAATGGCATATTGTAAAATAACACGGTTGAAAAATATATGGAAAAGCAACAGAATAGAGCGAAACTGCTAATACTAAGAACTTTGATTTTTCCGGTTGCAACATATGGCTGTGAAACATGTACCCTAAGTAAAATAACAGCAAATAGAATCAACGGCTTTGAGATGAAATGCTACAGAAATATACTTAGAATATCATAGAAGGAAAAAATTAGAAACTCAGATATTTTAAACACATTGAAGATTCCAGAGTATTGGCTACTAAACACAATAGAAGAAAGAAAACTACACTTGTTTGATCATATAAAACGACACAACTGTTTAGAAAGACAATAGTGGACGGCAGAGTACCTGGGTAGAGGAGAAAGGGCAGACCAAGAAGACGATGGACCGACGAAATTAAAGATAACATGAATACATCTTTGGAAAATGCAAGCCGCATCGCCCAAGACAGAAGGGGGTTTAGAGAGTTCATTGAAAAGACAACGATCTGGAGAGAAACGTCACATGACATGACATTGTGAAACCAAAATAATAATCTTTTCGATGCCCAAGTGACTCATAAAATAGGTACATGACCGTACCTTGCATTTTTCAATGGTTAAAAAAAATAATATCACTTGTACATAGTTGTAAATTAAATGGGGTGGAGCTGACAGGTCACAGTGATCTGTTTCATATCATAAAAATCGATGCACAGCCAATGCCATGCAGCTATAGCTATACCTGGGGTGTGAAAAAAATACAGATGTACCAAATATAAAAACATTTTTGGGTAAGGGAGGAGCGCCAGGCTGATATAAAAATAATAAATGCACTGCTCCCCCATCCGGTACTTCCTTATTTGCCTCTTTTGACATGCAGAGCCATCACAGCATTACTATTCTTTGCTGCCTCCGGTCTCAGAAAGCGTTACTTGGAGATCCAATGACTTAGAAAAAAAAGCTTGTATGGTGACCCATACTACACTAGAAAACCTTAATCTGTATGGTGACTCATACCACACTACAAAACCTCAATCTGTATTGTGACTCATAATACACTACAAAAATTCAATATTTATTGTGACTCATACAACACTACAAAACCTCAATATGTATGGTGACTCATACAACACTACAAAACTGTAATCCGTCTTGCCAACTCAAAAAGGTTGCTCACTTCTGGACTAGAACTCACAGAAGAAAATAATTCACCCTTAAACAACAACTGACAAAGAGCAAACCCACCAGAGGCACAGTAGGATTGAGATATTCTGAGACCAATCCCAACAAAAGAGAAACATCCGGTGGCTTAAATACCTGTAAACCTATCAGATGTGTGCTAGAAAAGGGAATGAAATATGTGGTAAATGCCAGGACGATGTAACACCTGGAGAACTAACATATGTTTACTTCCAAGGAATGAGACAAACCAAAGATATATAGTATTGTACATTTAACAACATAGAGATTACACAAAAAATACCACAATCTATCACACAAGTACAAAAAAGGTATATTATCACATACAATGTGAAGATACAGAGGCTTGCTAATTTACTTTAATTGAATTAATTTGAGGATGGAAGGGAAATGTATTCTCTACAACAATGTAGGCCTACATCTGGTTGTGATTTTTGCCAGTAAGAAGATATGTACAGAATTCATTAGGAATTCATTCGTTACGTTTTTATTCTCATTGCCCACTATTTATATACTTAGAGTAGCATGCCAAAAATAGCTACAGCTGACCAACGAAATACACGGAAATAATTAAAATGGGCCTTCTATGTCATATTTATGTTTTCTGCGCACAGGTTTTCTATGCTATGAAAGGTCATGATCTGGCTGTTCTATAAATCAGCGGTTCCTTAAGTGTGCGCCGCGGAAACCTCGCCAAAAAGAAAACAAAATTAAAATTATGTTTTGCTTCATATTTTGGTATATTTTATACAATTTTTACAAGTACAATTTTTCCACATAAACGCATTCACAAAATAACATGGAACTCGCCAGGCAATATCACAAAGAACCAAATATACCATTTCTGTATCAACAAAAAATTTCGTTCCTCAGTAAAGAATATTAGAGCGTTCAGAGGAGCTGACGTCGGCAGTGACCACAATCTATGTATCGCTACATTAAAACTAAAACTTAAGAGAATCCATAAAGCAACTAGATGTAAGAAAATTCACTGACAGCTGTTACAAATAAAAGACAATCATAAACCATACAACGAAGTGATCCATGCCAAATACTCTACTCAAAAACAACATGCAGAAAAAATTAATAGCACGGATACAATTGAACAGCAGTGCGAAGAGCTAAAAGCACAATAAAAGCAGCCGCAGTAAATACAGTAGGCTATTAAATAAGCCAAAGGAATAAATGGTTAAGTGAAGATACATGAAAAATATACAAGAGAAAAAACACGCCAAGGTAACTGTATTATCTTCAAAATATATACTCTCGAAAGAACATAACAAACAGAAATATAGAATACTGGGTAAAGAAGTTAAAAACAGCGCAAGAAAAGACAAACGAAACTTTATTAACGAACTAGCTAACGAAGCAGAAACAGCAGCTAAAACTGGAAAAAGCAAAACACTATTTCATATAATGAAACAGCTCTGCAACCATACACCAACAACAAATAATGCAATTAAAAAAAAAGATTGACAGTTATTAACAACCGAAGAAGACAAAAAACAGATGGGCTGAATTCTTTAAAGAGATACTAAATAGACCACAACCGACAACCTCTACAAGTAAAACCGAGAAAATGTCTTCATAGACGCCACGTGTGATTTATTCATCATAAAAGAACTGCAATTAGCCATAAAAAAGCTTAAAAACAACAAAGCAGCTGGAAACGATGAGATCTCTGCAGAAATGTTAAAAGCAGCAGATGAAAATACCCTGCAATACTTATTACAACTGTTTAATGAAATATGGCTGAAAGAAGCACCATCAGTACAATGGAAGGATGTGATTATATTCAAACTCCCCAAATAAGGTGACCTAACCGATTGCAACAACTGGAGGGACATCACATTAATCTCAACACCAGGAAAAGTGTTCTGTAGTATGGTACAGGAAAGAAGTAAAACATCAATAGACAAAAGATTAAGAGAAGAACAAGCATGATTTAAACCAAACAGGTCATTTTTTGACCAAATATTTACACTCAGGACAATAATAGAAGAATCAGTAGAACACCAATCACAGCTGATTATAAACTTTGTTGACTTACAAAAGGTCTTTGATAGTATACATAGACCTTCACTCTGGAACATTCATGAAATATATGGATTCCAACAGAAATATGTGAACATTATAAAAGCATTTTATGACAACTTACGATGCTGTGTAAGAACAGAAGCAGGAAGTTCTGAATGGTTTCCAGTAAATACAGGAGTGAAGCAAGGATGTGTCATGTCACCGATGTCATTTAGTATTGCAATGGATTGGGTCATGCGAAATTGCACAGCCGATAAAGATCGTGGTATCGAGTGGCTCGGAAATAAAAGTCTGGAAGATATCGACTTTGCAGACGACCTAGCGTTACTTAGCTCAACTCACGAAGATGCCCAAGAAAAAACAAGCAGCATGCAGTTATTCTCTGCACAACTTGGGCTTGAAGTCAACACATCCAAAACAAAAATATTTGACCTTACCAACAAACCAACGGACATCAAACTAAACGGCAACACTTTTGAAAAAGTCAACAACTTCACATACCTTGGCAGCAAGCTATCAACAATAGGAGATAAATCAACAGAAATATCACACCGTATTGCACTGGCTGCTAACTCATTCAATAAACTATCAAATATCTGGCATTCAAAAACACTAACAAATAACACAAAACTCAGAATCTTCAACTCCTGCATAATTCCAACATTAACATATGGATGCGAAAGTTGGAAAGTAACATCAACATTAGAGCAAAGACTAAACAGCTTTGAAAATAAATGTATTTGAAGACTACTGAACATACGTTGGTCAGACTTCAAATCAAACACAGTTGTCAGACAAGAATTAAAACAAGAATATGTATCCACCTATATTAGAAAGCGTCGCTGGAATTACATCGGACACACACTACGAATGGATACTGAAAGACTCCCCTGTCAAGCTTTGATGTGGTCACCAAAAGGCAAGAGAAAACGAGGAAGACCAAAAGAAACTTTACGTAGAACTATTACAAAGGAACGTTTCACTATCGGTATCAGAAACAATGAAGATCTAAAGCAAATTGCAATGCAACGAGAGACATGGAAATCTATGACATCCGCCCTATGTGCCGTCTTTGGCCCTAGAGGAATAACTAACATAGTTTGGGCGCCGCCGGAAATAATCTGAATGTTTAGGGCGCTATGGCTTTAAAAAGTTTGGGAATCCCTGCTATAAATGGAATGTAGCGGTGCATGGTAATAAATAGAGAAGGCGTACAAAATACATGCTTATATTGTTTGTCATATACTGAAGTCACGTATTGCATTAATTTCAATATCTTGGGAGCATTTTTTTTTATCAGACGACGGAAGAATGGTTAGAAAGATGAGACCAGAACTCAAAGCAACCAACTACGTAAATTGTAAACTCATACCAATATTGAAACACACATCTACCTGGTGGAAACCAAATAGCAAATTATAGATTCAACCTTCGTGCCAATAGTGTATTATCAATGTCAGACATGGACACTAACACACACACACACACACACACAAACAAGAAAGAAAGCTTACAGCGTGTGAAATGAGATGTCTAAGAAAAGCAGAGAATAGAGCAAGAGATATGAGGAATGAAGAGATTTATAAGAACTGTTGGAACAATATCTATGGTTAAATATGATGAAGCATGGAGACTGAAGTGGTTCGGTCATCTGAATGAGAATGAATCCACACTGACCAACAGAACGAGCATACAACATGAGAATGAAAACAATAAGAGGAAGATCAAGAAGAAGGTGGTTTGAATTAGTTACCAACAAACCAATAGTCATTCAACCCTGCGACGCCTTACAGCAAAGCAGAGGAGGGAAAACCCCATAGATAAATAGATATATTTAAGTCGAAGTTTGTTGTGACAGGATTGCCTGAAACTAGACTTCCAAAATGTATGGTCGTATGACCCAATAATATTAGGAATATACCTAAGGGACAATTTATGCCATTAGGAAATAAATCTGATGTAACACCGATACTAGAATACATTAAGAAACAGCAGATCAAATGTTTTCACACGTCCGCATACTACCAGCAAACAGTGTTCCCCAACAAGTGATGATACACCGATACAACGCTCATAGACCTAGGGGTGGACCACCGAAATAAGGGAAGCAGCAATTACCTCGATATATACAGCACATGAGAAGACCGTCTCCAGAGAACTCTTTAACCCCTGACGCCTCAAGGCAAAAATGGATCAGCGTATAGATAGATATACAGAAAGACCCAATATAGCCTTACTAAAAAATTGATTAGCGTCTGAGGCAGCACTGCATTCGTTTTCAAACCTCTGCAGATTCGCAGGATGTAGACCCGAGAACGGAATGAGTTGTTTTATGGTTTACAGCGTATCTGCGATATGTGCGCCTTTCGGACTGACACACTCGACTTCAGCATACCTTCTGTGTTACTTTGACCATATGTGAAATGGGACAGCCCAAATACACCCCAAAACCTCCTTAGTCGCCTCTCAGGACATGCTCGGAAGGTAACGTGTTGCTATACTTTGCTCCTCTTTCGGGTCCTGACACCCCCCCCCCCCCCCCCCATTTTTCCCCCATTAAAAAATATTATTAAGAAGCATCGGGAAATACTGGGAAAAAAATCTGAATGTATCAAACGAGATTTAAAGCAGGACCATCCGGTTGATATCAATTCGTCTCTCGCAGCTTGAGGCAACTTTTTATTATATCTATTCGCTAAACCCTTTGATGCCTTTCAGCGTCAGGGGTAGAATAAATTTCTGGAGATGGCCATATTGTGCAGTTTGTCGCCTCTTTTATTTCGGTGGTCTATCGTTTTCGTGGTCGGCCTCTAGTAGACAACATTTTATTAGCTGTCATATTTTATCCTTACGTTTTAGCACCAGTGTGTTTGTTGTGATTCCTGGGAACCTAGAATTCCTTTCTTCAATACTTTTCAATCCTTCAAGTCTAAACCTTCATTTGCATGCTGTTATTATAGATTTCTTCAATTCTAAACCTTCAGTTGCATGATGCTGGTATAATATATTTCATCAATTCTAAACCTTCAGTCGCATGATACTCGTATAGATTTCTTCAATGAACTTTGATAGTACTTTTGTCAGATGGCCATAGTGTTCTTCTTGTGGTATGATATAGGCAGTTCTGTAAAACGTGCGTTAACTTTTCAGAATTCAACAAATGCGCATCCATAAAAAGATTTGATTTTTAGCCAAGATTTAATGACGCGAGAATACATTTTTTAGCCAAGATGTAATGACGCGAGAATACATTTTTTTAGCCAAGATGTAATGACGCGAGAATACATTTTTTAGCCAAAATGTAATTACGCGAGAATACATACGTTGGGTGACTGCCAAGATCTATTGACGTGATAACACATACGTTGGGTGACTGCGCTAAGATTTTAGCTAAGATGTAGTGACGTGAGAATAAATACGTTGGGTTCCTGCTAAAATCGCACCTTTTTTTAAGGATTAAATCTTCAGATAGTGTCCGGGATAAGCCAATACGATGGAAATAGAGAATTGCAGTGACACGGTACAAATGCGAATATGAAAGGACATATATAAGTGTTATCAATAATAAACACGACATTTTAGCAATGAAACGCAAAAACAGGCGACGCTTCTACTAGGAAGCTTTCATCAGAACAACATTTAAAAACCTTCATGAAAACGCATATATTGTACGGCCAGAATATGAGGAGGAAGAAAATAGCAAATATGAGAGTTATATATGTAAATTACGGGGTTGAAAGATGTTATATCATGGTAAATTTTTTATGGTTGCGGGAGGATTGGTCTTCTTCCTTGTTTTTCTGTGGGAGTCATATGCTAATATGGATTTCTTCAAAGAAATGCACCAGTCCCAAGATAAAATCGTAGAGCATGTCTGTCAGAAGTATTTTATGTGATTCTGAAAGCTTATTGACTCAAGTTACAAGGTGTATTATGCCAACTGAAAAGACTTTGAACGAAATCTCGCCGGCTACATTCTGATTTGTTGAGATAGCAGAAGATACGAAAATAACATACAGATGCAATACATGGCGTTTCCCAAACTGGGGGAGCTTCCCCGTAGGTCGACGTCAAGTGATCTCAAGGTAGTAAGGAGAAATTTGGAAATTTAGTGCATTAAATACATTATTGCCTTTCTACTAAAAAGTAAAGCATATTTCTAAAATATATTTCATAAAACACACATGAAATCATTACTATTGTACAACATACACAATATTTTTATAATCAGTCAATTTGACGATGTCCTTATGAAAATTTCGTACGGACGAAAAGAGTGAAATAAGTTTTCGTTTATTGTAGCCTACGCATCTTTATATGCCAGACTACTCCAAGCTCTTTGTGATATTCAGGCACAACACACGCTTGTTTTTAATACTGAGATCTATTGGTTATCAAAAGGAAACATGCTGTCTAGGCTGTACGAGTTGAGGTCACAAGTAGGAATGTTGTTATTGAGCCAAAACAGAAATGATTTGTGATATACTTTCACACACAACTTTTTTTATATTTATTTTTGGTTAAAGTTATGAATTAATTGAACCCCACGCAGACATAATAAACCTACATAATGTAGCAGAAACTCCAAGATCATTGAGTCTTTTGATTTTATCAGCGCGCGCTTTTCTAAAAAAAATTTAACTGTCGAAACATTTTTCATAAAATAACTTCTTTTTCTCACCGTAAGTAAAGTAACCCATAGCATTTATTAATGCCGTAGGGGTGTGAGATGTTAGTGATCTCACATTTCAGTGGCTCTGCTATATGAGGGCGGTAGCTATCTCCTCTCCCTCGCAGCCTTTACTTCCCGGATTAATTCGGTACCCATTTAAGGCTGGGAATGAACCCAGGACCACACATATGCGACGCCAGTGCGCTAACTTGTGAAACAACTTGTGATCAGAATGAATTCTAAATTAAAATTCAATCATATTTTAAATCCCCGATAGAAGAATTTAACCTTTAAAAAATTAATTTAAACCATTGGTGGCATATTCTACCTATCAACCCAGCTTGTGTTGCCTGTAGTGATTTTATAGGCACTACAATATGTTCAGTAGTTTGACATTGCTTTCTGAACGGTCCGGATGCACAGTATCCAGCGACTGGATTGCAACCGGTTGCCTCAGTCGTAACAGGTGCGATCTGTACCAAGTCGCCACAGTACCGGACCGGCGGTTTTAATCTCATCATTCCTGCTATTTCATCTGATGATAATCTCATCTTTCCTGCTATTTCATCTGATGATAAGTCTTGTTTGTTAACGAGAAATCCATTTGTTATTAAGATTTTTCTAGTAGTAGCCATAAAACTGGTGTGATTCAACAGCCAGATATGATTTTTCGAGAAACCATAAAACTGGTGTGATTCAACAGCCAGATATGATTTTCCTAGAAGCCATAAAACTGGCGTGATTCAACAGCCAGATATGATTTTTATTTTTTAGAAGAAGCCATAAAACTGGTGTGATTCAACAGTCAGATATGATTTTTCGAGAAACCATAAAACTGGTGTGATTCAACAGCCATATATAATTTTTTTAGTAGAAGCCATAAAACTGGTGTGATTCAACAGCCAGATATGATTTTTCTAGAAGAAGCCATAAAACTGGTGTGATTCAACAGCCAGATATGATTTTTAAAAGATGGACATTTTACCAAGCGTGCATTGTTTCCTATTCATTTATTGAATTAAAATACATGGCATATTGTTGAAGATCTCGAACTACTGAAACTTTCATCCTTTACTTGAAGGTAGAGTCGATGGGTTGAAGGCAAGAGGTAGGCAGAGATTCAAGTGGGAGGCGCCCGTGTATTGTCGGGACCGTAAAGGGGAGCAAAGAATAGATGCCACTTTCTAAACATACTTTCCACACATGTCATAAGAAGCGATTAAGGAGGTTTTGGGGTAGAGTTGGCTATCCTGTCCCAAATAGAATCAAATTGATACTGAAGTCGAATTGTCATACTGAAAGGCCCTGATATCGCAGTTAAGTTGTAACGCATGTCATTGCATTCAAAGTCCTGACTACATCCTGCAAATCTAGCAGGGAAACATCATGATATTGGCAGGATAGTCTAGTAAAGTATACTACCAAGGCAAGTACCAGAAGATGTTTTAGGTATTGCAGCCAACCTTCGATATCAAGACAGTACCTGCTGCTGATATTACATATTTGTTTACTGTCTGTCCCCATGTGAATGATGGTTGATTTCACACTTGCCGTTAAGTGTCGGTAGAGGTTTGGGGGGGGGGGGTTAAGCTGTCGTTCCAAGGCCATATGTGTCGCTGTCGTTGCATTTAGTCCATGTTTGTTCAAGGCTATCTTAATGTTTTCTATCCACCGTTTTCGTGGTCTAACTTTGGCTTTGCGCCCGGATATTCTTTTGTTATATGCTCTCATTTGTATTTGGTTTGGGTTCATTCTCATAAGGTTACCGAACTATTTTACTTGTTGTCTGTCATATACATGAAAGACATTTCATAAACATGAAAGACTACATGAAAGACATTTCATGTATTCAATACATGAGTATTGTATTGAATTTTCAATATATGATATACCAACTCTTTTCCTAATTTCTTCATTTCTTATTTTATCAAGTTTGGTAACCATTGCAGCTTTCTCATACACTTCATTTCACATGTAACTATTTAATATGATATATAAACGGTTCTATCTAGGTGGAATACCTAAAATAGACTGTCAGCTTAGAGAGTATCTAATTCATTATAATAGCAAATACGAGAAATAATCATAATAATAGTCACATCCCATTATAACAATTTGGCCGGACCGACGAAATATGTATGTAACAAGAGAAATTCGCTATATACAGTATAAGCAGTAAAAAATAAATATAATTGGTGATTGTGAAGTGTTTTTATGTACGAAATTTGTAGGAAAAGAGGATACGTTATAGAGGGATTCTATTGTAATAATAATCAAATATGTCCTGCGTGTCGAAGTTTGGCTGCAACATTGTCACTGTGAATGATGGTAGTTGAATGGACCGTGCTGATATTTTGAATGCAATAAAGGAGTTAGACTAGTTGGAGGGTGTGGAGTTTATTTCTTCCTTTATGTCCATGGGTAGAACGTAGGACCTGGGAGTGAGAGTGCTATTGCAAGAAACGCGAGACATATATGAATAAAATCATTTATCGGTCCACACAGAGCAGAAACGGTCAGACATACAGAATATGTGACAACCAATGGACGTGTCCGAAGTGCCATGATGATAATCTGACGACTAACTAGCCAACTGCGGTCTGACATCTTCCATCTGGTGAATAAAGATGGGAAATATGTTAAATGAGAAAACTATCTCACAAGAAAATAAATTAGTATAAATTGTAATAAGTATAAATTGTAATAAGTATACATAATATTAACAGTGACAACGTCTACGTTAGAAACTCAGGACCAAAGTTGCTACCATCAAAGGTTTCTTAAGAAACAAACACAACTTAAATCGTCATCATCATTTGCTGTCTCCGCAATGAAGATTGGCTGCTACAGACCTCCAACATCCCCTGCCCTTTCTTTTGTAAAGTGCACTCTGATAGACTGTAACCTGTTCATCTTGTGATGTTACTCTCCCTCTGGCATCTCTGCCTACCTCTTGTTTGCACCCACCCCCTCCCCACCTTTCATTTTATCTTCAAGTAAGGCCTTCAACATGGTTATTTTTTTAATGTGTCCAAAATATTTGCTTAATCTTTTCCATTAATAACTCTTTGTCTCGCCGAAGACGGATGTGTCGGGCCATTGTCGCAAATAAAACGGCGACACACTGCATTTCCATTCTCTGGATTATATCCTGGTGGAAATCTAGTAGGACCATGGTCCTGCTATAAGCTAGAACCAGCGGGAGTTTGAGAATGAACGCTGAAGAAGAAGAAGAATAACTCTTTGTTCATATTAAGTAATGCTAGAATCTCTTTGTTTGTTTTCTTAAATAATGAATGTAAAATATAAATAGATTAGAACGCTCTTATGAGTTTAGAGTTGGTTAAAGATAGCATCAAGAATAACAACGGTTGTAACGTAATATTAGAAAATGGCTTATAATGAATTGTGCATTCACAATCAATAAGTTACGGCAGAGTAAACAAAAAAAGGTTGTTATTTTACTTTCCATTGTCAATTCCGATAATTTTCAAATTCACTCGGGAGTGAGACACGGATGTGTTATCAAATCTATTGTTCGTAACATACATAGATCACATCTGTAAAGTAGAAAAGACAATGGCAGAAAATAATATGAAGGATGACTTAAACGAATTACTATTTGCAGACAACCAACCACTAGTAGTATCATCAGAAGAGTAACTACAAAGACAAATAAACATATTACATCAAACATGCCAAACCTTTAACATGAAGATAAATATAGAAAAGACCGAAGTAATGAAGATATGAAGAACAGAAGAGACACCAATATATATTGGAAACAACAGACTTAAACAAGTGACGTAATTCACATATCTAGGAATCAATATAACAACAGACGGCAGAGCAGCAAAGAAATACACAATATATGTAGTAAAGCATATCAAGCCTTAGGGCAAATTACACCATTCAGAAACACAAATGTAAATTTGCACACCAAAATAACACTAATCAAAAATGCGATTATTATGCCAACACTGTGCTACCAAAGCCAAACGTGGACAACAACAGCACAAGACAAACGTAAATATGTGACAGCCGAAATGGCATGCTTACGCAGAATCCTAGAAATATAGCTAAGAGACAGAGTGAGGAATGAGGACATTAGAAAGAACAGGCACCACCCCAATCTTGGAATATATTAAGAGACAACAGATCAAATAGTTTGCACACAGCAGACTACCAACAGACAGCATACCACAGCAAGCTATGTTACACAGATACAGTGAAGGCAGACCTAGAGGTCGACCACGAAAACGATGGACCATCGAAATAAAAGTGACAAATTCCACAATATACTCAACACACACGAGGGTCATCTCCAGAAAACTCTTCTACCCGACTCTGAAAGGCAACAAAGAGTTTAGCGAATAGATATATAGACATTGTCATTACTGCAGTCCTTTGCTTTTTTTGTGTGTGTAAGATAATTTCTCGATTATTAGATACTGCTATCTGTTGTCATTTTACTCTGATACCTCTCCTCATAATTTCCAAATAGTTAAACCATTTCACTGTGCTTCAGTAACACAGCACTAATAAATCATCGTTAGCATCGTCCGACAGACAGTAACGGGATCACGTGGGTGGGCACTAAATGTCACACAGTGAGAAACAATGGGTTAAAGGTGAATAAATAACAAATATACACACACTGTGAAAATTAGTTTATATGTAGCATAGGTCGACATATAGGTTGGCATGTCAAACGTTTCTGGTTGTCTGCTGTGCTGATACCATCTGGTGATGATGTACCACTTACTGATGTGATCGCGGTGTGGGTAGATGCCGGTAGCTAAATGTACCGGAAGAGGACAAAGTAAATATACAGTACTTGCGTGGTTAATTACGAAACTGTTCATAATGACAATGTTCATGTTTCGAGAATGGAATGCATTTCGGACAATTTTTGTAATCTATATATCCGGATAGTCCGGCTCTGTAGTGGCGTGGTAGAGAGCGCGTATGTGACGGCCAAAAGAACCAGGTTCGAATTCTGCCACATACAATTTTGCACCCAGAGCGTTCAGAAAGCAATGGCATACTTCTTATTCGGCGTTCATTCTCAAACTATCGCTGGATTTCTCTTGTAGCAGAATTATGGTGCTACTAGATTTCCAGCAGGATGTAGCCCAGAGAATGGAAGCGCGTCGTGTCGCCGTTTTTTGTTGTTGCTCCAATGACCCAATGCATCAGTCTTCCGCGGAATAAACTGCAGAACGTATTTATATTGTCTAGAAAAATCACTACAGCCAAAAAATGTTGGGTTGATGGCTGCATTCTGAGTAGGATATACTACCAATTTGTATTCCAATATTTGGATTAAGAGGGGGGGGTGTTAAACTTTAGTCCTGCGTGGGCGGGATTTCTTCATCAGTGATGCAGTGGCTTGTGGTCTTTGATGCGGGGGGGGGCGTAGTGCTAAGAACAGGCAAAGTAAACTGAGTCCTGTCCCTCGAAATATAAGACCAACGAGCAGAATGAAAACAAGCCTTCACACGTGATGATTGTGATTATTGTTTTTTGTGGGGTAACTATTTATAAACATTGTGTTGCTTGAAAACGCCGACCAACCAAAATCACGGATATAAAGGAAAACATAACGTAATACGGCTAGTTTTAATTCTGCTTGTTGGTCTTCTGTTGTCGAGGGTCACGACTGAGTTATAAGCAAGTCACATCACACGGTTTCATTATAAGTCATCAGGGGCTGACCAGAAACCAGAGACATGGTTCACGTTGAAAAATTGGAAAGAAAGAATTGATGATGGAAGACAAAGAGTTGAGAAAGAAAATCTTGGCTTGGGAACTTAGGGAAAGACAGGATGTGATTTGTCCTCGGCTATCCGTATTTCAGAACATAGTGGCACCCCTACGACTTTAACGAGTTACGGGATTTAACGGATATTTATGCTGTCCTATTAACGTAAATATTAACTCGCTAATATTTACGGACATGGTACAGCTATATCTACGGGCATGGTATATTTACGAATATGGTATTATCTCGAGATCAGGGCCGCAGATAATATTTAAGTAAAGATGGGAATTTCCCTTTAAAAAAGTCATCGCTCGTTTTTTTAATGGGAAATGTAATGACCTTTTTGCGAAAAATCATTACTTGAGGGGGAAGGAGAAATCAATCAATCAAGTTCCATGCCGAGTGGCATATGTGATTATGTCTCCACAACTCTCTGTCTCGTGTGTTGTTCACAAGTTCAGTTATATTCGTTCATGCTACCGTGACATATCATCCAGTCATTTCTTTCTTTGTTTCCCTCTATTTCGTTTCCCCTTCATCTTTCCAGTGATTATTAAATGTTCAAGTTTTGCTTGTTCAACACATGCTCTAAAATCTCGAATCTCTGCTTCTAAGGTTTGCTATAATTTGTTTTTTTACTCTAGCATCTCTGAGAATGTCCCATCTCTTTATTCTAGCATCTCTGAGAATGTCCCATCTTTTTTACTCTAGCATCTCTGAGAATGTCCCATCTCTTTATTCTAGCATCTCTGAGAATGTCCCATCTCTTTACTCTAGCATCTCTGAGAATGTCCCATCTTTTTTACTCTAGCATCTCTGAGAATGTCCCATCTCTTTATTCTAGCATCTCTGAGAATGTCCCATCTCTTTACTCTAGCATCTCTGAGAATGTCCCATCTCTTTACTCTAGCATCTCTGAGAATGCCCCATCTCTTTACTCTAGCATCTCTGAGAATGTCCCATCTCTTTACTCTAGCATCTCTGAGAATGTCCCATCTCTTTACTCTAGCATCTCTGAGAATGCCCCATCTCTTTACTCTAGCATCTCTGAGAATGTCCCATCTCTTTACTCTAGCATCTCTGAGAATGCCCCATCTCTTTACTCTAGCATCTCTGAGAATGTCCCATCTCTTTACTCTAGCATCTCTGAGAATGTCCCATCTTTTTTACTCTAGCATCTCTGAGAATGTCCCATCTCTTTACTCTAGCATCTCTGAGAATGCCTCATCTTTTAGCTACATTCCTTGTACTAGAATTCCTGAGAATATCCCATTTTTTAAAGCTACATTCATAATACTAGAACTCATGTTTTAATTTCCTAAAGAGGTAGTGAACTACCACCCACCACTCCCAATCTACGGACTTGCTTGAAACTCAATTGAATAAAAAATAATAATACAGTGAAGACATAACGACCTGTACAAGAGACTGGTCCCAGACTGGTGGTGCCGGAATACAAGAGTGAACTGTTTGGTTTCTGTATGATGATACACATCATTTTTGGCCGCGACACAGCTTCAGAGAGCTTTTCTGCTGACCTACCGTAGTTTTTTCTTTTCACGCTGAATATGGGATAATCTTTGATGCATTCTCCGGGGAGCGGTACTAGATTTCTCTCACGGACTACTAGGGAGTGAGGCATTTCGGCTTTTAAAAGATACAAGCAATGTACATTGTTTACTTCAAGTCGTCGCTATTCCGGATACTAGCGTCTGTGCGCAATCTTTGTTATTTATATTTCACAAAACGGATATCTTTCCCCATGTGGGTTATGACCGCAAGGTAATGACCATTACTGTTTATTGTGTTACGATCAATTTCTTTACAAACGACTGTACCAACGGATATCTAGACACAGTGATCTACTATTGGATGTTCTGCGTCACGATAACAGTTGGTTGTAAAGAAATATTGGTAGGGGTTCTCTTACATTATATACATTTTGTATATTGTATTTTAAAACTACTGCCGTCTGGTTTCACCCACTATCTCAAGAAACCGTGCACGTATCACTAGGAATGTTTGCATGTGGTATTGATTCCTTTAAAAATAAAAGGCGGCACGCCATATGCTGAGAGTACCACTCATAGCACGTAACTCCGTAGCTTCAAGCGACAATCTCCAGTGATCTCCGAAAAAATTCACTTTATAAGCAAGAACCGCGAGCAGGTTCGAACCCACGACCTCTTGAGTGCAAAGCAAACGGACAGGGAGATTGCCCTTTCAATAAGGTGTTGTCCATAGTTTATGTCAACAATTAAGGAACATAATTGACATAAGAAAAAGAGGCCTCCTACTTAGAAGGAGTTTGTATGAAGCTGGAGATTCTTGTCATTTTATTGTGTGATGGGAGACACACAAATTTGAGTACGCCAAGTTTTCTATATTCAGTATACTTCAAGTTCAAGTAAGTTCAAGTTCATATAAGCTCATATGTAGAAATAAGTAACAATAAAATTGTCTACACTATATTTCCTTCAAAATATTTTAATTTTGACAAATACACACTTTTGCTAATATGCATACAGCTGCTGAAAATATTTGTGGAAGCTTTTCTTTCACACCTCTCTCAGCTCCGCATTGTTGATAACATCATCCATATCCTTGAATTGATGTCATCTCAGTATCAATTTCAGTCAAGGAAACAAGAAAAAATCAGCCGGCACATGGTCAGGAGAATATGGAGGCTGTTCTAAGATCACATTGTGTGCTTTGTGAGGTACTGCTTTACCAGTAGGGATTGATATACCGACACTTGTCATGCATATGTTTGTTCTCCATTTTTCTGGTCGTTTTCTTCATTGCAGTATCACCATATGATTTATTAAGCAATGTTAGTGTCCCTGAGGATGACTTTTCAAACAAAACACAGAATTTGACATTTCTACATTGTTCAATCAAGGACATTGTGAACTCTGATGATGCAACTAGCACAACACTCAAACATTTGTATCATTTCCAGTCGAGAGTATATGTGAAATAACAGATGTTTTGGAAAATTTTTGTTATGTGTGGGGGTGTGTCATCCGCCATTTGGCTAAATTCCTAGTATTTCGTGTTTTCATGTATGAACCTCCTCCCCTTATCCATGAGCTTCTCTGCCAGACATGTCCTTAGAGGTGATTAAGGAGGTTTTGGAGGTGAATTTTTCCGCCCCTTTTCATAAAGGACAAAATTTACCCATAGGCCAATCTGAAGTCAAATGTTTCAGACCGTAAGGCGCTTATATAACAGATGTAAACCATGCCACACTGCAATCATTTCACTGAACTCAATTCTGCTGATCTGCAAATGTTTGAGAATGAACAAATAAGATATAGAAATAACAGTTAAATATGACTATGGAGGCAACTCATCACACGAAAAGCTTGGGTGAAACAGTCAAAATTCAGTTTGTGGCGAACATGTACACATCTCCAATGATAATCTCACTTAACAGTAAGACATATGCAAGTCTGTACATTATTGATGAGGCAAAACATTCCCTTCCCTTAGGAAATACTAGATATTTAGCAATACACAATTTTAAAATATGTAACGCCCTTTCCCACCAATTTTATTTCCTCTTTGCAATAAGGCTGTTGAAAATAGGCATTTTACTACAAAGTGGGGAAGGGAAATTCCTTCCTTGTATCATAAATACAATGGAATCCCTCTATAGCGCATTATTTTATAACAAATTTCCTTATATTAACAACAGTTTTCAAAATCCCCAATTATATTTATTCTATAATGTATGTACTGTATATAGCAAATTTATGTTATCACATACATATTGTGTCGGCCCAGACCAAGTTGTTATAACGGGATTCCACTATACTCCCCTTCCATTTTTATACTAGTAAATGTTGCCTATTGGCGGGTCAATAAATGAAAATAATATCTATAGCCCCCTTCCAGAAACAATACAAATACAAACCCTGAGCCAACATTAGTAAAATGTAATTCCATCAAAATAATTATTTAAGAAAGGTAAAAGTAGTTGAGTTATGAATGAGCTCCCAACCAGGCTTTTATCTATTTGGTGATATGTCTGACTAGCATTAAACATGACATGAGTTCAATCATGCTTACGTTCTAAGGATATATGATATCATGTGAAACTAGATGTGCATCTGTTTAGAATGTTGGGAGTCTCTTAGTGATTTATGAGCATTAGTTGTCTGCATTGAAGGCACATGTAGACATACAATGGTGATGGATGGTTGTGGTTTCTTATCCAGGCACCTGTTGGATGTGTACACTGTGATTAATGGCATATTTAGGCTATAAGACAGGTAAGTTAGCACATCAAGAAAAGAACAGCTCTACATAACAATAACTCACACAGTTAAATAATTCATAAAATGACAAAGAAATAGATAATATACCTAAATAAAAATGTGGATGCGTGGATGGGGATCGCTTGGAGAGATGTTTTATCACCACAAATACCCAGCATGTACTGGGCAGTAGATTCATATGATACCCTGAGGCTGGATATGGCTATAGGTGTCTTCTACTCATTTTAACATCGGCCATTTTAGATTTTCATCTTTCGCAGGATGGACCTGGATGATGAAGATACAATAATTACTTTAGTGAATGAGGTCCCAGACAGCCATTTCAGAGTGGTAGTAAAAGCCTCAACTTCTATCTCCACGATATAGTTGCTCCACATTCTCTGCTGTTCTCTGCAACTACTTTATCATGACAGTTAGCTGTAAATCCCTCCATCCAGACCTCAATGCACAAGTCCATCAGTGAACACAGTGACATCATCCCCAGAGTGCAGACATGTTAACTATTAGAAATCAGCTGATCGATGGGTGAGTATATAAGCCTTATCCTAGGATAAAGAAATTCAACCTAAAACCGAATGGTAAGTAAGGGCAGACCAGACCCTTAGTCTTGGTTGACAGTTGATCTAGGTTTGGAGCACAGATAAACAGACAGGGCATATCTCTACTGATCAAGCAACTCCTGCGGCTTGCTTTGTTCCAACTGTATTGGTATTACATTTTTTTGGAATTAACAAGACAGGCAGAGAAAGAGATTATTCTGCATGGGCAGCACATGGTCTCTATATTTCAGCCTGAACATTGTTCTACTGAGAAGTACACTCCATCCCTGGTCTTAATAGGTTTTTGGAATTCTTCTTTATTGTCATTATTTTAAATCTTTTTTATATCGGTAGTGGTATTTTGTAACACATCCTTACTTATTTCTGTAATATTTATTTTCATATTTGTGTTACTATAGCCCACACCCGATTGTCTGATCTATTCTGACTTTCTGGTAATTAAATAAATTAGAGATTTCTTGATTGAGTGAGTTCATTGATTGGTACATTGTGTATACGACAGTATGTCATTTTGTAACAATTTATTTTGAATTCATTTCAGATGCAGCAAATTCTTTATCAGAACTACAAAGAAGCTGCGGGTTCATTTAAAAACACACTGAAAAGTAAAGAAGTTCAAGAAGCAGTCTCCCTGCATCCAGTTAAGGATTCTGACTACCAGTATGTCATCTTCAATTACTTGGGCTCAGTTAAAGTAATGAGGCAATATCAACGAGAGGTGCAGATGCATCGTGATTTTTCCATGATGTCAGACCTTATACAGGATGGAAAATTTCCCCTAGAATCTAGTCTGAGTAAACCACCATCTCTCACCAAGTTTCATCCTCTGAACAGCAAAGAAGTAATTCCCTGGGAGTTTTTATCGCGCTCCATTTACTCTCAATTTCATAACAACCCTCGACGTGGCATAGAGGAGTCAGTTAAAGGTTCTTTAGATGTGTTAGTTAGCCAGGTGCTAATGAAAGTAAATAAAAATGCTCATCTGCGAGGAAGGACTATAGACTTCAAGGAAATTCAGTATGGTTATCGGCGGTTAGACCCCATGAATGGACCAGATTATATTTTAGATTTACTGCTTACATACAGAAAATATAGAGGCAGAAAAATGTCAGTGAATGTTCGTAGGCATGCATATTTACAACAAGCATTTTTGCCAGTAGAATTTCTGGAGGATTCTGGTGTCATTGAGCATGAGGATTCAGGAGTAGGGGCCAGAGTTAAATCTTTGATCAATTTGTTTGCTGGCAATCCTATATCTCCAAAAGTAATCAGTAAAAGGACAGAGCATATTGATATTATTATGCCACTTATGGGAAGGTTTAAAATATTTCAGAGGTTTATGGATAATGTTGAGAATGTCATCCTAAAGCACATGGCGAATGCTAGACTGGTTCTAGTACTTTACAAAGCTAAAGATGATCCATTTGCACACAAGCTAACCCTGGACTTGGTTTACAGCTATCAGCAAAAGTATGGTCATGAGTACATAGAAGTGGTTGAAACAGATTCAGAGTTTTCCAGAGGTCCAGGTCTTCAGCTTGGTGCAGAGAAGTGTAGTCCAGATGCTTTGCTTTTCTTCATTGATGTAGACATTATCTTCACAGCTACGTCACTGGAAAGGGTTCGCCTTAATACACATAAAGGATCTCAAGTTTATTTCCCTATTGTGTTCAGTCAGTTTGATCCTGAGCCAGTTTGTTTCTCAGGCTCCCCTCACTGTACATGCAAGGATACAGAATGTGTCCTCAAGGATGGAGATGTAAGTGATGATGCCGGATATTGGAGACTGTTTGGTTTTGGTATTGCAGCCATGTACCGAAGTGACTATCACAAAGTTGGTGGCTTTGATCTCAACATTCGCGGTTGGGGAAAGGAAGATGTTGACTTGTATACCAAATTTATAGAGAATAACTATATTATAATACGGGCAGTTGACCCTGGTATGACGCATATATTCCACACCATCCAGTGTAGCGAAACTCTAGAAAGTGCTCAGTTGGTTATGTGTGTCAATACTAAAGCCCAGAGTTTTGCTTCAACGTCACTTCTAGCCAACCAAATTTATAACAATCCAGAAATTTTACGTCGTCTTGAGGTTCATTATATAAAGTATGACTCTTAGCACAGAAATTTCTGTGTGTTGTTGATCTGAATTTACTTTTTGACTTGTACCTGTTGAGAACGCACCTCTATATTATACTTGTTGGTAACTTTTTTGGTTGTGTTTACAAGTTTGTGCTTCCAGACCTCATGCATTTGTATCTTTCATTATGAAATTCTGTGTTTTTTCAATTTATGCAATTTTTATGTATATGTCATTACTAATGGAGTTTTTGTACTTTTGGTTTATGTACAATGTGGTAAATTAAAATTGTTGTGGTTAGCGCATTATTGGTGTTATCACATAATGAGAACATGTGAGTACTGCTGATTGATATTTGGCATCAAAGAAGTATAAGTCTAACAAGGGATAATGTTGTATGAAATGATTCAGTACAATCAGAAGAAATGTTACATAAAATAACTGTGTTACAGAGAGGAATAGATGCAACATCAAAGAACATTTCAGTGCATACAATTGAATAACTTCTGCATTTAAGCCATTGATCATGATTATGCTAGCTCATCAAGCTTGTAGATAGAAAAAATCCAAATGCATTTTTAAAATTCATATCTTGGTGGCAACCTTGCTTTGCTGCTGTACAGAGATGATATGGCAATAGAGAACAGATGCTGTTATTATGTTTGTGTGTCACTAATTTAACTTGTTTTTGGCGCCATATCTTACACTCCATGTTTGGAAGATTGTGAAGTATTTCTTTCAGAGTTGTCTCCCGTTGTCTTTCTATCTCCTGTTGATCACTAAGATGGCAGGTTAGTTCTCTTAATGAGGTTTCCTTTCTCATCTCATGTCTGGAGTGACTTGTTCACATGATGTTCCAATCAATGCTTATAACATGATGTTCCCATAAATTTGTATTAATGGGGGTATTGTGTTATTGGCAATTGTTGGTGCTCACATCCTGTTGCAAAAGAATCATTATTTGATGAATGACTGCTCATTCATTCAGTATGAAACTGGTTTGTCTTCCCACAATCCATAACAAATGGTCGAACATGTTTTTTACTAAGTTCCCCTTATAACCAGAAATTAAATAACAGTTCAAAAGCTGTCATACCATATTGGATAATTGTACTTCAATTGGATAATAAAATACCAAAGAAATATCTAGTTGGGTAACAATGCATCAAAAAACAGTCCAATTGATTGGATAAAGTTATATCAAAGAATTAGTCTTGCCAATTTGAATCCATAAATTCTGAGTTTTTATGAAAAAATATATTTGCTCAATGAAAAAAAATAATGGAATGATCACTGCATGTTTGTATGCTTTTACATAAGTACAGTTTATTTCAGAAGTTAATGGAACATTGGAAAAATAAGCTTCAATTTACTTGTGTTTCTCTTGAGGTGTGGAAACGGGTATACTATTGACTATTTTAGCTCTAATCACTGGATTGGTGGAACGTGTGTTGATTTGACAGGATACAGCTACGGAACAGTGTGCCATACATGCATAATTTTATAATACCATATGGTTGGTGCAAGTTGCTTTTAATTACACTGTAACCTTTGCTCTACTTTCGTGGTATGTCCTAACCTTTGGTGTGTGATTTTTGCAAGCTTATGGTTAAGTACTTAAAGTACGGTTAGAATTCGAAATAATATTTCTAATGTGTGCACGCACCTCGCTCCATGTGTAGCGGGCAGAAATACTGATAGCTCAGTACAAATAATAGAAAATGTGTAAATTGGAAAAGAAACAGATTATGCATAAGTTCGTCTGTGTCTATATTTGAACTCGGTGATTACCGGGATGTGACGTCACAGCAGCCATTAATTTCATTGGTGTTAAACGGAAATCCGTGATGTCGCCTAGTTAAAAATGTAAACAGTGTGCTAGAAGAAGAAGAATAGCACAGTTTAGAATCAAAAGCAACTTTTACCCCGTATGTTTGTTTCAAAGTACAGTTTTAATTTATGTAACATGACTTGCAATATTTAAGCAGTTGTATATGAAATAAGAGATGGAGTTCAAAATTATGTGAAGATATTTTTAGTATGGATCACTTTAGAAAATGTTATGTGCAAACATTTTTAGTATGGATCACTTTAGAAAATGTTATCAGCAAAAATTTTTAGTATGGGTGACTTTAGAAAATGTTATGTGCAAACATTTTTAGTATGGATGACTTTAGAAAATGTTACGTGAAAACATTTTTAGTATGGATGACTTTAGAAAATGTTACGTGAAAACATTATTAGTGTGGGTGACTTTAATGTTATGTGACACCATTTTTAGTATAGGTGATTTTATAAAATTTTATGCGAAGACATTTTAGGTGTGGGTGATTTTAGAAAATATTATGGGAAGACATTTTTAGTATGGATGACTTTAACGTTATGTGACATCATTTTTAGTATGGGTGTGTTTAGAAAATGATTAATAATGTGTTTTATGTCAGTATTTACTGTTATTTGTTAACATTCGTTTGCAAACTCTCACTGTCTTGTAGCGAGGCAATGGTCATACTAGGTTTGTAATCCAAAGAATGATAATAATTAGTGTCAATGTTTTATTTGTGTCAATAGCTGACACATCAAAGGTGTATTTGTGATTAAGATTATGCCAGTTGCATGAGAGATTTAATTTTAATTGGATGATATGGATATTGCGAGAGGAACATAATTGTTCTAAGAATTATACATCACTATCATTCGAGGCATATCATTGTCATGAGAAGTACTTGTAACTTGGTCACAATTTTGATATAATTTATAAATTTTGATATTATTTTGATAGAATTAATATACAGAGAATGTTAGAAATGGAAGTATCTAGAGAGGAGGGTAGGAAAAGTAAATCTTTTGGAACTCCCCGAAGATCATGCAATCCACCAAACTGGGACTAAATCTGCATACACTAAAATGGCTGCTGGAACAGAGAGAGAGAAGCACTTATGGGAATGCTGCACATGCTGTGAAGCTAGTTTCTAATCAAGAATTTGATATAATTGTTTGTAAGCTCTTTATTATTATTATTATTATTATTATTAATGATTAGAGATGCCACAGATGCCCACTGTCATTCACATTAAATTTCACTGCTGTAGAGTCAGTGGATAGTGATGGACATGTTTCTCATTGTGATGCCAGAATTGTCAATGGGTGGACATCATTGTTGCATGAGAAATGTTTGAAAATCATTAGATAAGTAGATAAGATGTTTGTTAAAATATGCCATTTGCTTTATATCCATGAGATATTGTGTTTGAAATCTAGTGGTGACATCTCATTTACAGGTGCATTTTTTTAAGTTTATAGGGATTGTCACTTGAAGCTGCACAGTGATGTACTCTGAGTGATACTCTTGGCAAGTGGTGTGTGATATTCTGAGTGATACTCTTGGCAAGTGGTGTGTGATACTCTGAGTGATACTCTTGGCAAGTGGTGTGTGATATTCTGAATGATACTCTTGGCAAGTGGTGTGTGATATTCTGAGTGATACTCTTGGCAAGTGGTGTGTGATACTCTGAGTGATACTCTTGGCAAGTGGTGTATGATACTCTGAGTGATACTCTTGGCAAGTGGTGTGTGATACTCTTGAGTGTTACTCTTGGAAAGTGGTGTGTGATACTCTAAGTGATACTTTTAGCAAGTGGTTTGTGATAATCTGTTAAGGGGCATGGAGTATATCTGATGACGCCTGAGTACAATGAAGTACATCCTCTTCTGCACATTTTGGGCCTTTTTTTAATCCTGATAATTCCTGGATGTTCTAGATGTTATAACAGTTCTAGTACAAGTCGAAATTGACTCTTTGGGGTCCATATAAACCACTATGGGAACCTATGTTCAAGAGCATAGGTTCCCAAACTTTTTGGGGCCACCACCCACTTTGCAAGACATAAATGTTGTAACACCGCCATGCGCATGAACTTCAACACCCAATTCTCATCTACAAGCTTTGTACAAGGTACAAAATCAAGCACTTTGCCATATCACAGGTGCCATGAAGACCTCCCATAAATTAAATGGAAAAAATTACAGGCATTACACCATATTTTCTCTCTCCTTCCACCCTCACCTGGGCATTAAGACCATGATCCTTGCAGAAAAGTACAAGAGCATGTCATCACACCCAATGAAGACCAAATTTGGTGACCTAACGAGTGGAAGGCTGATAAGAAGCAGTTTTATTTTCAATCAAACAAAAATAAACTAAATATAAGGAAGAACTACCATAAGTAACAAAAAAAATTACAACAACACATTTTCATGGGAGCAATATCAAAGTCTCACTATCAGAACCACCATAAACAACTACACTGATGAGAGAACTGAATACTCTCCAAAGGAAAACAATAGTATGCAACATGATTGAAGATATGTACCCCAGAGAAGTGTGGATACATGTATATACTGATGGATCAATAACCAGAGCAGTGAAGAAGGGAGGTGCTGGAGTTTAAATAAAATATCCAGAAAAGGAAAATGAATCCCCCATGTTCACCAACTGGAATCTTCTGCTCCAACTACTCTGCAGAAGTAAAGGCCATAAACATTGCTGCAGAAATAATTAAAAACACAATACGCCAATGTTAACAGGTGGTTTTTTTGCTGATACAATGTCTGTCCTACAAGCCACTGCCAGACTTAAAGGAAGCCATGCAAGAAGTGAGCATCCAAAGAAGGGTAGTATATAGTGGATACAATACCACTGTGACATACCAGGAATGAAAGGCAGATATGCTGGCAAAAGATGGAGCAATACAGGAACAAAAAGGAAACATGGGAACATGTCATGGATTGTGTTGCATGGAAGGGAGATATCAGAAGTGTTATAAGATAAAGTGATAACAGTTCATTGGCTACACATCCATTAAAACACACAACAGCACATGATGGTTCAAGTGGGTCTGTGATTCCTTGTACATACTGAGGTAAGACTCTTTGTGGCCCAGATTGATTTTGTGAGTCACATCATCATCTGTTCCATGGATTGTGTTGATTATATTTCTTCTAGCACAAAAATTATAATTGCCTGATGAAATGGCAGAAAGGTACCTACCATATGTTATATTTTAATAATTACGTAATGTTTATATTGCTTTTCACAATAACATAATTTGTAGCTGATGTCCATGATGTACAACCTTTATCCAAACACTGCTTAATTTTTCTCTTATCCCCTTATAAATCAATAAGGTATCTGCAGACTTCTTTCATCCAGATTTGTCTGAAGAAAAGGAAAGTGTAGATCTCTCAAAGTCACTCCTGCCTCTGTTTTTTTCACAATCCACAATTTGTCTGCATGTAGGTCTCATGACGCAGGGATTCCACTTCAAATCTACCGGGTGTGTATGGTATGTAGTGTTGTATATTTGCAGTGTGTGCTCTATCAATCTCCATTTGTTCTTCCAAATTTCGTTCACATTATCGATACTAGTTCATCCACTAATTTCTATGTTAGATACTCTTTGATCCACCAAATTTGAATTCTTCTTCTTGTAAGACATCTCCCTCAAAGTATTAAATGACATGGTACTTCTCTTCCATGTGTACAGCAATGATGGAACGTACATTAGACTTGCATAAATTTATCTAGGAGAGTATACCATTTTTAATATGTAAATGCTGAAAATAATATCGTTCAGGGATAAATTACAGTCAGAAGGAAGTCTTAAATATTATTATTGCTGGTATTTATAACTGGCTTTTTATCTTCAGAAAAGAAATTAGTGTAATTACTGATTTTCGAGAACAAATGTCTTTGTAGGATAACTAACACCCATTGAAGTGAATTCAAATCGAATGATAAAATCAGAGAAAAGACATCAAAATTTCATCACAGATGCTATCAGAAAACACTGTTGTTCCTACATCAGGTATGTCCTACATGCAGACATCAACAGAATACACCACCAATCTCTTGAATGGATACCTACAGGCAAAAGAGCCAGGGGTAGACCAAAAGAAGAAGAACAATACTTAGAGAAAGTAAAACAACCAATATCCATACTATTCAAGAACTGCACAGAATAACTTTGAACAGACAGAATTGGAGAGATCTGACCTATGCGCTAACTTCAGTGCAAAAGGAAAAGGAATGAATGAATTTATAACTGAAATATGACATTTGTAAATTTGATTTGACAATTGTAAACTTTAATTATTCAAGATCTCTGGTCTACTTTTATGCACCAAGATCTGTGGTGACTGCTGCTGTGGACTATTCTATGTATATTGTAGACATTTAATTATGAACATCATGCCTACTATAAATTATTATGTTTAACGTAGTGCCTACTCCTACAAATTATTATGTTAAACATAGTGCCTACTCCTACAAATTATTATGTTAAACATAGTGCCTACAGCTACAAATTATTATGTTAAACATAGTGCCTACTCCTACAAATTATTATGTTAAACATAGTGCGTACTCCTACAAATTATTATGTTAAACATAGTGCCTACTCCTACAAATTATTATGTTAAACATAGATAGTGCCTACTCCTACAATTTATGTACAAGAAACAATCCTGTATTATATCTGGCTTTTTTTCATGTTGGCTTTATTTGGTGCATAATTACCACACAAATTCTTAGATAAACATTATGATCATAGTTTCCACTGCATCTATTTTCTTTTTTGAAACTGGAATGTTTTTACTATTCTTTAAAATAATTCAAAATGATTTATCTTTGCATCTGTATCTTGCTTACCTTCATCAATATACATTTCTCCACTGAATCCCCTAAAGTTAGGGAGCAGCTGATGATGGAAGGAGAAGTGAAAAATAAATCTTGATTTGATAACATCAAAGAATGTTCAGTACAAGACCTTCCCACAATCATTCATACGAATGAGAATAAGGATATATGGCTGACTTTTTGTGATGATGTCCTCAATGTGGCACACCTATAACCCTAACAGGATATAGGTTTTATTATTATTATTATGTATGTTTCATCAATGCAAATCCTAATAATAAATTCCATTAGTCATTTAAAAAAATTATCTGGTCACCTTATGCAATCATATTTTTGTATTTATATATCTGTGGCGGCGTGGTATAGAGTACGTCTGTGGCAATCAAGGTGCAGGGTTTTAATCCCACCACTGTCAATTGTGCACCCGGGCCATTTAGAAAGTAATGGCAAACTACTGAATGCATTTATATTGCCTAGAAAATCACTACAGCCAAAAAAGCTGAATTGATGGCTACCTCCTGGATAGAATATGCTAGCAAATATTTATATATGTTACATCTAGTTGTTTTATACCATTTACATAGGTGAAGCCATTTAGAGGTGGAGGTTAAATTGACATTTTGAAAATGTATGTACACATTTGATCATTTTGGCTTGTGTAAATTGTTATCATTCTAGTTTATCTGAAGGTGGGTTAAAATGTTGAATAATATGTACTTACATAACTGTGGCATTGCCTTCTATACTTATATACAGTGGATTCCAGTTATTCTTCTTCTGCGTTCGTTCTTAAACTCCTGCAGATTATCAGGATGTAGTCCGGAGAACAGAATTCATTGTGTCATGGTTTACAGCATTGCTGCGATATCTGCATATTTCGGCCTGACACATCCAACTTCAGCATGGCTTTGGGTCACTGACCCTATATGGGATGGGACAGCCAACTCCATCCCATAACCTCCTTAGTCGCCTTTTACGACATGCGTGGAAGGTAAACAGTGTTGCTAATTTTTTGCTCCCTTTCAGGCCTCTGCAACACACGGGCGAATCCAGTATAACAACATGGTTCGGACCAACAAAATGTGTATGTAATAACAGAAATTCACTATACACAGTGCATAGAATAAATATAATTAGGAATTTTGAAAAGTGTTGTTATATAATTTGTTATATATGGAGATTTGTTATAAAAGGAGATGCTTCCACTGTATATTGTCAGCTGCTTGATCTGGACACAGTTTTTCTGTCAACAATGTTTCAAATACTGTGTACATATTTAAAGAACAAAGTTAAACATTTTTAAATAGAATATTATAAAGAAAACTTTCTAAATATTTGTTCTCATTATGTTGATGCACAGCCATAGGACCTGTGTGATCTGAATTCATTCTCGAAGATTGGCAGGATGTATAAAATGAAATGAACTGTGACATGGTTTACAGATTGGCTGCTATATCTGTTTACATATCTGCTATATCTCCGCCGGACATGTCCGACTTCAGCAGGGCTGTGTGGTTAAAAGTGGCCAGCATTGATACCACCATACTTGTACAGTGGAATATGAACTCAATTACTTCAACCATTCTGTTCGACTACATTGGATTTGAAATAAGTAGTTTTTTTCTTTGATATTACTTAGGAATCATTTAATCATCTTCTTTTCCGCCTCTCCTACATCAAGATTTTAATAATCATTTCTTGTTTGTTTTTGTCCTGATAAAGAGTTTTTAGTTGAAACGTCGTTTCTGTGGATGTCATTAGTGTATTTTGTATTTTTCTACAACACTCCTTACATATCTATTTTTTCCCTCACTTGATACCAGCAAATGGTTGCAGGTTTTTATGTTATTATATGTTTGCATATTAGGGATCTTCCTAGCGTAGTGGTTAAGCTGTTCACCTTGTGTTCAAGAGGTCATGGGTTTGAATCCTGCTCGTCGTCTTGTTTACAAGGTGTATTTTTTCGGAGATCTCTGTCAATTATCGCTTGAAGGTACTGAGGTACGTGCTGTGAGTGGTACTCTCGGCAAACGTGTAATGAGGCGTGAGTGACAAAGTACATATGGGAAACCGAGTACAGTGAAATCAATCCTTTGCAACTTTTGAACCCTTTCTGATATCTTCATACAAAATGGTGGAACATGCCCTTCTACATCTACACATTCCCTCTGATGCCCTTCTACATCTACACATTCCCTCTGATGCCCTTCTACATCTGCACATTCCCTCTGATGCCCTTCTACATCTACACATTCCCTCTGATGCCCTTCTACATCTGCACATTCCCTCTGATGCCCTTCTACATCTACACATTCCCTCTGATGCCCTTCTACATCTACACATTCCCTCTGATGCCCTTCTACATCTGCACATTCCCTCTGATGCCCTTCTACATCTACACATTCCCTCTGATGCCCTTCTACATCTACACATTCCCTCTGATGCCCTTCTACATCTACACATTCCCTCTAAGTGTGAAGCCTCTTTTGAAAGCACTGCATATGGATGAGAGTTGCAGTCTTCAGGATATGAGAAAAAGCTCTTCAGAAGACCACATTGCACATAGAAAACACATGCTTCATTGCTCATAATTCCTGGGGTTCAACATAAACATAGATATCTTCCATGTACATTGTCTAACACCCCTTTCCACACCCCCATCACCACCATTATTCCCTCTTATTGAATCACAATTTTTTTGTATTGAAGTCTAGATCATTTGCTAGCTGCTGATTCTTCGTTCAGTCTTGTATACAAACCTCAGATTTTCTCTCTGGGGTTGGGCTCAGTTGTTTTGTTCTCAAACTCCTACAGATTTCGCAGAATATAGTCCAGAGAGTGGAATGCCTTATGGTTTACAGCTTAGCTGCAATTATTGCTCCTTTCTTCTTCTTCTTCAGCGTTCATTCTCAAACTCCCACTGGATCTCTCTTGTAGCATGACAATAGTGCTAGATTTCCAGCAGGATGTAGTTCAGAGAATTAAAATGCGTTGTGTCGTCATTTAATTTGCACCAATGACCCAACACATCCGTCTTTGATGGACTGCTCTTTTCAACCGGCAACATCTGACTTCAGTATGACTTCTGGGTCACTATGTTACTCTATGGGATGGGATAGCCAACTCCACCCCCAAACCTCCTTAGGGAATGTCTGACTTTGTGGCAGAGCATGACAGCCAAGGTACCAGGTTAAATTTCCACCAGACGTTGCTGTGTATCCAGACCGTTCATAAATGTAAATATAAATGTTCACTAATTGTAAATATTTCCTAGAATATTATAGCCAAAATATACTTCGTTGATCGCCATGTCCTGAATGGAATATTATACCAACAACAACATACCGGAATAGAAAATGTTCTGACCATTGGGAAAAGCTTGTATAGATTCATAGACCAAACTATTTTTTCATTTCATTGTTTACCTGTGTGTGTATAGAGAAAACTCTACTTTTTCCATGCATTGTTTACCTGTGTGTGTATAGAGAAAACTATACTTTTTCCATGCATTGTTTACCTGTGTGTGTATAGAGAAAACTCTACTTTTTCCATGCATTGTTTACCTGTGTGTGTATAGAGAAAACTCTACTTTTTCCATGCATTGTTTACTTGTGTGTGTATAGAGAAAACTCTACTTTTTCCATGCATTGTTTACTTGTGTGTGTACAAATGTTTGCTTGAGAAAGGACATCCAGGTTACAAGAAAGATAATGTGTATTACTAGATAATATTTTTGTAAAATTTCATTTCATATTCAGTTTTCAGAGAACTGTTGCCTAGTTGATAGTGAGTTTACTATTATCACCAGGTTACAGCATGCCAGGTTCGAAACCACATCCTGACACAATAATCTGGGTCATGATTTCTTGCAGGACACTATCACTTCTCCAGTCAATCCGGCTGTAAATATATACCTAATACATGAGTTAAGAAAGGTAGAAACATAAAGAAAGGAACTAGCCATCCCATCTAATAGTTGCTGCGGCTTAGTGCATAAAAGTATTTTTCATCCCCGATGGAGGCTGTTGCCATGGGATCTACTTTTACCTTTCAGGCTCGCAAAAAGGTCACAATAGACTGTAGAATTTGTCACAGCAGAAATTTAAAGATACATCTAAGCTACAAAAACGTCCATTGTGAAATCAACAAACCAAAATAAGAAACACTGAAGATATGCAGAAATCAATCAATCCCCTACTAGAAATATACACAGATGGCACAACTCAACCAAGTAAATAAATTTAAGTATATAGGCAGCATGTTCTCGGAAGATGGGAGACTAAATAGAGAAATAGAGGCAAGATGTCCGAAAGCAAATGCAGTTTTATATCAAATACCTCCAATGCTGAAACTCCAGAACAGCGACATGATCTCCAAAAGAAAATGAATAAACACATTGTTCATGCCCACACTGTCTACCAATGTCAGACCTGGACCCTGACAGAGAAACTAGAACAAAAACTCACAGTATGCGAAATGAAGTGCCCAAGAACAGCACTGGACATAACAAAGATGACACTTTAAGAAATCTGGTGAAAACAATATCATGCAAAGAATACATAGAAACACCAAAGATCAAATGGTTCGACCACCATATCAGAATGGAACCAGATTGCATTCCAATGATAGCTTTCAATAGAAGATCATTTGAAAAGAGCAACAGGGGAAGACCCAGATGAGGATGGATAGATAACATCAGAGAAATACTAAATACCAAGGCTACACTATGTTAGTGGCATCACAGTTAGCAAAAGAAAGAAAACTTTGGCTCCCTATGACGCCTAGCGGCACACATGCATAAGACCAGACAAGCAATATTAAGATACAAATTTCTGGGACAACCTTTGTGGCGCAAGCAAATTGGTAACAGAAACAATGCTCTAAAAGTGATCCAGAGATCCATAAGAACAAACAGGTAGTAGAACTTGTTTCCCTGTTAGCTTCCGCTAAAGGAGCTAAGACACCTCATATCATACTGTAGGGAAAAGCCAATAAATAGATAGAAGACAGCTGACAGCACACTGCCAACTTTATTAGAGAAATCATTACAGTTATATGGGAGATAGCATCGTGTTATTTAATAAAATATGAGATAAATTGATTATGTTATATAAGAGAAATTGATGTGGTTATGCTACATAAGAGAAATTGATTTGATTATGTTACATAATGAAAATTGATGTGGTTATGCTACATAAGAGAAATTGATGTGGTTAGGCTACATAAGAGAAATTGATGTGGTTATGCTACATAAGAGATATTGATGTGGTTATGCTACATAAGAGAAATTGACGTAATGTTACGAGAAATTGATGTGGTTATTTTACATAAGAGAAAAATATATTGTTATGTTACTTAAGGAAAGATGATGTGATTATGTTACGTAAGTGAAATTTATGTGGTTATGCTACATAAGAGAAATTGATGTGGTTATATTAGGTAAAGTGAAATTAATGCTATGTTACATAAAAGAAATTTATGTGATAATGTTATATAAGAGAAATTAATGTGATTATGTTCCATAGGTGAGATTGATGTCATTGTATTACATAAGAGAAATGGAGTTATGTTACGTAAGGGAAATTGATGTTATGATAAATAAGAGAAATTTGTGATATGTTACATAAGAAAAATTGATGTGATTATGTTATGCAAGGTGAAATTGATGTAATTATGTTACATAAGAGAAAGTGATATAGTTATGGTACATAAGAGAAATTTATGTGATTATGTTCCATAAGTGAAATTGATGTGGTTTTGTTACTTAAGGTTACATTAATGTTATGTTACATAAGAGAAAGTGATATAGTTATGCTACATAAGAGAAATGTATGTGATTATGTTCCATAAGTAAAATTGATGTGGTTGTGTTAGATAAGTGAAATTGATGTGATTATGTTCCATATGTGAAGTTGATGTGGTTACATTAAAAAGTCCAGCGGTGGCGTAGAGCTACAGAACACGTTCAGGCATTCATGGCACCAAGTTAAGTTTCTGTCACAGACAGTTGTATGTACAGATCATTCCAAAAGCAATGGCATCCCCATGAACATAAAATGCTGGTTTGATCGCTATAACCTGAATATAATATGCGGTTAACTTTCTCTATTACATAAGTTAATTCAGTAACATGAGGAAAATCTATTGTTATATTACAGATATCAACTTGGTTACATGAAGTAATTCTATTATATTACAGATATCAACTTGGTTACATGAGGAAATTATTGTTGTATTATAGATATCAATTTGGTTACATGAGAAAAATCTATTGTTATATTACAGAAATCAACATGGTTACTTGAGATAGGTCTATAAATATAGTTATATGAAAGGGTGTGCAGTAAGGCTACATGTCGCTAAAACAGTGCGGCTGTAAGACAGACATCAACATGGGTGTAAATTCTGAACTGTGTGGTGATATGAAAGTGGGGTGTTACATAGGCTAAAAGAGTGTGGCTGTCACACAGACATCAATGTGGGTGTAGAGACTAAACTGTGTGGTGATATGAAAGTGGGTGAGGAATAATACAAATAATGTAATGTTGTTAGTAACATCCTATTCAGGATGTAGCAATCAATCCAATATTTTTTGACTGTAGGGATTTTCTATGCAATATTTTAATTTCAGTAGGTTGTCATTGCTTTCTGAATGGTCCAGATGCAAACTTGTCTGCGACAGAAACAGACGCTAGTACTTTATCCTTCCAAGACGCAAGCTATATCTCTCCGCCACAGAGCCGAACCATGCCATTGCAAGCAATAACAAAAGTCACATTATAATAATATCTGCAATTCTTGTAAAAAAAAATTATTTCTTATAACAATGCATGAAAATATTCTGAGATGGAGAAATTGTTCAATCTTATAGCCATGATACTGATCATTGACTATTGTGTATTCCTTACATTTTTGTGTCATAAATATTTTGGATGTAATTTTCTGTGTATCATATTCTGTTTGAATTAAAATTATTGTTGTATATTTGTATTACCACCATGATCTAGCTCAATTGTGTGACTTTATCAGGTTTAGTTAGCTGTCTACATGTACATACATCATTGAACTTGTTGGTTATCAGATGAACATGTATGGCCCTGTCCTAATCAATTCTCTATTGTGTATTATAAGATATTTTCTTTGTTTTGTTTTGTGTACTATATTTTATGGAATTATTTTTAATTGCATTAAAAAATGTGTATTTTCTTGTTTGTTTCGTGTACTATATTTTGTGGGATTATTTTTAATTGCATTTAAAATATCGTATGGCTTATGCAAAGGAGGGAATCAACAATTTAATAAACTAATAGTATTTATTTTTGGAAATTAATGTGTTTTGTAATTTCATTATAGAGTTTTTTTTGTGTGGTGATTGTTGTTGTTGATATCCAAATGTTGCTGTGTAGTTCTACTCTTGGCAACACAATGCCATTCTTAAATAAGTGCATGTCTTCTGAAGTTGACTTAGTGATCCATACAGTAAGTTAGTGACTGTTAGAGGTGTCTGTAAAAAGCTTTTCCTGGCAGTTGAAAGGTAAGAACAGTCAATACAGAGGTGTTCAACTGTATCATTGGAATGAGAACAGTGTCTACAAATAGGTAGTTGTTGGGTTCTGATGTTTTAAAAGGGTATTGACTCTTTCATGTCTTATTCGAAGCGACAAGATAAGGGCATGATTTCTCCTGCAGAATTTGTTTATATTGTCATTGTCATTTCACTAAATACATTTCGACAAGTCAGCCCATCTGTTCAGACATATTTCCCTGGTGTTGTTTCTGAGAATTTGTTTGATTGTTCCCATATTACAAGATCTTTGCTTTTGTTGTTTTGAGGCGCCTCATTTTGCAAGTCTGTCTGCTGTTTCATGTCCTGCTAGATCACTATATCCAGGGATTCATTGCAGGGTCATGCTGACTGGATATGCAGAGATAAGACTGCACTGCACTTGCTTTGTGGAGAATATCTTGATTTTCATATGGGGTCTGTTTAAGTGCCTCCACAACAGACATGGAGTCTGTAAAAATTACTGATAAAAATGTATAGTGGTTTTTGTTTCATGAGATCAAACTGTTGGTGTATTAACTCAATAGCTGTCTTGATTGTCATTGCTTTTGTGTGATATGTATGTGCATACATGTGTGTGTTTTCCCTGGTGTTTCTGCATGGAAATAGTCCCGATGGTACCATCTTTTTTTTTTAAAGTCGCTGCCATATGTTATGGTACTTGTAATACATGCAACTAACTACTTGACTTACATTCACAACTTCTGAGTGAGTTCATGCCAATAAGCATGATGTAATCAAGAGAACAGAATGTGTTGTGTAATGGTTTACAGCTCTGCTGCGATATCTGCCCCTTTTTGCGTTTCATATTTGACTTAGAGCGGTTTTTTGGCCACCATCACCAATGTTGTGGGATAGCCAACTCCACACACCTCTTCAACCTTTTCAGTTGCTTCTTATTGTTGGTATTCTTTGCTCACCTTTAACATCCTAACAACACATGGATTAAGTCAAAGAATGGAAATTGTCATCACTTTAACATCCCAACAACACATGGATTAAGTCAAAGAATGGAAATTGTCATCACTTTAACATCCCAACAACACATGGATTAAGTCAAAGAAAGGGAAATTGTCATCACTTTAACATCCTAACAACACATGGATTAAGTCAAAGAATGGAAATTATCATCACTTTAACATCCCAACAACACATGGATTAAGTCAAAGAATGGAAATTGTCATCACTTTAACATCCCAACAACACATGGATTAAGTCAAAGAATGGAAATTGTCATCACTTTAACATCCCAACAACACATGGATTAAGTCAAAGAAAGGGAAATTGTCATCACTTTAACATCCTAACAACACATGGATTAAGTCAAAGAATGGAAATTGTCATCACTTTAACATCCCAACAACACATGGATTAAGTCAAAGAATGGAAATTGTCATCACTTTAACATCCCAACAACACATGGATTAAGTCAAAGAAATGGAAATTGTCATCACTTTAACATCCCAACAACACATGGATTAAGTCAAAGAAAGGGAAATTGTCATCACTTTAACATCCCAACAACACATGGATTAAGTCAAAGAATGGAAATTGTCATCACTTTAACATCCTGACAACCCATGGATGATGTCAAAGAATGGAAATTGTCATCACTTTAACATCCTGACAACCCATGGATGATGTCAAAGAAATGGAAATTGTCATCACTTTAACATCCTGACAACCCATGGATGATGTCAAAGAAATGGAAATTGTCATCACTTTAACATCCTGACAACCCATGGATGATGTCAAAGAAATGAAAATTGTCATCACTTAACATCCTGACAACTCATGGATGATGTCAAAGAAATGAAAATTGTCATCACTTAACATCCTGACAACTCATGGATGATGTCAAAGAAATGAAAATTGTCATCACTTAACATCCTGACAACTCATGGATGATGTCAAAGAATGGAAATTATCACAAATTTCCCTAAATAACAACACTTTTCAAAATTCTCAATTATATTTATTAAGTATTGTTTGTACTGCACATAGCTAGTCTGTTATTACATAATATTTTGTCGGTCTGGGCCAAGTTGTTATAACGGGATTCCGCTGTAGATTGAGAACAAACACACATTATGTCCTCCGTTAGAGGCATTGATATAACTGGTTTCAAAATTAAACAAATACACTCAACTTCAGAAACTAAAGACTCATACCATTAATTAGCACCCCAGTAACAAACTACTATATGCATATTTGAACTGGAAATCACCCGGTGTTGCCTGGACCTGTGTAAATAACATACTTTAAAAAAAATAATAGTACGACCCATTCAAAAAAATATACTGATTACAACTATCGGAGAAGCACATCAGCATGACTTTCCATGATAGTTATAAGACCTCTGTACGGAATTAATTAGGACTTCATTCCTTACGATTGTTATGATCGTGATTTTGTTGGTTACTATTTATATACGTGGAGTCGCATTGGCTATTTTTGGCATGAGACTCTAAGATATAGTGACCAACGAAAACCACGACAATAAAAAAACATAATGCATGCATTTTCTAATTAATTCTGTACATAGGTATTTCGTGCAGTTGGTCTCGGTGGTAGCCTAGTTGAAAATGTTCTTGCTTATGACCTTCTTCACTTCTGCTGTCGAGGGTCTAGGCTTGCTTACTATTGCCTGGTTACACTATGACCTTCGACGGTAAAGAGCCGGGCACCGAAAATGTAAACATGACCTAGAAGGTCCATTTTGATTATTTCCGTGAATCATTGGCCGGCCTTGGCTATTTTTGGCATGCGAATCTAAATTTATAAAAAGGGACCAACGAAAACACGACAATAATTAATCAGAAACGTAATGAATGACGTGCTAATTAATTATGGACAGATGTTTTTACAGCCGACAATCTGGTTACGACGTGCCAGGTTGGAAACTACGTCCCGACATACACAAAATCCGGGTCCTGATTTCTCTCCTGACACGAGCGTTCCTGCAGTCAATTCAGCTGTGAATGAGTACTTGATGCATTAGATAGGGGAGATAAAGACATCAAGGAAGAGAACTGACCACCCTACCTAATACGTGATTGGGCTTAGTACTTGAGCTATCTTCATCTCCAACGTCATGTTACTGCCATGTGACCTACTTACCTACAACTGTTTGTAATTTAAAATAAAGGGAAATAAAGAATGACAAGCATACGGCGGCTCACAAGTTCAGATGACTGACTTCATTATATTTTGATTTCCCAGTATGCACCCATTCAGTACATAACACGACATGGCAAGAGTGCTACACTCATGTGACGTAACTCTGCAGTTTAAATCCGGAAATTCAAGAAATGAGCTTGTAAACAAGATTTAATGCATTCATTCATTTTCTTTTTGCGCTGAATTTGGGGCAGAGGTCAGATCTATTCAATTCTGTCTGTTCAAAACTATTCTGTGCAGTTCTTGAATAGTATGAATATTAGTTGTTTTACTTTCTCTAAGTATTGTTCTTCTGAGTGTTTCTTTTGGTCTACCGTTTGCTCTTTTGCCTGTAGGTATCCATTCGAGAGAATTGTGGTGTTCAAATGATTACGGCATACTATTTGTATTCAAATATGCAGTTAAATAACCAGCGTGTATGTTATTTTTATGTAGCGGCTTCACTAGACAGTGGACAAGCAGCACACAGGGTGTGTAAGACAAGCTAGAAAAATCTGAAAGTAACTGCCAACAAGAGATACAAAATTCAGTATCATTTTCAGAAATGAAGTCCATCCTCAAAAGCTCCATCAACATGGAATGTAACTCAAACGCCGAAGATGGATGTGTCGGGCCATTTGTGCAAATAAATGGAGAAATAACGCATTTCCATTCTCTGGACTGCATCTTGCCTTCAGCAATTTATTTAAAATGCCAACTAAACTATTTAGGTCACAAACAAAAGCTATTCAATCCACTTTTTTTCATTAATAAAAATTCCACACATACTGTAGCTTTACTTTATTTTCATTTGTAAAACACCATTTTTGGACATTAAATACACGCACGCACACCATCAAAGAACAGATATGGATTACTAACAGATCATATATATTTCAACAAGGAGAAAATTATATTCGCCAGCAGGTACAACGAGCTATTTGGACAATCTGTATGCTCAAGCGAAATAAGTGCAATAATATCTTGTCAATGCAGTTAAGTTAGCGTGACAGTGCGTGACTGGCTAGATTTCTTGCAATTACTGCCACTGAATTGACAATATTATATATGATGTAATTAAATTTGTGCGTAACCAGTAAATTATGGTCTACCGTCACGATCAATTACGTAATTTTTGTTCATTGTTGAAGTAAGATATACTTCTGAACCGGTTTTTTTTCAGACGTGTTTATTTTTTAAAGGTAAAAGTTCTTATGTAGCAACACGAATATTTAGTTATTTTGTTATTGGAATGAAACGTTCTTCAACGCTATTGTTAACTATTATATCTATAAAATGCTGTATTTTTTTATTACAAACGTTTAGTCTGTTATGTAAGACACATTAAGTTATTATCTTGCCATGCTCTTCTTGTTTGTTTTGCGTTCGCTCCATTGTAACCATCATGGATATCCGTGCGAATTCCGCCGGGAGCGTGATTACGTTGTGCCACCGTTATGCGCCTTGTAGGCCTAGCACATCCGATTTCGGCATGCCTTGACAATTCGGGTGGGCTACCCTTAGCCTGTGACAGCCTCTATATCTGTCTCCAGGCACGCGTAGTGGCGACTCTTCGCCCAGACGATTTTTTGCTCTCGTCAGACTCGCACGAGGTGTTCCACTGTCTGTGAACTCGCCTCGTGTAATTGGACGTATAGTAACGCAAAATGAGGTAAACAGGTTACTAAAACACTTCCCTAGCCTATTAATAAAAATATATTTAAAAAAAACATACAATAAAACTAAACAGGACAATTCTCCACGTATCGGCTCAAATTGAACCTTTTTCAAGAGACAAACAACAGAAAACGACAAAATAAAAAACAAAATATAGACATGAAATGAAATATAGACATCTTGATGAAATATAGACATCTATTTTGTTTTTTATTTTGTCGTTTTCTGTTGTTTGTCTCTTGAAAAAGGTTCAATTTGAGCCGATACGTGGAGAATTGTCCTGTTTAGTTTTATTGTATGTTTTTTTTAAATATATTTTTATTAATAGGCTAGGTAAGTGTTTTAGTAACCTGTTTACCTCATTTTGCGTTACTATTTGTTCATTAGGTTACTGTGGCACCATCCACTTTGTCGGACACCCTCTGACCATTTGGTTATTTATATTTGTAATTGGACGTGCTGTGCATGTGCCCATTGGGTACTGAACCGTTTCTCATCCGTGAGCCTGGTTCCTTAAGGGGAAGAACTCAACAGAGGAGTTGGACCCTGGCTCTTTCGCCCTCTTAGCCGAGGTGTCATTCACTGACATCGTGTATCCCTTGTCCCCATGCTCTTCTAATTCTGCTACCAACGGGACAAAGATCAGATTTCCTAATGCAGCGGACATGTATCAGACATATGTAGCAGACATGTATCAGACAAATGTAGCAGACATGTATGAGACATATGTAGCAGACATGTATCAGACAAATGTAGCAGACATGTATCAGACAAATGTAGCAGACATGTATCAGACAAATGTAGCAGACATGTATCAGACATATGTAGCAGAGATATATCAGTGTTGTCAGTTTCCTACTCCCCAGTGATGTAATGTACATCTCTCTCTCCCAACCACAGAGTTCATATATAAATACATATATTCATACATATATAAAAATAACAATGCATAGCAAACATTGCAACAACAACATAAAAGCATTAGAAGCATAATTGTATAGATGACATGATATGAAGCTTCTATAAGAAAAGAACCTCAATAAAACTGCATGTCATCTACTACGATTTTCTGTTGCATGGGTGGTTTGCCTAGTGGACCATTGGTGAGACCCACAGAGGTAAGCGCATGCGTGGACTGGGGGATCAAATCATGGCAAGATGTCGCTGACGTAATTTATAGACATCCATTTACCTACACAATGTTCAACATAGAACCCAGACCGTCGGCAGTAACGCTCTCTGTACAGAAAGAAAACAAGCTTTCATTCGTTACGTTTTTTAATCTTGTCGTGATTTTCGTTGGTCACTATTTATATACTTGGAGTGGCATACCAAAAAAGCCAAGGCCGACCAACGAAATTCACGGAAATAATAACAAATCCCCCTTTCGGATCATTTTTACTTTCTGTACATTGTCTTTACTGTGCCAGGTCATAGTAGAAGTCTCTTTTTGAAAGCCGTTCCCTGGGGGGGGGGGCTACCGACCCCTACCAGGCGCGTCCACAGGTGGCGGATGGTGGAGGGCACTCCATAAATGTCCATATATGGAGTGTTTGCTGCAATTAAGCAGCCGCGGACCAAACCGGTGCTGTTGCCTACCAGGACGGGGCGGGATATCAGTCGGTGCTGATATCCCCACTGAAATACCCCATGTGTCCAGTGACGGGCAGCTTCAAGCGAGTATGAGCCGCTATAAGCTCACGCTGCTGGCGTGGAGTAATCAACTCCATGCCAGGAGCGCGTTGGGGAAGGGGGGATTTTTTTTTTTTTTTTTTAATTTTATTTTGTCCAAAAAAATTGCTGCCTTGCAGTCACCATCGGGAGATGGAAAGGCTATGGGAGACAACCCTGACAGTAAAATAGGAGAAGGCCACTCCACAAACCTCCGATGTCTTGCGGGCAGTGCTAGGATGTCCAAGAACATGGATAGGAAGACCCCATAACTTCCCTCACCGAAGACGGAACATGTCAGCCTGAATAGGCGTGGGTACCCAGCAATGGAAATGGGACATGTACGCATTATACAGTTAATGACTATGCTCGAATTTGTTACACGAAGTGGGGCTGCCCCTGTGGTTCATCGCCAGGCAGGAGGAGCTCCGGACCCCCAGCCTCGAATGGGTCCACCAAAAGCTACTGATGATGACTCTGTGTATCGGGGACCCGGGATTAAACAGAGTAGAGCAACCGGCCAAACCAATCATGACAACAAAAACACAATCAAAATTATGCAGTGGAACAGTGAGGGTGTGGCTAAGAAGAAACTAGAACTGCAGAATTTCCTTCAAAAGCAAAAGATTGATGTCTTGTGCATTCAGGAGACACATCTTAATGACAGCAACAGATTCTCCATCAGAGGCTTTGAATGCTTCAGATTATATAGATTAGGCCACAAAGGAGGGATCATCACAATGGTACGAAATAACATACCTACTACAGAAATCGCACGTAACCCAGAGGACTCAGAACATCTCACCATCAAATTACATACAACCCCAGAACTACTGATTATCACAAATTTCTACTGCCCAAACAACAAAAAATTACACCTCAGGACAATACCTCTCACATCATCAAATCATATTATAGTTGGAGATTTCAACAGTCATTCTCCAAGCTGGGGTTACCCAACTATGGACTTGAGAGGAGAAGAAATAGAAGACTGGATGATAGAAAATAGGCTAATCCTTATAAATGAACATCTATCAGAGCCAACCTTTTACTCCAGACGATGGAAATCTCAGAGCACTCCAGATCTGGCCATTGCAACAGAGGACATCCAACGTGTGACAGAAAGAGTAGTGGCACAACAGCTTGGTGGGAGTGACCACAAGCCCATAATATTAACAATAAAAGGGAACCACAAGACAGAAAAGCAACAACACAAAATCGCTAGCTGGAACTACAGAAAGGCTAACTGGGACACTTACCAACGCCTTACAGAGGAAAAACTACTAACACATCTTACAGCAAGAAATATACGGAAAGATGCAAAATTAATAACAGGAATAATCCTTGAAGCTGCCAACAACAGTATACCTAGAGGAAGAAGACAAAACTACAAACCATTCTGGAACAAAAAACTCCAGGCTATGCATGATGAAGCCTCTGCTGCAAGATCCAAGATGGAAACTAGACCAACAGAAACCAATATCATTGAACACAATAGACTGCAAGCAATTTTCAGGAGAGAAAAGCTAAACAGCATTAGATCCAGCTGGAAAGAAAAAACAGCAACACTCAACATGGAAAAAGACTCAACAAAAATGTGGAAACTTATCAAGTGTCTCAATGAAGAAAACAACCCCCAAAGTAGTATCATCATAGAAGACAAGGGGAAGCCCTACACTGGCACACAAGCTGCAAATATTCTAGCAGACTCCTATGCTGAAGAAAGCAAAATTAAGATAACTAGAACAAGAACTGCTGAAGTAAGACGAGAGACAAAAAACCTTGTAAATAAACATCAACCTTGCCCAGGCACAATGACCTCACCTTTTCACAAATCAGAACTTAACATGGCAATTCAAAATCTAAAAAAGAAGAAAGCCCCTGGACCCGATGGAATCACAAATGAAATGCTCCAACACCTAGGTCCTGTGGGTAGAAGCAGAATCCTAGACCTTTTTAATGAATCATGGGCGCAAGGGATCTTCCCAGAAGAATGGAAAGAGGCAGAAATAATTCCAATTGCCAAGAAAGGAAAACCAAAAACCAACAAAACAAGTTACCGCCCTATCAGTCTACTTAGTTGCTTAGGAAAGGTCATGGAAAAAATGGTGAATAACAGACTCTTAAACTACCTGGAGGAAAACAATCTTCTAGATGACTGCCAATCAGCTTCAGAAAACACAGATGCACTGAGGACCAAACAACATACCTTGCCCAGGAAATAGAAGATGCTTTCCAGAAAAAATCAAAACTCCTAGCCACCTTCTTTGATCTCACAAAGGCCTTTGACAAAGTCTGGAAAGAGGGGCTATTGCTAAAACTTGCCCAGAAAGGAATCAGAGGCAAAATGTTTCAGTGGATAAAAAGCTTCCTACGAGGCAGACATGCAAGAGTCAAACTCCAGGGAATGAAAAGTAAAATGGTCAACATAACAGAAGGTGTCCCACAGGGAGGAATTCTGTCCCCCACACTCTTTATAGTTTTTATAGACGATCTGCCAAAACTATTCACACCATATGTACATAGAGCTCTCCATGCAGACGATCTTGCTACCTGGACCGAATCAGAATACATTGGAGTTGCAAAAGTTAGAATGCAGGAGGCAATAAACAAAGTTGAAGAGTGGGCAAAAACCTGGGGTGTTCAAATAAACAAAAGTAAGACCGTCACTACACTTTTCACCCTCTCCACAAAGCCTGAAAATTATACTCTCACTCTAGACAATACCCCACTCCCAAAAGAAAACACCCCAGTCTACCTGGGGCTAAAATTTGACAAAAGACTTACTTGGGGATCACACATTGAAAAGACAGAAAATAAAGCCACACGCAGACTACAAATAATGAAAAAACTATCTGGGACAGATTGGGGAGCCAACATAAAAACCATAAGACAAGTCTATGTAGGTCACATTCGTCCAACTCTGGAATATGGATTGACCACATATGCAACAGCAGCAAATACCAATCTTCAAAAGCTGGACAAAATTCAAAATGCAGGTCTCCGAATCATAACAGGAGGACTAAGGAGCACACCTATAACATCAATGGAAGCAACCGCAGGATTACAAAACCTAACAGACCGCAGGGATGAGAAAATCACAATAATGACAGAAAAATTTAGACGTCTGAAACATCACCCTATGCATGAAAAAACAAAAGAACTAACAAAAAACAGACTGAAAAGACCAAGCTTCAATCACCTATCAAAAAAACTTATGAAAGCCAATAAAGAAGTAACCAGCAACAATCCGGATGAATGGGAACAGCTAGAAGCATATTGCAACATCACAAACACTTCACCCATATATACAGCAAAACTTACAATACCAGGCATTGAGAGCAAAACTATGGAAACCCCTACTGCCCTTAAGGCAAAAACACTTGATCACCTAGACACCCAATACCCTACCTCACAGTGGATTCATGTCTTCACAGATGGATCATCAGAGGGTGCAGTAAAGAAAGGAGGAGCTGGGATACTAATACTCATACCAAACACCCCAAAACTAGAACTCTCAATTGCTACTGGCAAATTATCAACAAATTACAGGGCAGAGCTACAAGCAATCTTGGAAGCATCAAAGGCTCTAGAGGAACGGAGGCTCAAAGGAGCTAACATAGTCTTCTTGTGTGACTGCATGTCAGTACTCCAAACCATCCAAAAGGAACCTAAAGATCTCCTAACAAAAACAACTGTAGAACTTCTAAATCAACTATCTGCCAACAATAAAGTTGTGCTGCAGTGGATCCCTGCACACTGAGGAAAAGCAGGAAATGAAGGAGCTGACAGACTGGCAAAAGCAGGTGCAAAAAAGGAACAATTCCACCACAGAATATCACTGACTGAAGCAAAAACCCTCATCAAAGGAATATACAAACATACATGGAGTCAGAGAACAGGCAGTAACTTTCCACAGGACCCTATTCTAAAGCTAAACAGGTCACAACAAACCACAATTTTTAGACTTCGCACAGGACACTGCAGACTTCAAGCACATCTCCACAAAATTAAGGCTGTCCAAACTGACCAATGCCCATGTCAAAAGGGTCTCCAGACTCCAGAACATATTCTGCAGACATGCCCACTCTTTGATGACGTGAGAACCAAAATATGGCCTCAAGAGACAGATCTGAAGGTGAAGCTGTGGGGCAACCGTGAGGACCTCCTGTTGACGACTGAATTCATGGAGGCGGCCCACCTTCCTGTATAGACTTATGAGCATAGGAAACTGATCGCAGAAGAAGAAAGCCGTTCGTCTCACGTGCGGACTACGTGACCGTTACACGGAAGTTGAGACCTAATGAACAAGGTATAGATAACACGTAATTGTTGCAAATAATAGTAATCAAGACGTGTTTGTAGAGATGTTTCTAATTCTTCACACTCTATATATAGTATACGATGGTGGTTCCCAGTGTGGGCCATATCAACACATAGGGCGCGACAAATCGACAAATAATACCTAACATCAGGTTCAAAACAAACTAGAGTCATCCTTCTTGCGTGATGTTTTTATTATTGGTATGATTTCATTGGTCACTATGTAAATACTTTGTGTCGTCCCAGTGTCGCCTGCCAAAGCCGACAAATGAGATACTCGGGAATAATCGAAATGATGACTTAAAATGCACATCGTTTTCTAAGACTGCCACGAAGAACACATTTGAAATTAAGTTTGTAGGGAGGGTTTTTTCACAGACCATTATAGGAGACTAAGGACAGGTGACAGTGAAATTTTCTGAGATAAATATGAAAACGTTTTGAAGAAAGTTAACAAATTTTGTTATGTGTGCAATATTTGGTATAAATATGCACGCGTTTTGAAGAAAGCTAACACATTTTAAGAGTGACATTTGCTGACATAAACGTGAATACGATTTGAAGAAAGTTCACAAGTTTGTTAGTTGTTGTTTTTTTTAAATTGTTGGGGTCATATAGATTTTGAATGGGTCCAAGGAGAGAAGAATTTTACCATAAGGGGTATAGGGAACAAAATCGTTTGAGAACCATATTTTACAAAAACAGATATGAGAGTTGGGATCGCTACATCATCCGACACTGCACATGATAACGATTTTATAAACCACACCCTTATAGCCTTAAGTATGACATGTAGGCCTAATGGTTTCTGTTTTAGTTTTTTTCAGGTAGACCTACTTTCTCTACTGGCATCCGGATTACAGTTCTGACACAAGTAACACCCCATGCAGGAGTAAGTCGTTAAATAAATCTGCAGACTGTCCCCTGGGATGTACCTTTCATCTTGCTGATTTATCGCGCGGATCAGTGTCATAATTTACCAATCTTGAGATGAGCAAGTCAAAATTTTTATTTCCCCTTTTTCGTTTTGATGTTCACTTTAATTAACCGCACGAGGCTGTTCGTTTCAGCTTAGAGCAGTGTTTCCCAACATAGGGCCTAGGGCCACACAGAGGAACAATTTGATTGTTCGGGGGTGGCAACTATTCCCTAAATTTTAGAGATTTGCTCAATTTTATAATATAAAAATGTGTATAGGCCTACATGTTACATACGGGGCAACATAATTTTAGAAAGACTTAGGCCTATGTGGGGCATGGTAAAAACAAGGTTGGGAAACACTGGCTTAGAGTTACTGGTGCTTGTTATCACCTTTGGTAATTTTTTGTTGTTGTTGCCACATCTTGTTGAAAATTTAAAAAAACAAAACAAAACCACAGAACAGAAAGTAAGAGATAAAACTCTGGTGTCGGAAAACAAACAGATACTGGAAATGCGTGGGCAGGGGTAACGCGAGGCAAATGTAAAAATGAAGGGAAATAGGTACAAGTGTTACCAATATTTGTAAATAAAATATACTATCAACAAAACACAAAAAGCAATATTCTTTTTCGTCTTGATGAAGGCGTTTAGTCGTCTGTCGCCGTATCTCGTTGTTAATTTAAAATGCTTGTACCATACGACAGTGACAAGATAAATATTATTTCGAACATGATTTTGTTTTCTTCTTCTTCAAGCCCATGTTCTGTGGTGTTGGTTATAATGTCTGTCCACATCCTTATGTTTCGTGAACTTGTAATTATTTCCTTTGTTGATGCTCTCACATGCCACAAATTAAAGCTGAAAAGTGTCTCCTCTCTTGGTCTTTCTTATCACTCTTATTCTACGATGTGCTCTAACTTTCCTGTTACAATGACGTTTCTAATCATTTGAACTATCTTCTTCAGATGCGAGCGAACAGCGCTCTTTTTTAAATTAAGTTACAATACCCCTAAGGGTATTGCTACAGTATGCTACAGAAAGATACTTAGAATATCATGGAAGGATAAATTAGAAACTCAGATATTATAAACACACTGAATATTCCAGAGTGTTGGTTACTAAACACAATAACAAAAAGAAAACTACGCCTGTTTGGTCATATAAAGAGACATAACTGTTTAGAAAGACAAATAATGGAGGGAAGAGTACCTGGAAAGAGGAGAAGGGGCAGACCAAGAAGACGATGGACTGACGACATTAAAGATAATATGAATACATCGCTAGAAAATGCAAGCCACATCGCCCAAGACAGAGAGAGGTTCAGATGGTTCATTGGGAAGACAAGGTTCTGGAAGGAATACGTCACATGACACCCCTAAGGGACCTACATTTTGAAACATTTACATTAAGAATATTTTTAACCAGATAGTTGGACTCTAGGTGATTAAAGATTATTACTTGCAAAGAAATTAACAATTTTAATGCAAATTAGATATCGATATGACCGTCGTAATACTAAAAAACAGCTTATATTTTCTAAACACAATAGCTCATTACCTAATTTACTGGTGGTGGTCATATTTGACACATACGTTTTAACCCTAACAAATTGATATTTAAATTAATTATTAACCCCTTAGTAACCAATTGACGTTATGAGGTACTGTAGCAGATTTGTTGGATTGTATTGGAATTTTTGTGTGTGTGTTCTGGTTTGAAACCCGCGTCTCCGCTTTCGTTTTTTTTAGGATTAATTAATATAAATATTATACTAACCCCTAAGCTGTGGAGTTATCCGATGAGTGATTGCCTCCATTTTGCTGAGATCATCTTCTTCTTAGTTTTCAAGAGAAACAATTTGTCTGCATGCTTTATAAATAAGCTTCCAGGCATATTTTTTTCCCCTCGGAAGCTAAGAAGAGAGGAATCTCAGCAAAATGGCATTGGTTTTTCATCGAATCTATAAGAATACCTCCGCAACTAAGAGGTTAATAATTAATTTAAATATCAATTTGTTAGGGTTAAGTTTATAGGTTAGGGTTAGTTATGTTTTGCATAGTAAACATTTTATTTAAACATTTCCCATGTTTAAAAGAATAAATAGTCACAAATATTAGACTTATAACTTAGAAAATAATACGTATACGTATATACGAGTAAATCACGTGATGTCAAGATTTGAAGAAATTTTCAAACTAAAACAAGTACTGATACACATATAAACTGCATAATTATATACACATATGGCTCTGTTAACAGAAACACAATTAGAAGCAGTTGGAGTTTTGTTGCCTACAGAAACGGCGTGAAGTTGATTGAGAAATCTTCAGCATATCCCACTGCCACATCGAGCATGAGGATAGAGATAGAGGGAGTTACAGCTGCACTGCAATAATTATGATGCAGAAATTCGAGCAATTAGGATAGTAACTGAAAATCTGTTGGACTCCAGTGCTGGTCCACAGCCTGTGGTATTCCTGACAGATGCAAGGTCAATGCTTCAAGCTCTCTAGTCTGGAAAACTAACAGACTTGCAAAAACTACTTAATGAACTGTCTTACCAGTATAGGGTAACCATGCAGTGGATACCCTCTCACTCTGGAATACCAGGAAATGAAAAAGCAGACCAACTGGCTAAGGAAGGTGCTGCCGAAGATCAACCAGATGTACTAATCACCTACCATCAGAAGTAAAAACAGATGATCAAGTCAATAAGAAAGCCACAAACACCAACATAAGATGAGTTTCACATTATGAGCAGATCAGAACAAGTTATAATTCTACATCTCAGAACTGGACACAACCGACTCCGCAGTAACATGCAATCAAAGTTCACGATTGGCAACACGGCCATGTGCACATGTGGGCAGGCAGTACATAGTACCAAACATATACTTCAAGATTGTTCTGAGTATGAAACGCTGAGGCAGACATATTGGCCAGAGGAAACAACACTGGAATCAAAGCTCTATGGGCCATTGTATGAACTACAAAAGACAGTGAGTTTTATTAAGGAGACAGAATTACAGATATAGACATGTTTCAAGTGAACGAAAGAAGAAGAAGAAAAGTGCATGTTGAGAAAAGAATGGTGGCACTTATTGAACAACTCAATTGTCCAGAGCATTACTTGAATATACTGCATTGGTCATGCTGGGGTCAGAGGAAACGAGAGAACCGACTTATTGGCAGGCAATGTGACGATAGACGGCATGATGCTGAGAAGAGATAAAGCAGACTTAATCAAGACAGTAATAAATTCATTTCAAGATGCAGATGATGTCAATGAAACTGAGAACGTACACATACAGAGAATGTTAATAATGGTAGTATCTAGATGTGAGGGTAGGAAAAGTAATTGTTTTGGAAAGTTCTGAAGATCACGCAATCAACACCTGGCCGGGACTCAGAGTCTAAGTACACAGGGATTGCTGCTAGAACGGAGGGCGGAGTACTTATGGAAATGCCCCACGTGCCGTGAAACCAGTTTCTAATCAAGAACCGCATTGACGTGATCTCCACTAAAATGGAGTTTGTTTCTTAATGCTAGAAGGATTGTAATATAGTTACTTCGCATTGTTGCAGACAAATATTTACAAATTTGATTTAGGGTCATAGCAACCAAATGTAAACAATGGTTTCTAAGGAAAATTACATCATGAGGTGGCATGTAAACATGTCAATAATTATAAAATGATGACAGTTATATGTTCAATTAATAGTTAGATTTGTAGTGCCATGCATGAAGTTTCCAAATATGCTATTTACTAAAAAAGAAAATGTTAAATGTCACACTTTTGTATCAATATTTGAGGGGTATTTTACCTTAATTTCTTACACGATATCTTAATTGTACTTTTTAATCTGCCCATAAACACCCATAGTGGTTTCAACATTATTCTATCAAACCGCATCTCCACTTCTTCTACATATTTGATTTTTTACTAGTCTGCTAATTGTCCAAGATTCACTCTTTTCATGTAAAATGTAGACACTGGTTTTAGAAGAATAGCTGCACCGGCACACTATTCACACTGAGACAACTAAGTGAAAAAGCTATTAATACAATCGAAATATCAACACAATATTTATAGATCAGGAAAAGGCATTCGATAGAGTGGATATAAATATTCTCTAGGAAACATTAGAAAAGTACAACATTAGTCGTGAGCTATTAGATAACATAAAAGCACTACACCAAAATTGCCCAAGCGCAGTGAGAACATCGGACGGAACTATCGAAACATTCGAAACGAAATCTGGGGCCAGACAGGATTGCGTGCTTTCCCCTCTACTTTTCAATATTTATATTAATAGAATAACGAAAGAAGCTATCATTAAATAAGATGAAAATACAATAGAAGCAGAAGATGAAAACACAAGTGAAATAAATGAACTTCTGTTCGCCGACGATCAAAGCCTGATATACTATGTCGAATAAAACATGTACATCCACATACATGCACTGTCAACAGTATGTAGGAAGTAAAATATGAAAATCAACAAACAAACGACGGAAGTTAAGAAAATCAACCAATCACCAACAATAATAGATATTACAATAGATGATTCAGCAGTGTCAGTAACCAAACTAGACAGAATAGGAAATGACGATACAATAAGAAGAGTTGGAATAATGCCTTATATCGAATATATAGAACGTCAGCAGATAAAGTGGTTTGGTCACTTTGTAAGAATGGACCCACGTCAAATACCATTGAGAGCTTATAACAAACTATCATCTGGATACAGAGTCAAATGTAGACCAAGAAAGAGATGGATAGATAACATCGCCATAATCCTCCACAAATACGGGCCCAGCACGACTCAGACATCACATCTGGCATTGAACAGAAACTTACAGCTCCATCCCCTACGCTTAACAGCAAGTGTGGATGCTATCAACCAGCCTCAACCCGAGGAAACACAATAGACAATAGATAGTTTGTTCCTCTCTTCCCAGAATATGGATTACATCGTGGGGTTTTTTTTTTCTGGGTCGGTGTGATGAATTCCATTTCCTGTCAATTTTTTTATGAAGAAGTTTATCCCATACCAAAGTCATATCTACGGCTCTAGCTGATAGTGTCATCTATTTTTGAGCTTTGGCTATGGAATCATATATATCTACATAATTCTACATGATTTTGGAATAACTCCTAACTTAACCTGTTGTATATTACAGTACCGAGCGCTTCTGAAAGATGCTCTTGCAAATGCAGCAGGTGACGTTTTCATTCGCACCTGTTACGATGTTACGATTCGCACCTGTTCGCGTATTTCATAGCGAAGACAAAAACAGCAGTAATACTCAAAAGAAAACTTGTCTTTGCCGATGACGCTGCATTAGTGGCACATAGTGAGTCCACCTTGTCCTTACAGTACCAAATTGATAACAGGACAATGGCCTGCGAGCTGTTCTCTATGACAACAAGCATCACTAAAACTGTGACAATGCGTCAGGGATATACAGTACAAATAAACATCACCTTAAACAACATCCATATAAAGCAAGTCGACAACTTTTGCTACCTAGGATCTACAATTACATCCACCCTTTCATTGGACAATGAAATAAACGCACGTATGGTGAAAGCGACAACCATTTTTGGTGGACTGTCAAAGCGATCTTGGAAAAACCATAAGCTAAAATGGAAAACAAAGATACAGATCTATCAAACATGCGTGCTGAGTACACTATACTACAGACCTGAAACATGGATTACCTACACCAAACATGAGAGGAGACGTTATATCTTTCATATAAGATGTCTCCGCAAGGTCTTAAACATGAAATGGTATTACAAAATCACCAACATGAAAATGTTGCGCCGCATTCAGCTACCATCTGCCATAGAAGCACTTAATATAAATAGATTGTTCTGTCTGGGTCACGTCCGCAGAATGCCAAACTGCTGCATGCCAAAACAAGTACTGTTCGGGAAACTGGCTGAAGTCCATGAGCCTGGGGTAGACCAATGCTGAGGTATAAAGATATCTATAAATCCTCAATAAAAGGCTTCCACGTAGAATTTAAAAATTGAGAACCCACGGCCGAAACTCCATGTCTAAAAGTAGAACCTGCGTGCAGAAGCAGCATTGTTCAGAAATAATATGTTTAAAGATATGAAAGAAAAAAAGGAAAAGACCCAAACAAAAATCTTCCGTTGCTGTGATATTATCACTTGAAAAGTCCCCATTCCTGAGAAAATATTCATCGGATTGCTTCTTCTTATTGTTAAATGACGTCTACATGTCGCAAAAGGGCATGCATACATTATAGTATCGGTACTGTTAGAGCCAGGGGTATACCAAAAGAAACACTCAGAAAAAAATACTTAGAGAACTTAAAACAATCAATATACCAACTATTCAAGATCTGCACAGAATGGCTTTGAACAGACAGAATTGAATAGATCTCACCTATGCCCTAACTATTATTATACAAAATAACTTTATTATTTGTTATTACTTATTTTTATTATTATTACGGTTGAGTGTTTGGTCATCGTCGATTACGACGGACAAACATCATGCGCTAACTTCAGCGCTAAAGGAAAATGAATGAATAAACTGTTATGTGTGGTTTATTTTTGTGTGTGTGCGTGCACAATTTTGAACGCCAAACGTTTTTGAAAAGCGCAAATTTGCGCCATCTTTCATCTGCTCGTCTGGTCTGCGTCCTGCATGCAGGTGCAAGCCCTTGCATTTGACTGACAGTCTAGGTTTCCTCCTCTTAAAACTTGTCATTGACCGGCACACAAACCCTTCGCCAAGATGTCTTCGGAATCACTGGTAATTAACCATTCCAAATTTCACATTTTCAGCGTTGAAATGAGATCTCGTCGGTTCAATATTTAGTGCACAATTGTCGCATTGTTTACATTTAGAATATGAAGTTGTTACATACTTGTATAGAGAGGCGCGTTTTTTAAAGCTTAGTAACGAGCTTGTAGAAAACCATTAAGAAAATCATTCACCATATCATTTCTTCTGCGTTCGCCAGCGACGAAACTAGCCATTGGGAGCTCTGGTCAGTTTTTTAACTCCAGCGACCCACCCCCATTTATAAAAACTGAATTCAGTTAGGCTGTGGCTCCCTCGTGATCGCTGTTGGAACCCCAACTGGGACAGCACTATGTCCGATTTCCATATGTCAATATTCATTGATTTTTATAAAGGAAGCAGTTTGTTAAAGAAATTCGTACGCGATACAATTTTTCGTTATAAGCTAGAAAGGCGATATCGACTTCGGCCATTGACAGATCTGCCATGTTCTGTCGTCATGGGTTCAGTTACATAAATGCAAATGAACATTTGAGCAGCACTTTTTAAAACTTACTCTGACTTGTCAGTCATTCAAGCATTCTTCTTCTACTGCGTTAGTTATCAAACTCCTATAGATGAGCAAGATGTAGTTCAAAGAACGGGATACGCTATATAACAGTTTACCACTTAGCTGTCATATCTGTGCCTTTCCTCCTGATACATGCGACTTGGTCAGCATGGCTTCTGTGTAACTTTAACCATCTGGGGGATGGAGCAGCCCACTCCCCCCACCAAAAAAAAAATACTTGGCAGGTAAAAGTGTCACCATTCTTTGTTACTTTACAACACGCATGGCATGTAACAGTGTTGCCATTCTTTGTTCCTCTTTCGGGACTTGGAAACATTCATTCTTCTTCTTCATCGTTCATTCTCAAACTCCTGCTGGATCTCCCTTGTAGCAAGACCATTGTCCTACTAGATTTCTAGTAGGATGTAATCCAGAGAATGGAAATGCGTTGTGTCGCCGTTATATTTGTGCCAATGGCCAGACACATCCATCTTCGGCGGAGTATAGTCATTCAAATTAGCAAATGTTGGTTTTCTATCACAACTAAAGCTATCATACTCAGTGCTGCGTTAATTGCGTAGTCTACTCAAACTCAGTATAGTAAAAAGATGCTGCCTATAATTTTAGTTCACTTTATTCCCGGTCATTTAAACTTTCCACTGCCTTCAGTTTTTGTTGTTTACAGTCTGCTATAAACAACTTTTCTGAAGTGAATCCATATGTTCACCAACTGGAATCTGCTGCTCCAACTACTTTGTAGAAGTACAGTTCCTAAAATTTGCTGCAGAAATAAGTAAAAACACCACATGCGGCATGCCAATGTCAACAGGTGGTGTTTCTTTCTGATGCAATGTCTTTCCTACTAACCCTTGACAGCGATAAGCTTCCAGACCTGAAAGAGGCCATACGAGAAGTGACCATCCATAGAAAGGTAGTACTACAGTGGATACCATCCAGGGCCGTCCGTACTATGATGCAGAGGGCGGCCGCATCAGACAGCACTAATCAAAATACATTTCTTCTTCTTCTGCGTTCATTCTCAAACTCCTGCAGATTAGCAGGATGTAGTCCGGAGAACGGAATGCGCTGTGTCAAAGTTTACAGCATTGCTGCGATATCTGCCCCTTTCGGCCTGGCACATCCGACTTCAGCATGGCTTTGAGTCACTAACCATATATGGGATGGGGCAGCCAACTCCATCCTATAACCTCCTTAGTCGCCTTTTATGATATGCATGGAAGGTAAACAGTGTTGTTATTCTTTCGGGCCCCGGCAACACACAGGCGTCAAAATACATTGTCGGGGGAAGCATTTTGAAGACTTGCATCATACTGAGGAAATCTACTGCACGATCCTGATACCATCCCATTGTGGACTACCAAGAAATGAAGAGGCCAAGAAATCTATAGTCGGATACTAAGTACAGCTTCTCTGATTCCTTTGTTTTTTCCTAAAACTCAATTGCTTTTCGTCAACCTCAGTGTCTGTCTGGTTTTTAATTCTTTCATGTATTATCTTGAGTAGTATTTTGGATATAGGGCCTATTATTCATCACACTTATTGTTCTATATTCTGTACAACCCACAGTCCTGGCTTCTTAGGTAGTGGTATGAATATTGATGATTTTAGATCCTTAGGTATGTGGCCTGTTTCATATATGTCATTCCTCCCTGTTCTGTGATAGTTTCCAAACAAAGATCATCTAGTTTTTGTTATGTCTACCGTTATGTTGTCGGAGCCTGCAGCCTTTTCACATTTGATTGATTTTATTGAATTTTCTACTTCTGCTTTCAGTATTGTATTTCTGATTCATTTTTGTTGTGTTTTGTTGGTATTTTTATTCAGTTGGTCATCAAACAGTTCTGTAACATAATCTGAAACATCTTGTAAGTACTTCTGTTTTATCAATATAATTTTTTCACTTTTATCTTTAATGCAGCCACCTACATTTATAGGATTGTTTCTATCATAGCAGCAATAGAAACACATTATAAGCCAGATTTTTTGTTTACAAAAACTAGTTTACACATTTTTTCGTTTTAGAAAAATGTTGATGTTCCGGCCAACAACCCGCCGATTGAAATTCCAGCAGAGGAACCAGAGGATGAAGAAATTGATGCTGGCAGTGTGGCTGCTAGTGTTGCATCTCTTCAAAATTTGGATGAGGTAAATGTTAATCTAAGGTGTGAAGAAATGCATGTAGATGTTGTGTGAATTTTAGGGTTAAATGACTGACAAAGACCTTGAAATTGTACGAAAATATATGGCCAAAAAGCCTAGATCCACTTATGCCATCTCTCTCTCTCTCTCTATCATTATCAACTGCAGTCTCCGCAATGAAGGTTGGCTGCAACAAGCCTCCAACATCCCCTGTCTCTTGTCTTGATGGTGCACTCTCCAACTTGTATCTCTGCTTACTTGCTCACCTTCCCTCGACTTTAGCTTCAAGTAAGGTCATCAACATGATGTCATGTTTTTTAATGTGTCCAAAATATCTTATTAGTTTGATATTTATTTCCTTTAATAATTCTTTCTTCATATTAAGAGTTGTTAGAACACTGAACATCTTTGTTTTCTTTTTCTGTGTTAGTTCTCAAACTCCTGCAGATTAGCAGGATATAGTCCGGAGAACGGAATGCGTTGTGTCATGGTTTACAGCATTGCTGCGATATCTGCACCTTTCGGCCTGACACATCCGACTTCAGCATGGCTTTGGGTCACTGACCCTATATGGGATGGGACAGCTACTCCATCTCATAACCTCCTTAGTCGCCTTTTACGACATGTGTGGAAGGTAAACAGTGTTGCTATTCTTTGCTCCCCTTTCGGGCCCTGGCAACACACGGGCATGTATTCTTCTCATTCCATGATGTTCTCCCTATTCTTCTATGTATCAGAATTTCAAAGGCATCAATTCTGTCTTTTAATTTGTTGTTTATTGTCCATGTTTCTGAGCCATAGGCCTACATTAATATAGAATAGATGTAGCATTTTATAGTTCTCATTTTAGCTTGTGTGTAATTTGTTTAGATGTCAATATTTTCACATGTCATTGAAAATATTTTTAGCCATTTCTATTCTCCTTTTAACTTCTGTTTCACATCTGCCATCATTTGTGTTTACATATCCAAGATATTGATAATGTTCTACTTGTTGTCATTTTTCTCCATATATTTTTATGTTTAGCACCTGTTCTTCAGTGACTTTGCTGAATATCATGATTTTTGTTCTTTGCATATTTATATCCAGTCCATATTATTTACTTGATTTATCGACTTCATCTATTAGTCTTTGTAGTTAATGTTCACTTTCTGCCAAAAGAACACTTTCTGCCTCTCTCTATACATAGACATATATATCATATATATATATATATATATATATATATATATATATATATATATATATATATATATATATATATATATATATATATATATATATATATATATATATATATATATATATATATATATATATATAGGCCTATATATTCATTCTTGAAACAAGCAAAATCATGATTTTACAAATGAATGTGTCGAAAGTACCTAAAAGGGGAGAAAAAAATGGAGCAATAATGTCACCTGCCAGTCATGTTGTTAAAAATAATAATAATGGCATCTGCCATGCATGTTGTTAAAGTAATAATAATGTCACCTACCAGTCATGTTGTTAAAGTAGCAATAATGTCACCTGTCATGCATGCTGTTAAAGTAATAACTAACTAATTTAGTTAATTACCAATGTTAATTATTATATATATATATTTTTTTTCATCGCATTTAATATTTTTCATGCCATGTTCATCTTTGCTTGCGAAGGAGGAGCATCATCATCATCATCATAAAGTAATAATAATGTCACCTGCTGTGAATGCTATTAAAGTAATAATAATGTCACCTGTCATGCATGTTGTTAGAGTAGCAATAATGTCACATTTCATGCATGTTGTTAAAGTAGCAATAATGTCACCTGCCGTGAATGCTGTTAAAGTAATAATAATGTCACCTGTCATGCATGTTGTTAGAGTAGCAATAATGTCACCTGTCATGCATGTTGTTAGAGTAGCAATAATGTCACCTGTCATGCATGTTGTTAGAGTAGCAATAATGTCACCTACCATGCATGTTGTTAAAGTAATAATAATGTCACCTGTCATGCATGTTGTTAAAGTAGCAATAATGTCACCTGCCATGCAAGCTGTTAAAGTAATAATAATGTCACCTTACATGCATGTTGTTAAAGGTGACATCAGGTTGTAGGTAGGATTGGCATATGCTCGTGTTACAAAAAGGAATCAGTGAATTTACTGGAGTGAATGCAGAAAATAAAAAAAAGAACATAGGCTGTCACTCTTGTACATCGGTGTTTCCCAAACTTGTGGGCGTGAAGAATTATATATAGACCCTATATTTCTAGATGCGCACAGATAAAGTTGATGTTGGATTCCAAATTGTTGCTTACATATCTGAGATCACACGTCGTCACTGGATTTGAATGTTTACGAGAAATCCATTTTTTATTAACATTGATTTACTACTGAACATATATTTCAAGAAGAAGCCATAAAACTAAAATGTGATTCAACTGCAAAATATGATAGTAATAGAATGGACCTCAGTGAGATTTGGATACATTATCTTCCACTATACCCGCCGTGTAGCGACAGAGGTCTGGACTTTATCTAGATCAGAGTGCAAAGATTAGGGCCATTGTCTTCTTTGAAGGCATGTTTCAAGAGGAGATGATGAAAATTTTAGGGATAAACTCACAATTTATCACCTGTAAAAATTATCATTGTTATATCTTGTCTCAATTTCATATACAAGTAAATTCAAGTGGGAAGCAAGATGAAAATAATTCTTACAGCTGACGGAAATTGGACCAGGTCTGATCTAGCACCACCAAAATACATGAGAAATATGATCGCCAACACCATTCGGCACGACACTTGATGATGATGAATGCTGATCTTATATCTGTGAATTTTGGTAATGAGGAAGGGGAACCTACCATAACCATGTTCGAGCACTGGTTATGGATGGTGGAGCAACCGTCACATATCATATATATATATATATATATAAAGTTATAAAGTGACATATTCTTTCCAGAACGTTGTCTTCGTCGTGGATACTCTGAACGCCTCTCTGTTCCGGACAAGCAGGCATGCATTTCCCAGAGACATGTGCATATACATTTTTCAAAATCACTATTCCATTGTCTTCTTGGTCTTCCTCTTCTCTCCTGGCTGGCACTCTAACCTCTAGAATACCTCCACATATACAGTTCAAGTTATGTATGTGTATCCAAAATTGTATCCATATTTTGTAGAATAAAGTTAAATAGAAATTTAAAAAAAAGGCTAAATAGAAATACAAAAGGCCAAAAATGACATATGGAATAAAAGTTTTGTATTTTCTGAACAAGTTAGAGAGAATGTGGACTAGTTGACAGGAATGTGTTTGTCTCAAGTTATTGGAATCATCATTTATTGTGTCAATACATTGTATTTTCCAGTCAGAAAGACAAGATGACGTGGTTCTGCCAATGACAGAATCAATGAAGGAAATTTTTCATGACATAGAACCCCCTTTGCAAAGCAGAATCGATATTCGTATCACTACTGACACGGAGGATACGATACTTAAGAATGTATGGCACATTTCAGCTAATAAAGGTTGCATACAATGTACATAATTAAAATGTGTGGTAAAAAGAAGATTTGCACTGCTAAATTTCAGAAGTATAGCAGAATGTGTACTGTAAAGTTATTGATGTTGTTCCATAATAGAGATTTGTTATAATATTGTTTAAAAATGTGAGGTTCTGAAGCTTCGATCAATCAATCAAGTGCCATGCTGAATGGCGTAGGCCATCATGTTTCTCTATGACTCTCTGTCTCTTGTGTTGTCAAGAAGCTCGGTTGGTGAACTTCTACCGTGTCATAATACTAGTTCATCTAGCAGCTTTTCTCTTTGTCATCCCCTATCTCTTCTCTTCTTGATCTTTCCAGTGATTATTAAGTGTTCAAGCTGTGTCCTTCTCAGCACATGCATTAGAAATCTTGACTGTCTGCCCCTAATATTTGCTATGATTGATCTTTTTATGCCAGCATCAATGAGAACCTCTACATTAGTTTTCTTAGCTGTCCATGGTATTTTCATCATTCTTCTCAGAAATCACATCTCTGTAGCCTCTAATTCGCTTTGAATTTTTTTTGTTTACAGTCTATGCTTTACATCCATAAAGAAGGATTGGTTCGATATAACATGTCAGCACTCGAATTCGGGTCTGCATTGAGTCTTCCATTGCACAAAATGATTCTCATTTTTGAAAATGATAAAGATCAATAGCCAATCAACAGTAGATGATTGTGAAGAGTAACCATAAATTAAGTGCCATGCAGAGTGTTGTAGGCTATCATGTTTCTCCAAAACTCTCTGTCTCTTGTGTTGTTAATAAGTTCAGTTGGTGACTTCTTTTTGTGTCACAGTGACAACCCATCCAGAAATTTATGTCTTTGTTGTCCTCTTTATCTTCTCCCCTTAATCTATCTTGTGGTTACTAAATGTTGAATTTTTGCTTTCCTCATCACATGCCCTAAAATCTTGATTGTCTGCTTCTAATTTTTGCTATAATTTGTCATTTTACCCTATCATCTCTGAAGATTTCTACATTCGTTTTCTTGGCTGTCCATGAGATTTGCATCATTCTTCTTAAAAATCACATCTCAGTTGCTGCTAGCTTATTTTGGACACTATTTACCATCCATGCTTCTCATCCATAAAGAAGATTGGCTCAATAAAACATCCTAGCACTCAAACTCAAGTATGCATTGATATTACTCCATTGTATAGAGAGTTTCTCATTTTCTAAAATGTTGATTTGGTCTGTGCTATCCTGCTCTTGATCTCATTGGAGCACCTGCCATCTCATGTTAAAATGGTACCAAGATACTTGACTTTATCCACAAAGTAAACACAAAGGCAAAAGTAAACGTAATATAAAAACAAACGTCATATCACATGTTTTTGTCTAGCCCATTTGTTAGTTGTGATGATGTCATTACTTGACCATCCCAGACGATGAAATCTGGTGCCCATCCTCCCTGGTGGTTGTATGAACCACGGGAGTAATTTTTATTTAAAACCGCGAATAATGAGTAGATTCGAAATCCGGGCTTGCCAGCGAGTGAATTGCTTAATACAGTGGAATCCTGTTATAACAACTTGGTCCGGACTGACAAAATCTGTATGTAATAACAGAAATTCACTATATACAGTACAAAGAGTATAAAATAAATATCCGCCGAAGACGTATGTGTCGGGTCACTGGCGCAAATTAAACGGCAACACAACGCATTTCCATTTTCTGGATTGCATCCTGCTGGAAATATAGTTGGACCATTGTCCTGCTATAAGAGAGATCCAGTGGGAGTTTGAGAATGAACACTGAAGAAGAAAAAAGAAGAAGAAGAAATATAATTGAGGATTTTGAAAAGTATTGTTATATATGAAAATTGGTTATACAAGTATGCGATATAGAGGAATTTGACTGTATTACACACACTCCCGTGGCTCCATAAATTATCACTACAAGCTCTACAGTATAATGAGATCATTAATAAGAAATGAGGATATAATCATATGGTAGACCCTGCGGGGGATACCGACCCCTACCAGGAGCGTCCACAGGTGGCGGATAGTGGAAAAGCCTCTTGAGGCCAGCTGTGAATAACCCTCTGGGCAAATAAACAGCCGCTGACCAAACGGTGTCGCTGACCATGAGGACGGGGTGGGATATCAGTCGGCGCTGATATTCCCACTGAAATACCCCATATGTCCATTGACTGGCAGCATCAAAGCGAGTATGAGCCGCTATAAGCTCAGGTTGCTGGAGTGGGGTCACTGACCCCACTCCAGGAATGTGCCAGGGGGGAGGGGAGGGGGGTAGGGATAGGGTTTAGGTAGGGTTAGAGGGTTGGGTAGGGTAAATGGGAAATTATAGATATTAGAACAAGAGAGAGCAATGTTCTTAAATCACCTTCCCTGAATGAGAGGTGTCTTAGATTACAAGAAATAAACCACAGAGGAGGATAATGAATACCTGGCAACAAAAAAATTATCCTAGGAGAGGGGAACTCTACCTCAAAACCCCGGGCAGATGGTGCTCGTTAACCCTGTTAGGCAAGCTGTCTAGGAGAAGGAAAACTCCAAAATGAAACCTCCACTGCCCTGTGGACAATCCTTGGATGGATAAGGGCTAGGGAAACACATCCTGACTCAAAAGTAAGATGGAAGACGGAGACACTGGACCGAAAGGTACAAAATAGTCCAGCCAAGGCTGAAAACCACAGTGTCACGCAATGACTTCACATGTCAAATAAAAGGTTACAGATGATTCGTTTTGGTGCTTCATCTGTGGAATCCCGTCAGGTGGATGAAGTGCCGGGCTCTAAGCCTCGAAGGAGCCCACCCTCAGCGACTGGTGGTACCTCTGTCTCAATTTGTGGAGCCAGGAAAAGAGATCAGAGGAAAAAAACTACTGGTTCAAAAAAATCACATATAGATCATGATGCAGACAAAAATAAGCACTTAAAAATATTGCAGTGGAATGCAGAGGGCGTGTACAATAAAAAGACTGCACTTGCAAACCGATTACACACAGAGGAAATCGACATAGCATGCATACAGGAAACACACCTCACAAACAACAATAGATTCAACATCCGAGGATACCAAACATTTCGGAATGACAGAGAAAAAAGACATAAAGGAGGGGTTCTTATACTGGTGAAAAACAATATCGTTGCCTCTGAAATTCGAGTAGACACAGAAGAACAGGCTGAAATCATTGGAACCTGTCTAACCCTTCCAACTAAAGAGGTCACAGTATATAACTATTACTGTCCACAAGACAAGAGCCTATCTCTACACACAATTAACACAGAAAAAGATAACTGTCTTGTAATTGGTGACTTCAATAGCCACTCACAGAGTTGGGGATATACAGAACAAGATACTAGAGGAGAAGAAGTGGAAGACTGGCAGTGTGAGGTGAAACTTCAACTGCTTAATGAACCTGAAGACCACCCAACTTTCTACTCTAGAAGATGGCACACCACCTCAACCCCTGACCTAGCCTTTGCAACAGACGCCTTAGCGAAAATAACATACAGGGAAGTGCTGGAGCAGCTTGGCGGAAGTGACCATCGCCCCATCAAACTCACCATTGACATTAACCATACCCCTGCTGGCCCTACAACCACACCCAGATGGAACTTCAAGAAAGCAAACTGGAGTAAGTTTGCTGACCTGACAGACAAATTCACAAAAACCTTAAATCCAAGGATTAAAAACGTGAACAAAACTGCACAACTCCTGGCTTCTGCACTTCTTCAAGCAGCCAAGCAAACCATACCAAGAGGTGCTAGGAAAAATTACAAACCATACTGGTCTGACGAACTCGTTGAGTTGGAGAAAGAAGTGTCAAAGGCCAGAGACACAGCAGAAAAAAGCCCATCTACAGAAAACAACATATCACTAAAAGCTGCTGTAGCCAAACTAAGAAAAACGACAATTACAAACACAAGGAAAAGCTGGCATGAAAAAACAGAAAATTTAAACTTCGACAAAGAGGGAAGAAAGCTATGGAAAATAACAAAAATGCTCAACAATGAAGATAACAAAACAGCACCAGTAGCTATAGAGAATGGTGGAGATGTACTCACAGGAAAGAAGGCTGCAAATCACTTTATACAGCATTACCAAAGTACTGCCTGCAACAAAGTCGATGAAAATAGGAGAAGAGAAGTAAGAAAAGAACTACGGAATATCGAAAAAGAGATCAGCAAAGATAAACAAGATGTCATGAATATTCCATTCACGATTAATGAACTAAATGAAGAACTAGCAGTATTAAAACTTAGGAAATCATCTGGCCCTGATGACATACCAAATGAACTGCTAATTCACATCGGACCATCAGCAAAAAAGAAATTAATAAAATTTTTTAACAACTGTTGGGATAGAGGTCTAGTGCCACAGGTGTGGAAAACCGCCATAATGATACCCATCCACAAGAAAGGCAAGCCAAAAAATAAGGTGGACAGCTATCGCCCAATAAGTCTGACCAGCTGTGTTTGCAAATTAATGGAGCGCCTGGTAAACAAAAGAATGATGTGGTTCCTAGAAAAAAATAAAATCCTGCTAGATCAGCAAGCTGGCTTCAGAAAGTGTAGATCAACTGAAGACCAGATTACACTAATTGCCCAGGAAGTAGAGGATGCTTTCCAGGAAAAAAAGCAGACATCAGTGGTGTGGGTAGATATGGAAAAAGCCTTTGATTGTGTATGGAAAGATGGACTCCTCCTTAAACTACAACAAAACAAAGTGACAGGGCGCATGTATTACTGGATAAAACACTACCTGCACAACCGAAAAGCAGCAGTGAAGCTTGAAATGAAGCATAGCAGAAAGAAACTCTTTAAGCATGGAGTACCACAGGGAGGTGTTCTATCCCCCACTCTGTTCCTTATATTTATGAATGACATTGACCAAATTCTCTCGCGTAAAGTAAATGCTGCAATGTATGCAGACGATCTGGCGATATGGTGCAGTGAAGAGAGCGTAGGCACAACAAAAATAAGGTTGCAAGAAACTATGGACAATTTGGCCAAGTGGACAGACCAATGGGCCATGTCTATCAATGTCCAAAAAACTACCTATACCATCTTCAGCATGTCCACCAAACCACAGAAAATCCTACTAACCATAAATGGTCAAACATTGCCAAAAGATGAGACACCTACATACCTTGGAGTCACTTTTGATCCAAGACTTACATGGAAACAGCACATAGACAAGTGCCAAACAAAAGGTACAATGAGGACAGCACTCCTTAAAAAATTGGCTGGAACAGATTGGGGTGCAAATGGAAAAATTCTAAGTAGAGCATCTACAGGTTATGTAAGACCAGCTTTGGAATATGGAATGTCAGCATGGGGGACTGCAGCCAAGAGTAACACTCAAAAGATCTCAAAGATACAAAACCGCAATCTCAGAATTATAACAGGAGGTATGAATACTACCCCAATCACAGAAATGGAAACATGCACAGGTTTGCCATCAATGGAAGAAAGAAGAAATGAAAAAATCCTCACACAGTATGCAAAGTTCAAATGTTTGGAGAGTCATCAAATGAACCAAAGACTAAGCAGACCTACAAAAGAGCGACTCAAAAGAGGTAGCTTTCTACACTCCGCTAAACAGCTCCAGAAATCACTCACAGATACAGACCTACAAAACCTAAAACCACTAAACACCTTTAACACATACCCAACATGGGACAGGAAAAACTTCCCAAGAATTATGGACAATATACCAAGCATCATTTCGAAAACAGAAACTACTATACAAGTACTAAAGGAGACAACTAAGAATCACATACAGAAAGCATACCCAAAGGATATATGGACACATGTATATACAGATGGATCAGCGAAAGAGGCAGTATTAGATGGAGGATCAGGAATATATATAGTAACACCAGATGGAAAAGAAATAGAGAAATCCATACCCACAGGCAAACATTCCACAAATTTTAAAGCAGAAATGGAAGCCATAATAGAGGCAGCCAAAATGCTCATGAATTGCTTGCCGAGTCACAACAGACATGTAGTATTTCTAACGGATGCAAAATCAGTATTGCAGGCATTGAAAGATCCAAAGAACACGAGCATGAATGAACTTACGGCCTGCTTACTACACCTCAGCAGTACCACCAAAGAAACAGTACTGCAGTGGATCCCAGGTCACTGTGGCATACCTGGAAATGAAAAAGCTGATCTCCTGGCAAGGAAAGGGGGATCACTGGAACAAATAGAAAATGATAATACGTACTATGAAAGTAAGACCATGTTAAAAGCAGAATATAAGAAAAAGTGGAAGCAAATGCACCCAACTGCAGAACCAAATGACCCCTACCACCAAATGTCACGCAAGGAACAAACCATCATTTTCAGACTACGAACTGGTCACAACAGACTGAGAAGTCACATGTTTCGAAAGCTGAAGATTAGTGAGACAGACCTGTGCAACTGTGGACTGAGCCCAGAGACTGCAGAACACATTCTTCATGCCTGTCAACTCTACCAAGAAGAGAGGGAGAAAATATGGCCTACTGAGACGGCACTGCTTCCAGACTTGAGGGGTTCCATGGATGACCTGAAGCGAATCACACAATTCATTGAAGCTATTGGGGCTGTAACCTGATATCTGACTGAAGAACGATGAAGAAGAATATGGTAGATACATACAAGACTAGAATCCATAGGGAAAGGTGACATGGAAATATATAAAAATGTAATAGAGAAAATAGATGGAAACAAATTCTAGGATAACATGGAGGACAGGGTAAAGATAGCATAAGGAAACAAGAATGTCATATTGTTGTTGATGACCTCTGTCGTAGATTGGTCAGAGAGCATTGTTTTAAGTACAGAGCAGCCAAAGTGACATTTGTTATATCAATAGAGCAAATAAAACGGTGGTACAACATATCTATGTTCTCTGCACTACATCCTGATGGAGATCTAGTAGGACTATTGCCCTGATACATGAGAGATCGAGTAGGACTATTGCCCTGATACATGAGAGATCGAGTAGGACTAGTGTCCTGATACAGGATAGATCATGTAGGACTATTATCCTGATACAGGTGAGATCTAGTAGGACTATTGTCCTGATACAGAAGAGATCTAGTAGGACCACAGCCCTGATACAGGAAAGATCTAGTAGGACCATAGCCCTGATACAGGAGAGATCTAGTAGGACCATATCCCTAATACAAGAGAGATCTAGTAGGACCATAGCCCTGATACAAGAGAGATCTAGTAATCCTGAATTCCTGCACAATTTTTCATTTTAACATCTGAGTTTTATTCTTCTGTATTCATTCTCAAACTCCAGCAGATTAACAGGATATAGTCAGGAGAGCGAAGTGGGTTGTGTTATGGCTTACAGCTTATCTGCAATATCTGCACTTTTCAGTCACAGATCCGACTGTAACATGACTTCTAGGTCACTTTGACCCTATATGAGATGGGACAGCCAACCCTCTCCTAAACCTCTTTACTAGCCTTTTATGACAATCATAGCAAGCAACAGTGTCACAATTCTTTACTCATCTTTCAGGCCCTTGCAACAAACAGGCATAATACCTCACTAACAGCTTTTATATTTCCTTGCCATAATCATACATATATATATACTCTGTTCACTCTAAGAATGAAGTGGGTCAAAACACACCCCCATATTACTCTGTGACAATATGTGATTTTTAAACAGCTGATCACATGTAAAAACAATATTATTTTAAAACATTTAAGAACAATTAAAACAATATTTTTATTTATAGGCTTATGTACATTAAAGATTCATATAACCATGCAAGTCTTCTTAATTATGTACTAAAACTGTATTTTATGATTTTTCTTTACAAGGCATATCGCAACATTCGAGCTCACTTCGATGAGGCTAAAGTGTTTTCAGAGTTACGTAAAATGTATGACATGTACCTTCAAAGTCAGGTTGAAAACCATCTCTTGGCAAATAAATTGGAAAAATATTTGGAAAAAATTGATAGGTATGATGCCCGCCACAGACGAGATCCACGTGTTCTGGCTGCACTAAAGATGGCTGAGAGGCACAGAGCTGCATTGAAGCTTGCGGATGAAGTATGTTGTACTAAATAAACTAATTGTTATCTATCTGCCACATTTCTTGTTAACCTATTCACCTAGCTATCTGTTTGTCTTCATTTATTTCAATAATCATTAAATATATCAATATCTACATATTGTTTTTGGTTTGAGTATCCTCGTACATATACATATATCCATACATTCATTATCTGTTACTGTTACTGTTACTGTTACTGTACTTAGTTTAAAAATAAATCCTTTACCATACATAATGAATATTTAATTGTTGCTACACTGGACAGAACATATAATCTTTCATTCCTCTATAGCAGAGTATGTGGTATTCCACATTTTTTATGAGTGGAAAAAAGTTTAAACAAATATATTGTTATCATCATCAGGTGACATGCTGGCTGGAGTAGGTGATCATGGCTCTCCACAGCTCTCTTTCTGCAATATTATGTATCAAGATCATTATTTGTCTCATCCTACCAGAAGTGCAGCATATACATCTGGGCCACCTAGTTCATCATTTGTCCTTCAGATATGTTGACCCATCTGCAGTGATGGCACACCTAGCATTCCCCTGCCATCTAGGAGTCTGCCAGAAAAAGACAAAAGTTCAATGTTCGTTGGCACGTATCTCTCTGCCATCCATGGGGACCATTTGACAAAAAACAAAAGTAAAAAAATTAAGGAAAGACATGAAGTTACAATGACTTTTTCACAGATGATAGGCTGTCAATGCATCCCCAACCTTCCTTAGTCAACTCCTACAACATGTCTGGAAAGAAAACAGTGGACCTATTCTTTGCAAACCTGAACTAGAGTTCCGTGCCCCGGTTGCCGCACGGACAACTGAAAGGAATATAACATGAAGTAAAATCACAAATTGTTACACTAGGAAAAATAATCAAATATCTTATTTAAGTATCAACTCGCTCGTGAATCGCCAGGGTCTGAAATAGGAGCAAAGAATAGCAACATTGTTTACCTTCCATGCATGTTAACTAAGGCATCACCTAAGGTAAGACTAAGGTTTTGGAGTGGATTTGGCTTTCAATCCCATTTATAGTCAAAGTGACCAAGAAGTCATGTTGAATTCTGATGTATCAGTCTGGAAGGTGCAGCCATCACATTTAAGTTGTAAACAATGACAATACGATCTGTTCTCTGGACTACATTGTGTTAATCTGCAGACGTTTGAGATTCAGCGTTGAAGAAGAAGTGTAAAAATAGAAAACACATGAATATGAATATTCACAAAAATATTTGAGCATGCCAAATCTTACAATCATTATTTGAAGCCCATATTTGGAACCCTCTTGTCACATTGGGACAGATTTATTTATAATAAGTGACTAAATAAATTTGAGGGTGGAGTTGGCAGTCCAATCCTATAGGCCAAAGTGACCCAAAATGCCATGTTCAAGTTGGATTAGTCAGGCAAATATTACAGCCTAGCTGTAAACCATGACACCATACATTTTATTCTCTGGACTATATCATATGTTAAAACTCCACAATGAATTTACCAAGGACAGCAGCACGCTCACTAGGTGGAACTATAAGAGGGCAGACTGGAAAATGTACCAGCATTTAACCAGTGTTCTAGCTAAGGACATGAACTTGGACAAAGACATCAATAGAGCAGTGAGTGAATTTAATAGATGTATACTACATGCTGCTAGTAAAACCATACCCAGGGGGGCATGCAAAAACTACAAACCCTACTGGAATTATGAACTGGAAAAGCTGCAAAATGAGATGGAAACATCTAGACAGCAGGCTGAGAACAGACCTAGCCAAGAACGTCACAACAAATATCAGCAAACAAAGGCTAAATTTCAAAGAGCCAAGTTACAAGCCAGATGGAGTAGCTGGAAAGAAAAAACAGAGTCGCTGAACCTAGAATGAGATACTAGGAAATTATGGAAACTTGTAAAACAACTAAATGATGAAGGTACAGGGAGAAATACCAGGATCACACTTTATAAAGATAGAAACATTTTAACAGGTAAACCTGCAGCTGATTACTTTGCAGATTCCTTTGCAGAAGACAATAACATCAAAGTCAGCCCAGACAAACAACAGGAGGTTCGAGAGAACCAGCAAAACATTGGACAAGGCGAACCTATACCTGAAGTCATGGAGGAACCAATCACAATGAGAGAACTGGAGCATGCAATATCCAAATTGAAAATGAAAAAGTCCCCTGGAGCTGATGGAGTGTCTAATGAAATGATTAGAAACCTGGGAATTGCAGCAAGAGCAAAGCTACTGCAGATCTTTAACACAAGCTGGTCCACGGGTAATGTACCACAGGTGTGGAGAGAATCAATAATGATACCACTCCTCAAATCAGGAAAAGATGGCAACACAGTCTCCAACTACAGGCCCATCAGCCTCACAAGCTGTCTATGCAAAACAATGGAACGCATTATCAATCTTAGGATGCAGTGGTACCTTGAAAGTGAAAACCTTCTGGTATCACAGCAAGCAGGTTTCAGACAGTGCTACTCTACTGAAGATCAGGCAACCTACCTCTCCCAAGAGATTGAGGATGCCTTCCAAGATAAGAAACTGGTACTAGCAGCATGGATAGACCTCAGAAAAGCATTTGATAAGGTCTGGAAAGAAGGGCTCCTAAAGAAATTGCGAAATTGCAAGGTTAGCTCAAGAATGTACAAATGGGTAAAAGCATACCTGCATAATAGAAGAGCCAGGGTACAATTAGATGGTCGCAAGAGCAAGAAAGTTCTACTGCGTCATGGAGTCCCCCAGGGAGGAGTCCTGTCGCCCACACTTTTCTTGGTTTACATCAATGACCTAGTTGCTGAACTACCACACGGGATCAAAGTGGCAATGTATGCTGACGACCTGGTGATCTGGTGCACAGAAGAACATGCGACAGTGGCCACTAAACAAATACAAAGAGCTATCGATGCTCTAACCTTATGGGCTAATAGATGGTGCGTCAGCATTAACACAGATAAGTGCAGCACTACACTTTTTACCCTTTCACCAAAACAAAAAGCCGGTCATATCAAAATAGATGGAGAGCTCTTGAAAGAAGACAAACAACCCACATACCTCGGAGTTACTTTTGATGATAAACTGACATGGAAGCAGCACATAAACAAAGCAACAACAAAAGCCAGGAGGAAGTTAGCTATCCTGAGAAAACTAAGTGGAACCACATGGGGAGCCAGTGGGAATATACTCAGTAAAGTTTACCAGCAAGGCATAAGACCACACCTGGAATATGGTTCAGCTGCGTGGTGTCCTGCATCAAACACCACATTACAAGATCTAGATAAAGTGCAAAACCAGGCACTTAGAATAATGTTGGGAGCAATGAAATCAACACCCATAGCAGAAAATGGGAAGAATGCAAACACTTGGCGAACGCAGAGACACAAAAGTACTAATTCAGGCAGAAAAGTTTCAGTGTATGCCAAGTCATCCAATGAAGGAAAGATTCCAAAATCTAGCAATACGACTCCGCAGACAACTTACAGACCTACCTGAAGTTGACAGCCCCTTAAGGCCTGTACCAGAACAAACCCCGTGGAGTGAAAGACATGGAATGCCAATATACATTCAGACCCATGTGAAAGGAATACTAAGCGTGGACGAACAGAACAGTGTGCAGCGAAGGACAGTCAACCTCAGTTTCCTGGATGAAGAATATCCACAAGATATATGGGTCAGAGTATACACAGATGGGTCAGCACAGAATGCCGTGAGGATTGGAGGAGCAGGTGTATATATAGAATATCCACACAAGCCTAGAGATACAATCAGAACACCGACAGGAAAATTCTGCAATAATTATGATGCAGAAATCCAGGCAATTAGTGTGGCAGCTAAAAAACTGCTGAACTCCAACTCTGACCTACAGCCTGTGGTATTCCTGACAGATGCAAGGTCAGTGCTTCAAGCTCTCCAGTCTGAAAAACTGACTAACAGACTTGAAAAAACTACTTAGCGAATTGTCTTACCAGTATAGGGTAACCATGCAGTGGATACCCTCTCACTGTGGAATACCAGGAAATGAAAAAACAGACCAACTTGCTAAGGAAGGTGCTGCCGAAGACCAACCAGATATACCAATCACCTACCATCAGAAAAAACAGATGATCAAGTCAATAAGAAAGCCACAAACACCAACACAAGATGACTATCATATTATGAACAGACCAGAACAAGTTATAATTCTACGTCTCAGAACAGGACACAACCGACTCCGCAGTCACATGTATACAAAGTTCAAGATTGGCAACACTGCCATGTGTACATGTGGACAGGCAGCACAGAGTGCCAAACATATACTTCAAGAGTGTTCTGAGCATGAAACGCTGAGGCAGACATATTGGCCAGAGGAAACAACACTGGAATCAAAACTCTATGGGACACTGTATGAACTACAAAAGACAGTGAGTTTTATTAAGGAGACAGAATTACAGATATAGACATGTTTCAAGTGAATGAAAGAAGAAGAAGAAGAATATGTTAAAACTTTTCCTCCATGAGTTTGAAGAAGAAGAAGCTGAATTTCCATATTGCAAACTTTACAAATGTCATATATTCTTTTATATACCAAACCCTAGGACAAATGATACCAATCTTCAGAAACAAAAATGTAGATTTAAACACCAAAGTAACACTATTCTTGATGATTATTATGCCAACTCTGTGCCACCAGAGCCAAACATGGACAACGACAGCACAAGACAAACGTAAACTTGTGACAGCAGAAATGGCATGCTTACGCAGAATCCTAGGGATATTGCTAAGAGACAGGAATGAGGACATTAGACAAAGAGCCAGCACCATCCCAATCTTAGAATACATCCAGAGACAACAGATCAAATGATTTGCACACATCAACAGACTATCATCAAACAGCATACCTCAACAAGCTATACTACACAGATACAGTAAAGACAAACCTAGAGGCCGACCACGAAAACAATGGACCACCAAAACAAATTCCACAATATACTCAGAACACATGGAGGACATCTCCAGAAAAAACTCTTCTAACTCTGACGCTGAAAGGCAACAAAGAGTTTAGCGAATAGATAGATAGATATATTCTTTTTCTTCTTTGGTGTTCAAACTCCAGCTGGATCTCTCTTGTAGCAGGACAATGGTCTGACTAGATTTCCAGTAGAATGTAGTCCAGAGAATGGAAATGCATTGTGTCGCCGTTGTATTTGTGCCAATGGCCCAACACATCTGTCTTCTGCGAGAAATGTCATATATATATATAGATCCTGCCTTCGAACACATCTAGAAAAGCCAGGAAAGACATTGACATGAAAACTGTCACGAATGTGAAAAGGTTATAACAATGATCTAAGAGTTACATTGGCAAACACAGCTTAAAATGTTACAGTGTGGTAGTAAAGTTAACCCATAGCATTTATTAATGATGTATGGGTGTGAGATGTTAGCGATCTCACATTTCAGTGGCTCTGCTATATTAGGGCCATGGCCATCTCATCTCCCTTGCAGTCTCTCCCTCTCCCTTGCAGTCTGTACTTCTTGGATTCATTCGGTACCTAATTAAGGCTTGGTCATCTCTGGAAACGTTGCGGTCTGAAAAACATTTCCTCCTCAACCGGGGAGTGAACCCAGGAGCACTCATATATAAAATCAGTACGTTAACACAGTGTATAGTCAACTTTGTTGGTTAATGGGGATGTTAATCAGGCATTTGAGTGCGTAAATATTGACTTATATTCACTATCATCTTGACTTATCAATTTTTCAGGCAAAGAAAGACTTAGAGTCTGAGAAGATTGATGTGAAACTTGAACTTAAACATCTTGAGGATGCCATGAAAGCAAGAAATCGAGAGGTGTCAAAATTGCAAGATGAGATTAGAAAGCTCAAGGATATTGAGTAAGTCTACTATCTTCTCCAAACAAACACATTTGAATACACTCAGAAAATAAACAAATGTAGTAAGGGGAATTAACACAAAGATATATAGTTTATGTGTCTAGCTAAACATAGATCTAAGTGACGTGTCCTTTGCAGCAGCCTCTCGTTCTGTGAAAGCGGTCCAGTCTCTTCCAGAGTTTTTAAATTATTTTATTTCGTGTCAATTATAGTCTTGGTCTACCTCCAGGAATCTATTTCTGTTCTATTTCCAGGAATCTTTCCCGCCATGATTAATCTCTCTAACATAGGGTCTTATCTATATGTTGCATTTCTATCCATGATACTCTTGGTTGCTGATCCAGCGGTACATGGGCACATGCTCTTTGACCCAATGTCATTGTGTGATATATGCATGTGTTTGTGAGCTGTTGTTTTGTTTCATATGTGTTCCATTTTTCCGACCCTGGAGGGAAATCCATGATACTCTTAGGACCTTTGTATATGAATTTTAAAAAAGCTAATATTTTCTTTTCCATTGCGGATACTTTATATGATGTGCTATTTAGATCGTACTAACTGCCAAAGTCAGATGTGTCTGGTCATTGGCATAAATAAAATGGTAATAACGCATTTCCATTCTCTGGACTACATCCTACTGGACATCTAGAGGAGCCATGTTCTTCTATCAGAGAGATATGATTGAAATTTGAGAATGAACGCAAAAGAACTAACAAAAATAATACTAAACCCATATCCTATATTTGTAATGGTAAGCCATTTGTCTTAAAAGCTTGGTTGCATGCCTGGAGCCATAGAGAAGTTCAGCATATCTATTAAGTAATTGGTGGCAAGCAGTGAGAAATATGAACCCTGTCTCTGCTGCAATAGCTTAGAGCAGTGCATAGATACAAACCTACCGTCCAGCTGATGTGACAGTTATTTTCTGGCTCTAGGTGCGTGGAAAATCCACTGACTATCCAACATATCAATCGCATCATCTGGATGATATTAGAAAAATGCTTCTTCCTCCAAGACCAGATAAATATAACACCCTATAGGCCTATGAAACAAAAGAAAAACTCACAAATATATACATATATCACACAATGGCATTGGATCAAAGGGTATGGATAACTGATTCCGCAACAAACCATAAATGAAATGGTAAGGTAAATACGACACATATTATAACCCCTCTGAGTAGGAGGTTTCTTCCTCCTGATGATGATGATGATGATGTTCGTCCGTTGTGATCGACGATGACCAAAAACTCAACCATAATAATAATAACAATAAATAATAAAAATAATAAAAGTTAATAGTGCGTTTTTAAATGACTAGCAAGTCCAATGCGAGCACAAAATGTTCTTTTACAGAATTGACAACAATAGAGGGTATCTATGTGAGGTTGAGATGTTTTTTTCTTTTCTACATGTCCGCTTCTGTCTTGCAGTATCTTGTCTGAATTCTTCCGCCGCTAGTGCCCCCGTTCTAATGCTGTAACGCCATGCTGTTCTATCCTGAGCGAGGTTCTCCCAAGCACCTACGTCAATGTTAATCCTCCTCCTACATTGTACACCACTGATAGTTGGAGTCTTCTGTGTATAAAATAGACTTCTAACCAACTTCTTCCATTTCATAAAAGTATATGAGAGCTGTATTGCTTGTAATTACTAGGGATTGAAATAAACAAATCACACAGATACTTACATCACAGATAAAGTTTTAATGCAAAAGACTTCAAAATGATCACTTACCCTTTTAAATAGACTTTCTATCAATTGTCAAAAAATGTGAACTAAAATGACATGGATATTTCACTTCAAGAACTACAGGTCTTCCTAAAACAATATTCTATAGAGTACAGTACCAAAGAAAACAGGGCAGACAGAAGAAAAGGTGTGAAGAAAACATGAACGAATAGATTAAATGGGATTTGAACCAGGTCTGCTCAAATGTCACCTACTTGCCTTACTACTGGAGTCAACATGTTTTCTGTCTGACTGAAATGTGTTGACTCAAGTTGCGAGGCGAGTTGGTGTCATATGAGTAGACCAGGTTCAAATACCATTTGCTGCATTATACTTTATCTTTATTAATAAATCCTCCATGCTTCTATGTTAGATTATATTATTCATAAACAAATGGACAGGTTTGATTTTGCCACTTACATCGGATTCATACAGACTTGTAAAACATGGCGGTTAGTGAGTTAATTGTGAACACTTTTGTCAAGATTCTTCAAATTGTTGCAAAAGTTTTATGTCTGATGATAATAACTAATAATAGTAATCTTTGAGTATGGATACTATTCTCTGTTCTTGCTATGCCACACATTATCAGATTGGGAAGAGATCTCTAGAGTGTTAATTATTAAGAATCTAATTGCATTAAAAATAGAATTCACTGTTTATAATATTTCTGTGGTTCGTCATTTACATTGGAAACCTATGTCAACTCATGGAGCATGTGGTTGATTTGATTATAACATACATCTCACAATTGTAATGGTATGGTAAGTACAGGATTTGCATGTTTCTGATGTAACGTTTTTAATCTACTCTTTACACATCATCAACAAAGTGAGTGTTACGACAGAGCAGACTTTGCTACCACAGATGAAATCCTGCCTGCACTTTAATGATGATGATAAAATTCCAAGGGAATATGAGTTTGTCACTAATTTTTCCTAGTAATTTCATTTTAAGATTTGCATATTTGTGGAAATTTTTCCTTTTTTATGGGGATGTCCAAAGCTGTTTGATAACTGTTTGACTCAATGTGGCTTTACTGTACGATGCTATGTGCTGAAACTCTGGAGGGGACTTTCATGTGTCCTTCTTGCAATCCTGAGGTATGTTGCAGATAAAAGGGTTGATTTCCTCACTGAAGTTGGTTGGTTGGTTGCTGATCCAGTGGTCCATGAGCTCAAGTCCTTTGACCCAATGCCATTTTACTGGCATTATATTGCTGGGGAGTCTGTGAATTTTCATCCCACCCCAGGCCAGAGAATTACTATCACACTACCAGGAAGGTAGGTTTTGACCTATGAACTGCTCCGAGCTACTGCGGCCAAGATAGTGTTCACTGTGTTCATTCCCTGCCACCAATTGACTCTAATGGTGAACTTCTCTACTGCTCCACGCATGCAACCAAACATTAAAGTCAAAAGGATTGTCACTTCCTGAGTCACTGTGCCTCTATGATGGGTCTCAGCCATAGGAAAAAACAGTGCTGTCAGTTTCCTCCTCTCAAGTGCTGCACAGTACATCTCTGGCTCCCTCCCAACCACAGAGGGTGCATACATATATAAACAAAAATAATGCATAAAACACATTGCAACAACAAAATAAAAGCAGGAGAAGCATAATTGTATAGATGACTTCCCATGAAGCTTCTATAAGAAGATAACCTTAATATAACGGCATGTCATCTACTAAAGTTTTCTGTTGCATGGGTGGTTTGTCTAGTGGGCCATTGGTGAGACCCACAGACGCAAACCATGCTAGAGTCTCCCTGAAGTTTGGACATGTGTCTTCAGCAAGCTTCATCTTCTAGCAATCCCGAGGTTTGTTGCAGATAAAAGGGTTAATTTCCTCCCTGCAGTCCGGGCATGTGTCTTCAGCAGACTTCACCACAGTGGTGAAAATGGGGTGGAGTAGACAACCCTATGCCAAGCCTCCTAAGTTACTTCCTATGACATGTATGGCAGACTGCAGTGTTGGTATTTTTTGCTCCCCTTTCGAGCAAGCAACACATGGGTGACTTTAACAATCATGGTAATGTTTTAATCTCTTTAGCGGGGAGCAGGTAGCTTTTTACAATACATAACCCTTCTCACAAAAGCGCAGGTCATTCTTAGTTGAGCAACCAAAGCAACACCTGGGCTTGTATAAGCTTTGTTTTCTGAAATGCGTGGTTGTGCTGGACCAAGGCAACACATGGGCTTGTACAAGCTTTGTTATCTCAAAGGTGTGGTTGTGCTGGGGGAGGGGACAGTGTTATGGATGTATATTTAGTTCCCAAAGAAAGGTATTCCAGTGTGGCAATTTCTCAGGATCATCTAGTCATACTAGAAGTGCAGCATGCTCTCTGGGTCATCTATATCACCATTCTTCTGTTAGATTTGTTGACCTATCATCAGTGAATGCACATCTAGCATTTTGGACTCAAAAGGACAAAGGTGCAACTTCCACTGACTTGTATCTCATTTTATTCCATGGGGTTCATTTGAAAAAAAAAATGCAAGAAATTGAGACAAGACACCCTTTATCAATAGTACACAACACATATAAATTTTAAAATAAATTATCATTTTTATGGACACACTCTGTCAATTGTATCAGATGTACTTAAATAGCATTACTTATGCTGATGCCAATAAATCAGTTACTACAATTAGATCTATCCCATAGGTACTCAGGTGAATTTCGATGAATACCGCAGGTGATACTTATCCAATTCCTTAGGAAAATCTTCCTACGATTTAACTGTTTTATTCCTAAATTCTTAGTTTCAGTGTAAACTATTAATCACTTGTACCATGTTCGGAAGCTGCAGTAGTGTAGTGTTTCTTGTGGTTTAAAACAAAAATTACTCTTAATTCTTCATCTAAAGGGTAGCATGTTATTCACATACTTTTGAAGGTAGTGGAAAGATGCCATCCTTACTGAGCAAGTGGAGGAGGTTATGCTTGTCGGCAGTGCCGGATTTAGACTTGATAAGGTCCTAAGCTTTCCGGATGTGTGCCAGCTGATAACTTACGTTTCTGGTCAGCCACTCACTAGGCAGCTGAGAACTTGTGTTTCTGGTCAGCCACTTACTAGACAGCTGAGAATTTATGTTTCTGGTCCATCAATAACTAGGCAGCTGAGAACTTATGTTTCTGGTCAGTCACTTACTAGGCAGCTGAGAACTTATGTTTCTGGTCAGTCACTCACTAGACAGCTGAGAACTTATGTTTCTGGTCAGCCACTTACTAGACAGCTGAGAGATTATGTTTCTGGTCAGCCACTTACTAGACAGCTGAGAGATTATGTTTCTGGTCCGTCACTAACTAGGCAGCTGAGAACTTATGTTTCTAGTCATTCACTCACTAAGCAGCTGAGAACTTATGTTTCTGGTCAGTCACTCACTACGCAGCTGAGAACTTATGTTTCTGGTCAGTCACTTACTAGGCAGCTGAGAACTTGTGTTTCTGGTCAGCCACTTACTAGACAGCTGAGAATTTATGTTTCTGGTCCATCAATAACTAGGCAGCTGAGAACTTATGTTTCTGGTCAGTCACTTACTAGGCAGCTGAGAACTTATGTTTCTGGTCAGTCACTCACTACACAGCTGAGAACTTATGTTTCTGGTCAGTCACTCACTACACAGCTGAGAACTTATGTTTCTGGTCAGTCACTCACTACACAGCTGAGAACTTATGTTTCTGGTCAGTCACTCACTACACAGCTGAGAACTTATGTTTCTGGTCAGTCACTCACTACACAGCTGAGAACTTATGTTTCTGGTCAGTCACTCACTACACAGCTGAGAACTTATGTTTCTGGTCAGTCACTCACTACACAGCTGAGAACTTATGTTTCTGGTCAGTCACTCACTACACAGCTGAGAACTTATGTTTCTGGTCAGTCACTCACTACACAGCTGAGAACTTATGTTTCTGGTCCGTCACTCACTACACAGCTGAGAACTTATGTTTCTGGGCAGTCACTCACTACACAGCTGAGAACTTATGTTTCTGGTCCGTCACTCACTACACAGCTGAGAACTTATGTTTCTGGTCAGTCACTCACTACACAGTTGAGAACTTATGTTTCTGGTCAGTCACTCACTACACAGCTGAGAACTTATGTTTCTGGTCAGTCACTCACTACACAGCTGAGAACTTATGTTTCTGGTCCGTCACTCACTACACAGCTGAGAACTTATGTTTCTGGTCAGTCACTCACTACACAGCTGAGAACTTATGTTTCTGGTCAGTCACTCACTACACAGTTGAGAACTAAGAAAAAACAGTGTGCTATGTTGCTAGTTCATAACTCAGCTTCTCATTACTTGTATTTTGTTGACCTTGAAATGATGCATTCACACAGATAAAAAAATATCATGGAAAAATTAAAGAGGGCAGAAGAAGACTAATGAAATATTTTGAGCATATAAACAGACACAGTACCATGTCAAAGTTCCTACAGGAGGTAAAAAAAAATGAAAGATATAGAGCAAAAGGCAGACAATGTTACAAGTGGCAGGGAAATATCAATAGATGGACAAATCACAGTTTATCAGAGTGTATCACCAAGCTGAAATTGGTTACAGGTCCATTGCAGTGAAACTTTGTGGCTGGTACATATTCTGATTCTCCTAATTTTTCAGAATTCATTGTTTTACTCCGCTGGATCTCTCTTGTAGCAGGACAATGGTCTTACCGGGTACTAGATTTCCAGCAGGATGTAGTAGAGAATGGAAATGCATTGTGTCACCATATTATTTGTTATATTGGCCAGACACATCCTACTTCGACAGAAAATGTTCTGATTCAAACATCATTATCTCACAAATTTGTCCTAAATTTTTGAATTTATTGTGTCTGTTAACTATTCCTAGATTTACAAAAAATTATTTATGAAGTATGACAACAGTTTTATATCATTATAATTCATTCTAGCACAGTTAAAAATAAATAATTTAGTGATAACCATTATAGAACTCAGTGGAAGTATGATTTTGTCTATATTGTTCTCTATGCCATGTGCTGGAATATTACATTCAACTCGGGTGTTTGTTGTTTTTTTTGTTGCTTTATGTTTCATGAAAAAGTTTTCCAGAGATTCTTACAAGTTCCAGTAGTCCATTTCACCCAATGTAGCCTTAAGGTGTAATGTCATGAGCTTAACAACCTACTTCATAGGAGACTTTGCAGTGACTTTTTTGCAATCTTGAGGCATGCCATAGACTAATGATTTTATTCCTTTTCAGCAGAAGTGGTCTCTTTAGCAGACTTATTGCAGAAATCATGATGTGTTGTAGCTAACCCCATGCTTAACCTCAATAGTAGATGGCAACATTGATATTCTTTGCTTCTCTTCCATGCCCAGTAACACCGGAGAAGTAAACTTAACAGCAAATTTAAAGAAATAAGTTGTTTGCAAAATAATTACTACCATTCACGGCATTGTCTGTTCTGTATAATGAACATCTTTCAATAACTCCTATATGTAGAAAAAATGCAGAATTGTATGAAACTCAGCTGATTAGAAAAGAGAATGAGCTTCGCACACTGAAAGAAAAATTTGACTCGGAAATGATGCTTGTGAAAATTGCAACCAAAGAAGAAGTGTTGAAAGAATTTATGAAGGTAAGCCTTCCCTTCAATCCCTCGTTTTCTGCTTGTCTATTGTCATATGATTGTGCATTAAGTGTTTTCTTTTTTAAGAGATGGGAAGATACACCAAAAGCAAGATATAGAATAAACACACAATATATATTTTATATCACACAAGATATATAATAAACACACAATATATATTTTATATCACACAAGATATAGAATAAACACACAATATATATTTTATATCACACAAGATATAGAATAAACACACAATATATATTTTATATCACACAAGATATAGAATAAACACACAATATATATTTTATATCACACAAGATATAGAATAAACACACAATATATATTTTATATCACACAAGATATAGAATAAACACACAAATGAACACACAATGCACACTTCAATCATGTACATTTATTCACAAGATATATGTGTAAACATAGTATGCCCAAAGATAGTTGGCTGATGTGTTCATGGTGATAATGACCCATACAATGGCAAAAAGGTCTAGCAATGATCACCTGAATACAATTTGGAAGGGTAGCCAAAAAAGTTAGTGTGATGTGTGTTAGTGGGTTGTGTTAATGTTAGTGGACTATAGATGTAACCATTCAAGTGGAAATGGTAGAGCATTGATGAGTCTTTTGTGTCTTTATAGATAATCAGGAAGCACATCAGTGTTACTTGCAGAGACACATAGTCCCTATCTTTCACACATGACTTCCTGCCCAGGCAGGTTCTATGGAGAAAGTGCCTTGCCAATTTGCACTTACCCCTCTCTTAGCTCTGTTGATTAGAACTGAGAGAAAGGCAATGCCTATACACTTGGAAACAAGCAGATCTGCAGAAGATGGTTTAATACACCATTGCCTGCCTTAGGGTCTCCCCCTCTGGATTTTCTGTAGGAATTTACTGCCTTAGCCTACGGCACTCCTGCTAACCTGTTAGGCAGTGTGACAAGAAAGAATTGTGCAACATACCACATCAGAAGTCATATGTGGTGTCCAACGGCAGAAAGAATATGGCAACACAATTCATTTTCGTTCTCTGGACTACATTCTGCTAGATATATAATAGGGCAATTGTCCTGCTATAAGAGAGATCCAGTAGAAGTTTGAGGAAGGAGATTTAAATAAAAATTACTTACGATTCATCCTGCTAATATTCGTGATTTTGAGTATGAATACAGAATTAAAATAAATGCTTATAACTGCCAAATATAGTCTTTCTTGTTTTCTCACACAATTTAACAAATAATAATGTAAAAAAACTTCAAAATATTACTTATTTAATATAATTGCTTATGTTCATATGTTTGATTAAGGCTATGAAATAACTTTTTGAGGTGACATTCTGGTACAGTACAAGTAGACACCACATGTGTAATTATTTCCCCTGTCTATGTTTGTAAATGTTATGTTCATCATTTAATACTTGAAATATTTATTTATTTAGGGTTGGGGTTAGGGTTAGTTATATAAAACACAACTATCCTAACCCAACCCTAAAATAAAATTAATATTTAAATTGTTAAATGATGAACATGAGATTTACAAACAAAGACAAGGAAAATAACTTGACTATGTGGTGGTGTCTACTTATACTGTACCGACATTCTAACCAGACCATGATCATCATTATAGATGCTTAGAACTCCTCACAATTCTAGATGAATTGATCTGCACCCACCAATGACATGTTCAAACTTCTTCTCATTCTGAGTTAAAAATTTCTACACAGCAAGTCCGGTTTTCTTTATAAATACTGTTGTATTTGAAAGCTCCTCAGTGATCTCATACAGCTTTCTGTGGATATATGTCTCTGTGGTCCAGTGCTACTTCTTTAGCTGGTTTAGCGTAATGCAGAATAAGCTCCGCTGTCTGCCCACATGGATTCAAAGGTGATGGGGAAGATGAGAACTTTTTCACCTCTGTTACGATAGTGGTAGTTGTGTTTCGGGTAGCTGACTGTCCTAATAGCTTTGATGAGGGCCCTCTTTTCCTGGTAGGTGATTTCTTGGTCTTTTTGTTCCTGTGTTGCTATATCTTTTGCTATCATATCTACATTTTCATTTCCTTGTATGCCACTGTGGAATGAACTCCAATTTAATACTACTTTCTTTTGAATGCTCACTTCTCATATGGCTATGTTCAAACAGTCTTTGATGTCTGCTCCTGAGGTATCTTAGTAGACTCTTCTATTTTTACCTGCAACTACTACTAATTACTAATTCCACTACTAATTTTCCCATTCTGTAATACCTCGTTATATGCTAATAAACCTTATTTTCCTTGCTATGATATTGTGTAGTAATCAACCTTTCACTGCCAATGTTTACAATACTTATTTATTCTTTTTTTTTTATGTCCATGGTATTAAAACAATTCTGCAATGAAAGAACACAAAATCATACACTTCTTTTTCTGTGCTCATTCTCAAACTACCACAGACTAGCTTGATGTAGTCTGGAGAAGAGAATGTGTTGTGATGGTTTACAGCTGAGCTGGAATATATGCACATTTGGGCCTCATACATCTTTCTTCAGCGTGGCTTCTGGGTTACTTTGACAGTATATGGGATGGGACAGTTACCTTCATATCTTAACCTCCTTAGTTGCCTTGTATGACATGCATGGCAGGTAGGAGTGTTGCTATTCTTTGCCTCCCCATTAAGACATAAGCAATACACCATGGGGGAGGGGCAAGACAGTCTTCTTCATATACTGTGCAAAGATACAAATATATAGCTATCTTCCTGTTTGAGAAACAGATATAATTATATTTGCCCGATTCTCTTTGAGAAACAGATTTAATTTTGTTTGACCGATTCTCTTTGAGAAACAGATATAATTATGTTTGACCGATTCTCTTTGAGAAACAGATTTAATTTTGTTTGACCGATTCTCTTTGAGAAACAGATTTAATTTTGTTTGACCGATTCTCTTTGAGAAACAGATATAATTATTTTTGACCGATTCTCTTTGAGAAACAGAGATAATTATGTTTAACCAATTCACCCTGTATCATTTTCTGCTTCCAAAGTTGTTATTTATAGACTATTCTATAAATGTGTGTTGCCAAGGCCCACAAAAGAAACAAAGTTTATTAACAATGTTTACCTTCCATGCATGTCAGGTGACTAAGAAGGTTTTGGAGGTGGACTTGACTGTTCCATCCCTTATAGGGTCAAAGTTATCCAGATGCCATGCTGAAGCCGAATGTGTTAGGTCAAAGAGTGCAAATATCACAGCAAAGCTGTAAACCATGACACAGCGCATTCCATTATCCATAATTTATCCTGTAAGTCTTCAGGAGTTTGAGAACGAATGCAGAAGGAATATTTTATGATATAAAAAAAAAGAGAGAAAAGCGATAAAGTAATGAGTAAAGCAGATGTCAAACCATGTTGTGAAATAGATGACAAATAGAAGAAAAAAGGTAGAAGAGAAAACAAATCCCACTTGATTGGAAGAGAAAAGCACAGAGAAGAGAAGCCCAGATGGAGCTAAAGTGAAAAAAATGAATGAGAAAAATATAAAATGATACTTAGCTCAGGGACGGCACACACAAACGGTACCATGCTCCGAACGAAACCAGAAGTGAAATCACTATAAACACTAATTAACCTTTCTGTTTCTGTGTCATTTTCAAGTGGTCTTTGATATCTATGTCCATATATTTTGTAGTTTTTTTTGTTTTTAAAAATTTAAATGCCCTGGTGTCATCTCCCCATCCCTCCCCATTATGGTCTTTCTTGACCGTCATATCTGTTAATGTGGCAAAAATATTTTTCTAGAGAGAACCATGTCGCTTAACCAGTTTTCTATTATATTCAAGTCTCTCATTGTGTTCCTATTGACAATACTTCTAGTCCATAATATTCTGAGGATTCTTCTAAAACAATTTATTTCAAATGCTGTGGCTTTTTTTCTCACTTTATTCGTGATTGTCCACAATTCACATTCGTATATTGCCACTGAGAATGTGCAGGCTCTAAGGTAAATTAGTTTTGTTATTTTACAATAACACTGCTGCAGCCCAACCATATATTTTTTTAATTGTATCAGTTTATTTGATTCAATGGCTAACCTCCATCTGACTTCTTAACAATAATCGATGTTGCTGCTTATAAGATTACCAAGGTATTCAAATCTGGTGACTCTTTCTGGTTCTCTTTTATTGATCGAGATTGAGAACTTGTTAGTGGTTTTGTCACTTGTCATAATCTTGGTTTTACTTTCTTTCAGAAATAGATATATTTTTACACTGTATTCTTTGATGGAATTTATAAAGTGTTCAAGGCAAATTTTTACTGAGACAGTAATGGTGTATCATTGACATATCTTTGTTCTGTCATCACGTGACATCCAATGGTGTGTCGAGTTTGTTTCCCTACTGGTCATTTATGATATTCCTCATGATGTTCTCTGCTTAAAAATTGAAGAGATATGACTATAGGATGCATAAGTATTGAAGAGATATGATGATAGGATACATCCTTGTCTGACTCCATTTTTTCTACTTGTTGGTCTTGGTACAAAATTTTAGGGAGGCTAAATAAGTTTGGAGGTAAACCCATGTCTCTCTTGATGTTCCGCAGTATCTGATGTTGTACGAAATTGTAGGCCTTACTATAATCAATAAGGCAGAAACATAATTTTTTTAATTATATTGAATTCACAGAATTTGCTTATGTAATTAAATCTTTGAGCCAGTGTTTCCCAACCTTTTTTTTTTACCATGCCCCACCTAAGTCTTTCTAAAAGTATGATGCCCCAAATGTAACATATACATATTCTTTTATATTCAAAAATTGAATTATTCCTAAATAAAGCCTAACTACAACTTGTTTAAATTGCCACCCTGAACAATCAAACTGCCCCCCAGAGGGGCGTGGGCCCCATGTTGGGAAACACTGCTTTGAGCAGAATGAGATTATGTGATTTTTTTTTTTATGAAAAGAAATGCTTATGTGAACACTCTAGGGCTCGTCGATATGTGTCAAACATGTCCTTCAGTGTAATCATGTAATCACTGTGAACACAAAATATATAACTACTCATATTTTGTAGGGTTATATTTAATTTTTAAAATTATGATATTCAAGCTTTAAGACACATATTTAAACTAAAGATTACTTTAAAACCAATAGATTCCTTAGTTGAAGCTGGCAACACCACAAGAAACCATTTTTGATCCCAAATGACATATGGAGTTTGCTTTTCATCTTTGAGAATTTATAATCATCATTAGTACATCCAATAGCATCATCAGAACACTTTGGAGAGTCTACTTTTGAATCAGGAGCAATTTCAATTGTGTTATGTTTGTGAAAAATATGAGACATAATGTAGAAAGTAAACAAAAGCTTGTTGTTTAATTTGACTAGATATATACCAAATATTTTGTTACAGCGTGAGATGGAGAAAGATACTAAAGACACAGCCCCTGAGATCAAGAGACATGAAATGGAATCAGCTGAAAAACGAATTATGCAAAAAGACATAGAGGATAAATCAAAACTCATAAACATGTTAGAAGTAGACAAAAAATCAAAGAGGATGCAGATTAATAGCTGTCGGGATAAAGGCAAAGTGCAGGCAGTGAGTATCATTTATCTTTGTCTGAGATTGTTTTTCATTATTTTTCTTGTCTCATAATATCTGTGTATTTCCAGTGCCAATATAGGGTTATGAGGTATGGACATTAAATAAAACAGTCCCGCCGAAGACGGATGTGTCGGGCCATTGGTGCAAATAAAACAGCGACACAACGCATTTCCATTCTCTGGACTACATCCTGCTGGAAATATAGTAGGACCATTGTCCTGTTAGATCCAGTGGGAGTTTGAGAATGAACGCAGAAGAAGAAGAAGAAAATAAAACAGTAGCAAAAAGAATTGCTGCTTTTGAAATGAGATACTACAGAAGAATTTTATGTATACCATGGACAGCTATACAGACAAATCAAGAAGTGTTAAGATCAATAAACATCGAAGAGGGCTGACTCCTTAACAACATCTTAACAAGAAAGCTGTGTTTTTTTTGTCATATAAAGAGACATAACAGCATGGAAAGATTAATAGCTGAAGGTAGAGTTAATGACAACAGGGGAAGAAGGCGCCCAAGACGATGATGGTGCAGTGATATATCAGATTGCTTAAACATGTCTCAAGCTATGGCAGGTCAACTCGCAGAGAATTGCGGAGTGTTCAGAGATTCCATAAGGAAGACCTCGTTCTGGAAAGAATATGTTACATGATGATGATAATGCATTGTTTTGGTTGCATATCATCAAACGTAGCTATCAACCCAGCATTTGTTGACCAACACGAGAGTTTGTGCAATTTCCATAGTGTCTTTTTATGTGTTGCCTTTCTATCCATGATACTCTTAGGACCTTTATATAGCATTTCATTTCAAAATGCTTATATTTGTTTGTTACATAGCGGATACTTTATGCGAAGTGCTATTTAGATATGGAGCATGAAGTACATTGTGCGGCTTGTTTCACAGCATAACTGCATTATTTTAGCCCTCTGACCTAGCATGTTCGTTTTCAGCATGCTTTTGAGTCGGGTGAGTTTTCCTGCTTTAACAATCCTCCTATATGTTATATGTTGCTAGGTGATGGATGTGCATTGACGCTTTACCATGATGATTTATAACCCACTGTGCCCTTGGACTTTACAGGCAAAAAAAATGACCCTGGGTGGCAGTCTCAGAGGAGGTGGTAATCAGGGATTTAGGCTTGGATCAACTATGTCTATCTCACACGAGATGTTTTGCTGTCAATAAACATGTTTCGCCTAATTAGATGCATTGTCAATGTCCCCTCAAAAACTGAAAATTTTCTCATCTGTGAGCATGGTTATGAATAACCCAAATATCGGAGGATGTTCGACAAAAATTTCTTTTTCTTGAAATTGTATTTGTTCTTTTTTATTGTTATTTTCTCTATTTTATTATTTTATATTGATAGTTTTCTAGTAACCTATTTACTTTATTTGCATTTACCTCTCTGAGCATGGTTCCAGTATAGGAAACACTCTACAGTAGATTTGGGCTCGGTTTCATTGACCGACATCGTGAATACCCCTCCAAATGTGAGCCTGTACACATAACTAGGAGCACCTGGAAGGGGGGGGGGACATTTGCTACTTGATCACGACAAGAATTTTTTTTTGTGAGTTAGAATCTTGTTCTCGAGTTGAACGCTGCTTTAGTTAGATTTCCATATAACGTTTTCTCCATTCTATTTGCACATGACACTACCCTCTAGTGCTGTGATGTCCTTTAATTGTACTCAATATGTTAGCCTTACTTCTCTCTCTCTGGAGACTTGCTCACAATTCTCGATATTCATGATGACATCTACCCTTATCGGGACATAAACATTGACTATATTTATATGATGAGTCAATGATGAACATTGACTTCAATACATCTGAATTTTGGCTGACTGATCCAGATTGTCATTCGTCATTCTTTGTCAACAGTGCCACCAGATGTGTTGGTACAGAGGTGTTGGAGATATTGCTTTCTTTTTTGTAGTCAATTCTCACTCTACATCCTCCACATTCAAGGACAATATCACCGAAAGCGTTGGCCAGGAACACATCACAAGTCATTGTTTTTCTGCTTCCAGGGTGCACCATGAGGAGGTACTTTAAAGATCTTTGATTTTTTGTCAACCCTGGGAATCACACAAGAACAATGGGAAAACATTTGCATACCTTCGTAAGAACCATCTATTAAACGGTGCAGCTTCTTCAAAATATTTGACAGCTAAAGTTGTAAACATTGTCTAGATATAGTAAATCTCTTTGATCTGCTGGCTGTACAGGAGATCAGAAACAAATATATAATGAGTGTTGAATAGCAATTTAACATGGAACACATACACAGAATTAACATTTTGGCCAAACATATACAGAATGGAAAAACAAAGCAGGCGGAAGAAATGTTATCTTTCTGTTTGTTTGCCACTTTCTTGAGAAATATCTATTTAACTATTGTATTTGGTTGACTTGTCAATTGTGTGCATTTGTTCCTGGACCACGCATTTGCGAAGCAAGTGCACTAACCACTGTAGGGTCTACTACATGGCCACTTCGAAAATATATAGAGGATGTTAGATACGAGACAGCTTCAAAAAGTTCCAGGAATAGTCAAGTAGTGTTTGAATAAAATATGATATTTTGGAGATTATATATTTAGAAGTTGGTGATGACCTTGACAAAAGGACATGGCAGATATCACATATACTCTCGAAGAGAAGATACAGATGTTTGTCTGTTGTGCTAGTTGCATCCTCAGAGTTGAAAATGTCCTTAATTAAACAAAATACAAACATCAAAATCTGTGTTTTGCTTGAGAAGTCACCCACTGAGACACTACCATTGGTTAATAAAGCATTTGGAGATACCGAAATAAAAAAAAATAGCAAGCAATTTGTGTGGTTCAAGTATTTCTACGAAGGTCGTGTTAATGTCGGTGATGATGCACATAGTGGATGACCATCAATCTCGGTAAACATTGAAAATATGAAATGTGTTCAGAACGTTGTTTATGCTAACAGAAGACATAGTGTTGAGAAATTAGCGGAGAGGTTGGAAAATAAGTTGGAAATTGCTGTAGGTTTCTTCACAATGAACCATGTTTGTCATTACATGGTTCCCAAAATCTTACCTCATGAACAGAAAGATTAGCCCTCGCAGGAGACGTAATCATTGTGGCTGATCAAGATAGCTACTTTCTCAACAACATAATTACAGGAGATGAGACATGGTGTTTATTGTACGATCCTCAGACAGAACATTAGTCATCTGAAGGGAAATCTCCCGCATCTCTTCAGACAGATATTTCGGTTGGACAAGATATAAAAAAAGGTTATGCTGGAAGTTTTTTTAAATTTCAATTTTATTATGTTTGTTGATTATCCTCTACACACATCGGACATGTCCATAGGAGGTGCTCTGATCTCCTCTTCTGTAAATCTCTCAGTATGTTGGTTCTGTGCTCTTTTTGAAATCTTTGTTAGGTCTTTGCTACGGCTAGTCTGTTCTCATTTCAAATCGTGCAGGCCATCTGTTATGCTGGTGAGGCTAGCTAATTTGTTGACCTGTTCATTTTCTTCACTTCCACGTGTGCATGGACAAATAGTGATTTTTCGCAGTGAGGTCTATCTTTTTCTTTCTATAATGACTCCACCCATCCCTTACGTACATCACCTGTTTTGACTTTCTGAATCATATGCATTGAATCACTTAGTTTGCAAGCATGTGAATATGCTTGTGATTCCAGCCTATTTAGTGCCTGCATTATAGCAAAGATTTCTATTTTTAGACTGCTTATTGTTGCGATAAAGGCCCCAATGGCTATGTGTAGTGTTCATCCATGTGATCTAGCAATAACGGCTCTTGCATATTGCTGGTGGCGTATGACTGACCCATCCTCGAGAATCACATAATCTGTATCATCGGCATGTTCGCAGATAGTGCCTTGACCTCAGCATCCAAGATCACAAGTCTACGTTCCCTGCACCTTACATTGACTGCTTCCTGAATGATCATAGGAATAGATATCCATTCTTCACTAGGATTGATACCTACTGGGTTGCAGATCTTTTTAACTATATCCTTAGCATGCCCAATCCATAATGTGCCTCTCTTGAGCCTGCTTCTCTTCACATGAGGGAGTTCACTGTGTAGTGGGTGATCTGTGTCAGAACTCACTCTGAGGTATGCATGGGCATGCCACATATCAATTCTGTAGGATATACTCGGAAAATCAAGGAGAAACCTAATAGCCCTGGAGGAACGTCATGGGTGTGTCACTGGTGCAACCAAGGAAGATCTGCATTGCTTTGTTTTGAATTATCTCTGGTCTCTCAATATGTATTCCCAGGGTCTTACCTACCATTATTTCATTCCTGAAGGACAAACGGTTAACATGGAAATGTACATTGATATCCTCCAACGTCTAACAGATGCAATCAGAAAAAAATGACAAGAAAAATTGAGAACAAACAGTTGGATTATGCTGCATGACAATGAGTAGGCACATTGGTCCCTACTGGTAACGCAGTATCTCGCAAAGCACAATATGATTATCTTGAAACAACCTCCGTATAATCCCGACCTTACATCAGCTAATTTTGTGTTGTTTCCACAACTAAAATTGGCACTGACAGGATAGGGATTCAAGGATGCATTATCGCCAGTACGACAAGACAGTTGATAGAGGTGTCAAAGAATAGGTTCCACGAATATTTCCAACGGCTGTATGTATGCATGTTGGCTAAAGTATGTTGTTGCCAAAGGTAACTACTAAGAAATGTAATGTAGATGATTCTATTGTTACTTCAATCAATCAAGTGTCATGCAAAATGGTGTAGGCGATCATGTTTCCCCACGACTATCTCTTGTGTTTTCAATAAGCTCAGTTGGTGAACTTCTACCGTGCCATACTAGTCCATCTAGCAACTTCTCTCTTTATCGTCCCCTGTCTCTTCTTCCCTTTGTGTTATCTTTCCAGTGGTTATTAAGTGTTCAAGCTGTGTTGTTCTCAGCTCATGCCCTAGAAACCTTGACTGTCTGCCCCTAATGTTTGCTATGATTGATCTTTTTACGCCATCAATGAGAGCATATGCATTAGTTTTCTTAGCTATCCACTGTATTTTCATCATTCTTCTCAGTAACCACATCTCTGTAGCCTCCAGTTCATTTTGATTTTATCTGTTTACAGTCCATGCTTTACATCGATAAAAAAAAGAATTGACATCTCAGATATAACATCTCAGCACTCGAATTCGGGTCTGCATTGATACCATTGCACAAAATGGTTCTCATTTTTTGGAATGTTGATTTGGCTGGTGTTGTTCAGCTCTTTATCTCACTAACATCTACCTTCTGATGTTAACAGGGTGCCAAGATATTTCACTTTTTAAACTTACGTTAATTTTGTGTCATTAATCATTATGTGTTCCTGTCATCAAAACCATTTAAAGTCACATTGGGAGTTAGGCAAGGAAGCGTTTTATCACCACTCCTGTTCATCAAATATATCGATAGCATTACAAAAAAGCCAAGATGCAAAATGAAAATACCAAATGTCATATCAATTCTACAATACATACAAAACCAACAGATACAATGGTTTGGTCATCTGGAAAGAATGCTGTGTGATTCATTAGTTTATAAAGCATATACGAAGAGAGGAAAAGCAGAAAGAAGAGCCAGGGGTAGACCTAGAGTACGCTGGATCGACAACATCAAAGAGACATTACATGAACACCAAATAACATTATCTGAAGCTGCCAGAAAAGCGAGAACAAGAACATTGTATCTCCCTCGACGTCCGTAAAGGGTAAAAGAGGAAAAAAAGAAGAAGAATCATTATGTTGCATCTTAGTGGTGTATGTCTCTTTGAGACAACCATTATTTCTGTTTTCTTCTTGTTTAAACTGTGGCCTTTGTTTTCACTTTCTTTTACTACTTTATCTAACAGGACTTGTAGTTCCTGTTCACTTCATGCATTCAGTACTGTGTTGTCAGCATATCAAGTTGTTTATTGTTACTTATTTCTATATAACCAACTAATTCCTGGAATTTTTTGAAGCTACCTCGTATATCTCTTTCAGTCAAATATCAGCAGACTAACAAAGAAAAATCAACAATTACGAAAGCAGAAATTGGCAGCAGAGAATGAGAAAACCAAGTGGAAAATCTCATTTGATACACTGAAGATTGAATATGGGAATGCACAAGAACAGCTTAAGGTAAGGTGCAATAAAATATATGTATCCTGTGCAAATTATTTTACTTCATTCTGTAACATAATACAAAATTGGACAGCTTATGTGTATGCTGTAGTATTATATAACATAATAATATATCTTTCAGCTTTCTCTGGAACCTGTATTAAAAAAAAAAAACATGCATTTAGTTTCTATATTATACTATTATTTCTATGTCTTCATAGTAGTTATAATGCATTATCAGTTTTTTTCTTTGTGAGTTTGTTCTTCAGATCTTCATCTGATCGTCTTCCATGTGAATCGAATTGTGAAAACAAAAAATATTGTATTTGTATTTTGGTATGTGACAGGACTCAAGCTCTTACCAATTTTGCTAACTGAGACTGAGATCAGAGATTGTAAAATTGGTCTTTTATATATAAATATAAACGTTGCCAGTATTGCAACCAGAAGAGAATTCATTGCCTGACCGATTTGAATTTAGCAATACAACAGAAATGCAGATATAAACAGTATTATGCGATTCGTTCACAGACAGAAATGTACACGGTATTAGCAAAAGGCAAGAAGAAATATTATTGATCCTGTTAAAACACTGCATACATCGATCGAAATAAACAATATTATTTAGGCCTACACATTTGTTTACATATGTGTTTGACCTTTGTACAATGGATAGAGATAAAAGGTTAAACAGTCATATCATTGGTCAGCTTTTGTCGGACAACTGGACGGTAATTCTATTTTTTGCTAGTTCATTTCAACTATGTATAAAAAAAAACTTTCGTTACTGCATGTTTTTCTGTGAAAGAGTGAAAGGGGGGGGTGGGGCTTTCTATGGGCTGTGAAAATAAAGACTGCTTTGCCATAGTAGACGCCGCAATATGTACATGAAGGATTTTGATTGTACTTCCGAAATAAAAAATCCTGTCCTAATCGTGGATTGAACCCAGGAACTCAATGGTCTGAGAACTGCTTACTAACCACACATAACCGTGACAAATTTTATTCCATTCCTATACGTGACACATTAAATTCATGTACGAAAATCCAAGATTCAGAGCTACGGAGATAGTCATATATATATATATATATATATATATATATAGTGGTAATCAGTGACAATAATACTTTATCGCTTCTTATTTTTGTTACTGTGGCACTCTCCATCTCATTGGATATCTTCTGGCAGTTTAGTTATCATTAGAATGTATGGTAGAGTTGCGAGGTGAGGGTTGATGCTAAGAAAGTGTAAAGTATATTCGTTGTTTGTTCCAAATGGCTTCAGTGTTCCTATGGTGTGGATGAGGTTTCAGTTGTAAATTGAGTTCTGTGGTATAATGTGCATGGCCGAATGACAAATACCAAGATATATGGTAGATCCAAACTGTAGTTAGGATCATTTAAATGCACTGCCACATGGGTATTGTAACCACTATAAATATCATAAAGGTATGTCCCATGGCAACAACCTGCCATTGGGGATGAATATAACTCTATATGTACCAAGTCGCAGCAACTATTAGGTGAGATGACCAGTTCCCTTCCTTGCTGTCTTTACTTCTCCTAATTCATGCGTCAGGTACTCATTTACAGCTGAGTCGACTGGAGGAGTGGTTGTGTTAAGTGAGAAATCACAACCCTTCGTTTTTTTTGCCGGACGTGGTTTTGAACCTGGCACGCTGTAACCCAGTGATAGAAAGCAAGCTTACTATCAACTAGACTACCGCGCTCCTCTATGAATATCATAGTAGTGTCAAAAAAGACGATCCTCAAGTTATAGGCCAGTTTCCCTTATATACTTATATGTAAGGTGACAACACTTACATATAATCATGTAAATGACATTTTTAGACTGATAAGTGGAACTCTCACAGACAGCAAAAAGTTGAAATAAACTGTTAGTGTGAACCATAAACTTGCAGGTATTACATGGTTTGACACACTGTGCTGTTCCCTTGTGGTTGACAATATCTACCTCGAGTTAAAAATGAACTAGGTGGTGAAGATATTTGAGTTGAAATGGTGTGTTGTAAAAAAAACAACACAGTGTAAGACAGTGCAGACTTGGTTTTTAATTACTATAAATGCTGAAAATTCCATGATTGATGTGTAATACTAACCAGAAAACAACTAGGAAAATACACAGACCCATTTTTATTGGCAATGGGCTTCTATCTATCTATTCACTAAACCCTTCATTGCCTTTCAGCATCAGGGGTAGAAGAGTTCTCTGGAGATGGCCCTCATGTTTGAATGAGCAAATGGCTTGAATGCTATCAATTAAAACTAATATGTTATTTATGTTTAACTCTCTATAACACCGCCGAAGATGGATGTGTCGGGCCATTGGCGCAAATAAAACGGCGACACAACGCATTTCCATTCTCTGGACTACATCCTTCTGGAAATCTAATAGGACCATGGTCCTGATACAAGAGATATCTAGTGGGAGTTTGAGAATGAACACTGAAGAAGAAGAAGAAGACTCTCTATAACCAGAAGTATTTTTGCTTTCCTGTTTTATTATATTTAGAATTAACAATAATGATGATGATGATTTTGATGATAATAATGATGAAGCAATAACTTAAGTTGTGAGTAGATAGCTTTTGAGAGTCCTTCTGACAAAAGCAGTCCTCGGCTGAATAACTGAGGTATCACATGAGCTCATATACATTTGGTTGTCACAAAGGCTTGGTTGTGTAAGGGGTGTTGTGGATGCATGCTTCGTCCCTGAAAGGAGGCATTCCAATACAACAGTTTTCTTCTGTGTTTGTTCTCAAGCTCCTGCATATTAGCAGAATGTAGTCTAGAGAACGGAATGCGCTGTGTCATGGTTTACAGCATTGCTGCTATATCTGCGCCTTTTGGCCTGACACATCCTACACCAGCATGGCTTTGAATAACTTTGACCCTATATGGGATGGGAAAGCTAACTCCACCCCATAACCTCCTTAGTTGCCTCTTATGATATGCATGGAAGGTAAACAGTTCTGTTATTATTTGCTCTGCTCTCAAACCCCAGCAACACACCGGTGCAATACAACAGCATCACATGATTGTCACTTCCTACCAGGAGCATAGCATATACTTTTCAACTTAACTAAATCATTCTTCCATCTGTTTTGTTGACTCATCTGCATACGAGTGATGGTAGGCCTACATCTGACATTTCCCGCCATTTAGGAGTCTGTCATAGAAGGACAAAGTTGCAGTTTTGGTTAGTCTTCATCTCTTGGGGATTATTTGATAAAAGATAAATGTAGGAAATAGAGCTGTATTTAATCCATGAGTGTGGGGACAACAACGTGAAACATAACTAAAAATGAATTTTGGAGAGATTTAACTGCAAGAAAAGTCTGACTAAGCAGTCATATTATAAAGTTATATTTTTAATCAGTTGCAATGATATATTATCTACTAGAAGTGTAGAGTTGCATGGTGAACAGTGTCTGGTAGGCTACTGGTAAGATCCGCAGACTTTCCTCACGTGGTAGAATCAACTATAGAAATGTATATTTTATTGATTTCCACAGCGAATGTGGAAGTGTGAGAATAAAATCATAAGAAATAAATCAGCATTTTGTATACAAATGCAATTTTTAGAAGTTCCTTGAGATTATTGCATGAGATGTCAATGTACAATGCTGAAATCTGTTTTTATTCATCAATCTCCCATTATGTCTTAATTTTAGTTTTTCATAATTGTCTGTTTAAAACTTCACATTAAAAATCTATACAGGAAGAAAAATTCCAAAACCTCACAATGAAGTCCAAAATGAGAAAAGAACTGGATGAAAATCAGTGAGTACCATTATTCAGTTATTATATAGAAAGAAACATCAGTAGTGAATTCAGATCAATTAGGTTGTATCTCAACATAAATAAAATTAGCTATAACAGATTTTCTAAATCTTGTCATACCATGATCAGGAAAAAACAGCTACTAATCTTTGCAGCTCCTTCTCAATACAATTGAGCTTATTTTACTTACAATTCACTCGAAATATCAATGTTTTATTTCTTGGGGGCTCTATGTAAAACTTATTTAACCCATTTTCTAATGTTTCATATTTATCTTCCTCTGAAAGGATTGTAATTGCAGCAATATCCACAAAGTTCTCTGATCAAGGCCTTTTTTTTAGCAATTTTCCTAACCTTTGAAGTAAGGTCTTCAATATGGTGTCATGCCTTGTAATGTGTCCAAAATATTTTATTTACCTGATCTTTATTTCTCTTAGTAGTTCTTTCTTCCTATTAAGTGTTTTTTAGAACCTCTTTGTTTTCTTCTCTTTCCATGATGTTCTCACTATTCTTCTGTATATTCACATCTCAAAGGCATCCACTCTGTCTTCTAATTGTTTGTTTAGTGTCCATGTTTCTGAACCATACATTAATATAGAATAGATATAGCATTTTATAATTCTCATTTTTAACTTGTTTGTGATTTGTTTAGATGTTACTATTTTTCTCATGTCATTGAAGGTACTTTTAGTCATTCCTATTCTCCTTTTAACTTCTGTTTCACATCTGCTGTCATTTTTGACAATGTGTCCAAGATATTGATAGTGTTCTATTTGTTGCAGTTTCTCTCCATGTATGTTTATGTTTAGCTCTTGTTCTTCTGTGTCTTTGCTGATTATCATGGTTTTTGTTTTTTGGATACCGGTATTTATATCCAATCCATATTCATTACTTGATTTATTGATGTGATTTATTAGTCTTTGTAGTTCCTGTTCACTTTCTGCGAAAAGAAAAGTGTCATCTGCATATCTCAGGTTGTTTATTATTTTCCCATTCATCTTGAGTCCTGACAATTCTTCTATATTACGTAGAAGGCCTAATCCATAAATAAAACTAAATGAAGGCAATAATTTTTTAATATACAATAGGGCATATATACACAATTTAATGTTGATACTACTATCATAGAGTTGAGTAACTATACAATAACCCAAATAGTGCTGTCTTATCAAATAATATCATATGCAAGTTCTTTAGAACAAATTTGTGAGCCTAGCAGGGATGCATCATGTCTTCAATATTTTTTAACAAATATCTGGTCCAAGAAGCTTTCAAAGATTATAACATATCACTATCAATTGGAGGTTCACCTATCTTCAATTTGTGTTTTCCCTAATGATATTGTTAGTTAGTTAGTCATCGGATCATCATCACTGCAAACTGGACATGTTCATAGTTCCTCCGATCTCTCCTTGAGCATATCCGCCATTACACTTCTGCTGACAGTACCATTCTGTGCCCTTCAAAATGTTCACTTCTAGCAACACTGCATTTCAAACCCTGATCTTTAATATTTGTTATTGAAAAGAAATTGTCATCCACACTAGTCTCACTCTCACGTGCTATATCTCTTAAGGAGTTCAAAACGCCAGCGCAATCCATTGCCCCATCGCCCTGTGCCACAATCGCGCATGCCGCCAGTTGATCTGCTCTTTCATTACCTCAAGCACCCACATGTCCCGGCATGAAAATAAATGTAACCACTTTCAGTCTCGCCTTTCTCAAGGCCTCAATCCTAATGATATTGATCTTATTTAACATGTCTCTATTGATTGAAGGTTGACCTATCCTCAATTTGTGTTTCCCTGATGATATTGATCACAGAACAAAAATTACAAGAGAACAATAAAGTTAGAAAATGTTATCAGCAAGTACATAATGAAAAGAACACTGAATAGAATAAAATCTTGGTTAACTACAGCGACATAGAGGCAGAAACCAACATCATGATGAATTGGCATACACTTGAAGAAGTGGATATTTTCAAACACCTAGGATCCTGCATATGCAGTGAGGCGATGTCTAAAAGTGAATGAAAGATAAGGATGAAGATGGACTTCACTGATATGTCAATATCAAATCTATTGTGGAAAGTAACATCAGTGTTGCAATGAAGATCAGAATTTATAACTCAAAAGTGCTATCTGTTGTGTTGTATGATTGTGAGAGTTGGACACTTACTGCAGACATGGAGATATGGCTACTTGCCTTTGAATTCAAGTATTTAGATGAATTTTGTGCATTTTCTATAGAGAACATAAGACAAACATGTACATAAGAAATAAAGTAGAAAATTTCACAGGTTCAAAAGAATCACTACTTTTAATAGTAAAATGAAGAAAACTTTCATGGTTTGGACATATAGCCTGACATGATTCCCTGTCAAAAACAATATTGCAGAGTACAGTTGAAGGTGGAAGAAACAGAGGAGGCGAAACAAAATAATAGACAGACAATATCAAAGAATGAACATGTCAAGATTTTTTCATTTTCATCCGCATTGTGAAAGATAGAAATCAGCAGTGAACTCTGTGTGTTGACACATCCAATGTAGTAGAAAATATAAACTGAACTTGTGACCAAAAAATATACTTTCAATAAAGCTGAGGTGATATTAATTTCTGAATTATCTTAGTTATTTTTTTTAAAACCATGAAAACTATATATTTTTGTGTTCGTGAAGACAAGATGCATCTGTTAATGACATTGCTGGAATTTTCAGATGGACAAAACTAATTGATATTCAAAATGTCAACTAATTAGCATAATTATAGTGAAAATAAATTATATATCTGTTAACCATACCACAGAAACTATATATTTTTGTATTTGCAAAGACATGAGACATTTGTTGATAACATTATAGTGATTCTTAGATGCATGTAAGACTAATTAATATTCAAAATGGTGGCTAATTGGTATAAATAAAACAAAAGTTGATGGTTTTGAAAATTAACTGCTGTTTTCAGCTATGTTCAGCACTCTTAAAAGTTACATGTTACATATATATATATATATATATATATATATATATATATATATATATACAGAAAATTGTTAAAAATTGTTGAGACTAACGGAATTGAACCAGTCTGTTCTAACGGCACCGAATTGCCTTGCAACTATAGAAAACTGGTTTTTCTGTACTTGACTAACTGCAAATATTTCTAACGAAGGCAGACATATAGGCTGACCACGAAAATGATGGACTACCAAAATAATAGAGGCGACAAAGTCCACAATATACTCAGCATACAAGAGGGTCGTCTCCAGAAAACTCTTCTACCCCTGACGCTGAAAGGCAACAAAGGGTTTTAGCCGATAGATAGATAGCTTAACCGCATCTAAAAAAAAGATGCGATTTTGTCAAGATATTTAAACTGTACACTCAAGTCACTGAGAATGGGTCAATTAAACAACAACGAACAACCCATACAAATATCAAGGTACGGGCGATTCTGTGCATTTAGAATGGACTGGTTCAATTCCCATTAGTCTCAAGAATTTTTAATTTATCCTTTACCTTCCTACTTTAATTTACTTGTATAAGCTATTATTTTAAGCAACATTGTACTGTCTCTATGTTATTTATCTTTATATGTCTCTCTGTCTTTATGTTTTTATGTTTACAAGAAGACCTACTGGCCCTTGTAGTACGAATATGTATGTTATATGTTTGTGTTACTGAGGATACTTCATTATTTGTATGGGATGTTTGTTGTTGCAATAGTCCCTATCTTGAATGGTCCATTCTCAGTGACTTGAGTACACAGTTTAAATGTCTTGACAAAATCGCATCTTTTTTTGGAGATGCGGTTAGTCAAGTACAGAAAAACCCATTTACTTAAGTTGCAAGGCGATTCAGTGCTGTTAGAACAGACTGGTCAATTCCTGTTAGTCTCAAGAATTTTTAATTTATCCTCTTGCTTCCTTCTTGAATTTACTAAAGTTAAAAGGGTTATAATGGATTTCAGTTACTTCGAAGCACTCAATTCTCTATTACTTCAATATGAAATAAAAATTTTGTCCGAATTGATTATCACTATTTGTAGCAAAGATGTTCAGTCTCATATCATACACCCTTAATATGTGCATAGCCAGAGATGTAATTATTCTCAAAATCTCTAAAAAAAAACAAAACAACTAAGCATGATTTAGGGAACCCTGGTCATAGGATATTTGTAGCCTAAAATAATATTTTCAACACATATGAAGACAGGATATCCAAGTACCTATGGATGAACATAAAAATTTATATTTCCTACTAATGATAATAAAGTGAAATAATAATAAACTTATGTAAAATTGTAAAACATCTATTTCATATAGGTATATATTCAATATATCATTTTGCAATATATATTATCATTAAAATGTCTAGTAGGTTTGAGTTATAAATTGTTTCCTGTGGACATGAATGTCTAAGTGCACTATAAGGGCCTAGTTAAGCCCTACTCATGGCTGTGGATGAGAAATGCATTTTAATTTCAGAGAACTATCAGTATCCTTACGAGACACAAAAGGCAAGCTATTAACCACCAATCAAAATCTCACGATGTGCAACCAGACCTCAAGCAACTTGCAAAGAGGTATGAATCGATATTTTTAATTTCATTAAAATTCTGAGAAAAACTTCAAGTAATCTGCTTGTTCTGCGTTCTGCATCTGCAGTCATGTTATATTGTCAGGCTGGTCATCTGGGCGAAGTCCGCCGTCTTTTCTAGATCAGAACGGCTGCTCCATAGCTTTTTGCCTCAAATATGGGTTCAAGATCCACCTGGAGATTCATCTGTGTATGGGATCCTTAATCGTAAAGGTGACCCAACAGTCTGCAGTGGCCTGTTCTAAGGTGAAATATTGTAGTCTGTTAATATCTTTGGAGGTGATGTATTGCATCATGTTTGTCTTCCACTTCTGTGTGTTTCTTCCACTTTGATGTGTATGTCACTATGTGTATTGAATTATTGTTTTTGCTTCTCTGTAGGGCAATGGGTGTCATTAATCTGCTAAACCTTGTATTGGTATTAATGTAGAACTGCTGTTTTGTAAAGCATCTTTAATTATGAAGACAGACGTGGGGAAAAAAAACTTTAGCTTTGGCTGCTACAATCTTTTCAGTAGGGATTTTAACATGCAGATAAACACAGAAAAAAACTGAGGTAATGTCATTCACACAAAAATAAAGAAACATCACTATTCTAATTGATGATTTAGAATTAGAATAACAACTTAACAACTTAACATCTACTAACAACTTAAACAGGTGAAAAAATTCACTTATCTCGGAAGCATCATATCATCGAATGGGGAAAACACCAAAGAAATCTAACTTAACATACCAGATCTTGGGGCAGATGTCTCCTGTTTTCAAAAACAAATATATGAGCATGAAAACCAAATCTGCACTATATAAAACGATCATTACACCATCATTATGCTACCAATGTCAAATGTGGACACTAACAACATAATCCAAAAGAAAATGTGTTACAACAGAAATTACTTGTCTACGTCGAATCCTCAGAGTAACAAAAAGAGACAGAATCAGAAATTAAAACATGAGAAGACTTACAAACACAATGTCAATTCTAGATTACATCAGAAGAAAACAGATTAAGTGGTTTTCGCATGCTTCCAGACTATCAATCATCAAACAGTGCTTTTCAAAAAGCATTACTATACAGACATGAGGGATACAAAGCCAGGGGGAGACCTTGCAAACGATTTAATACAGAAATAAAAGAGTCAACAAAAACAAACATATATGAAGCACATAAAAAAAGCAATCTCCAGATAACTCTTCTACCACTGACGCCACAAGACATAAAGGGGTATAAAGCGAAAAGAATAAGAATGTTCTCCGTAACTGATCCCTATTGTACTAAATTCTTTCCCAAATTACTTTCTCCTGTGCTGAATCCTTTTCTTGTCCTGAAAAATAAGAGAGCTTCCATGGTATTGACATTTTATTGGCACCAGAAAATATATATTAAATGAATGAGTTGGTTCATTCATATTGGCGCTTGGTGATTTTAGAATGAAACAGTTTCTGTTTCCTTTGCTTTAGCTTGTCATACCCTGGAGATAGTCAGAGCAAACAAATGTAAATAATCATGTCATCCTATTGAGTGTGTACTTTTTACAATAACAACTAATTTAAAACATAGGCCTATAAAGTTAACAAGTTGAGCAATGTAGTTAACAAGTTAACAACGTAGACAACAAGTTGTGATGCTTCCTTCCCACTTGAATTTCTGCTTACCTCTTTCTCACATCCCTTCAATTCTACCATCAAGTAAGGTCGTCTTCATGTTTTTTAATATGTTAAAAATATTTTAATTGTTTGATTTCTATTTCTTTTAATAGTTCTTTTTTCATACACAGTATTGTCAGAGCCTCTTTATTTGTTTTATTTGTTTTCCATGAACTTCCACCTATTCTTCTATATATCCATATCTCACAGGCATCAATTCTGTCTTCTAGGTGTTTGTTAATTTATCCATGTTTATGAGCCATACATTAATATAGAGTAGATGTAGCATTTCATAGTTCTCATTTTTAGTTTGTTTGTGATTTTATTGGATTTTAATAGTTTCCTCGTGACATTGAATTTCCTTTTAGCCATTCGTCTTTTTCTTTAAACCTCTATTTTACATCTACTATCATTTGTAATTATGCGTCCAAGATACAGATAATGGTCTACTTGTAGTATCTCTCTATGTATTTTTATATTTATCATTTGTTCCTTTTTGCCCCATAGGATAGAAGTAACCTAAAAGTCAAGCTGTAGTCAGAAATGTGAATTGTGCAGATATCACAGCCTAACTGTAAACAGTAACATAACTCATTCTGTTCTTTGGTCCACATCCTGATAACAGGCAGGAATTTGAAAATGAACACAGAAGAAGAAGATATATTAAGAGAGAAGATCAAGAAGATTAAGATGACCAAGAGTGTAGAAGATTAATATATATAGATAAATATAAATAAATCTTTAGGGTGAAGAACATGGTTGCATGATGTCTCTTTATGTAAAGAGATCAAATAATTGTTATTTTTTTCTATCACAGAACTGAAAGTCAAAGCTTCTGATTTATCAAAAACAACGAACATGTTGGATACAAAAACATTGGCACACGACCAACTATCAAAGGTAAACAGAAAACATGTTTATTTAATAAAAAAAACTTAGAGAAAAAATATCACACACAATTGTAAATAGCAAAAATTTGAGGTAATCTCCTTCAGTCTCAAGTACCCATAGTTTTACACCTTTATCCCCAACATAGTACCAACGGGGAAGTAAATATCTCTGGTAAAACAATCTATGAGAATTCAGTGGAGAGAGCTAAATGAAAACTATGAACCTTAGCAAGACAACATCAACAAGTTGAACAGAAATGAACATGCATGTGGTTGCGTCTGTGGGTCTCGCCTATGGCCTACTAGACAAACCACCCATGCAACAGAAAACCTTAGTGGATGACATGCTATTATATTGAGGTTATCTTCTTAGAGAAGCTTCATGGAACGTCATCCATAGAATTGTGCGTTTATTTTGTTGTTGAAATGTGTTTCATGTTTACCTGAATATATATGTATGCACCTTCTGTGGTTGGGAGGGAGCCAGAGATGTACTGTGCAGCACTGGGGAGGAGGAAACTGACCGCACTGTTTTTTCCTATGGCTCAGACCCATCATAGAGGCACAGTGACTCAGGACGTGACAATCCTTTTGACTTGAGCATTTGGTTGCATGCCTAGAGCAATAGAGAAGCTCAGCATAACCAGTAGTCAATTGGTGGCGGGGAATGAGCACAGTGAACCCTATCTTGGCTACAGTTGCTAGGAGCAGTGCATAGGTTGAAGCCTACCTTCCTGAAGGTGTGATAGTTATTCTCTGGCACTGTCCCGGGGTGGGCACAAATCCACAGACTTTCCAGCAATATAATGCCATTTAATAGCATTAGGTCAAAGAGCACGAGCCCATGGTCTGCTGGATCAGCAACCAACCAACCAATCAACAGAAGTGAACAACTCATGGTATTTCGACAGAACAGAGTATTGCCATCTAAAAGTACATATAGGCCTACACTGAATCGTAATCAGCAACTCTATGACCTGCATTGTGGTGCAACAACACAAACACCAAAAATAGGCCTGTGTACTACAGCATTGTTTCAGCTTCGCTGTTCACTAATGACAGCTGCATCATAGGAGTGTCTCTGCAAAACATATTGTAGTGAACCCACAATGTCCTAAAACAAACTACTTTTTACGTGACCAGTATCGAACAATGTATAATAATTGATCACAGAAGTAGAAGAAAGAAGAAAAATAGATGATAATTCAGTACTTTCCAGTAAAAACAGCTAGAAGACTGTATTTATACCTTTGAGATTTGGATATATAGAATAGGAAGAACTTCGTAGAAAGAGAAAAAAGCAAAGAGGTTCTGCAAAAAGAAAATTAATTTAGTAATAAAAAATAACTACTAAAGGAAATAAATTTCGAATAAATTCAGTATTTTGGACATATGAAAAGGTATGAGATTTTATTAGAGATCTTACTTGAATTAAAGTTGAGGGAGCTACATGAAAAAGGTAGGCAGAGTTACAAGTGGGAGGGAAAAATCATGAGGTGGATAAGATACATTCTCTCAGAGTGAATTACCAAAGCAAAAGAAAGAGTGCTGAAGGTCTGTTGCTGTCAACATTTGATGCAGAAACAGCATGTGCTGATGATTATGACTCACAATAACCAATAAACCATTGAAACTACAATGAATCTGTATGCCAATATGTGAACAAAACAATAGTAAAAAAAAAAGTATTGTATCTCTGAAAGATAAAAATTCAGTCTCAACTGCGGTTTGAACTTATTACCTCATTTCCAGTGATTGCCAAAACTTCATTACCCTGTCCCAAGCTTGGCATAGGCTATATAAGATAAACAGTTTGAAATTTTAGAATTGCTTATGGCAACAGGAAGGGAGTACAAATTTAGCAAAACAATTGTTGACATCATTTATGGATACCCCTCATGGCCAGCTAGGGTAGCCATCAAAAGCAATCTCCAGAGGGCAATAGTCGAAATTTGTTTATTTAAGAGGGCGCTGGAATCAGATATTGCCCAAGGTGCAAAATACCTAGTTGTGTTGATATTTTTTTAAAATCTACAATTAGTAAACTTTTTACTAACAGCCATCTAGATCTAACATCTAGCTTGTAGTTTCTGACATTAAAATATAGCAAGAACATCTAGATCTAACTTCTAACTTGTAGTTTCTGACATTAAAATATAGCAAGAACATCTAGATCTAACTTCTAACTTGTAGTTTCTGACATTCAAACATAGCAAGAACAACTAGATCTAACATCTAGCTTGTAGTTTATGACATTCAAACATAGCAAGAACAACTAGATCTAGAAGTAAAACATTCAAAGTAACAGTACTACCTTGTTCTGGTTTTCATCTTTTGTGTTACACTAATCCCATTGTAACAATTTGTCCGGACCAAGAAAATATATTTCTGTAATAATAGAAGACACTGGAAGAAACTGGGCAGCTTGAACAGCACTGAGAGGCTTACAGAGTGGCAGTGAGGACAGTGTTATGTAAAGGAAACATCACATAGAAAGAGAGAGAGAGAGAATAACAGAAATTCACTATATACTTTACAAACAATAAATATAATTGGGGATTTTGAAAAGTGTTGTTAAATAGGGAATGTCTTCCCCGACCCCTCTTGCTCTTCAACATGTCTTTTGCCACGATTTTCTCCACCTTTTCTATTCTCATGCTGTGTCCATAAATTGTGGACTATCTCCTTCTGATGTGATTGTGCAGCTCTATGTTTGAACACTCTCCATCTTGTTGGATATCCTCTGACATTTTGGTTATTTATATCTAGCCTATGTTTGAATTAACTTCTTTCAAGATATCTTCACAACGTTTTTATCTGTCCTTGTTTTTCTCAATATCATTCTATAAAGCTACATCTCTGCCACCTCTACATAATTTTTGAATTATCCTGCTAATTGTCTGAGATTTACATCAGAATGTATTTCTATTTGTTATAAAATAATGTGTTATTGAGGAGTACCCAGTGTACTATTGTTAGATCTGGTTTCATTTTTTTTTAAATATTGTAACTTTAAATATAAGTTGTCAATATTAATGTAAAGGAAGTGTACCCTGGCATGTAGCCATATATGCAGTAACATGGCATGTAACCATATATGCAGTAACATGGCATGTAACCATATATGCAGTAACATAGCATGCAACCATATATGCAGTAACATGGCATGCAACCATATATGCAGTAACATGGCATGCAACCATATATGCAGTAACATGGCATGCAACCATATATGCAGTAACATAGCATGCAACCATATATGCAGTAACATGGCATGCAACCATATATGCAGTAACATGGCATGTAACCATATATGCAGTAACATGGCATGTAACCATATATGCAGTAACATGGCATGCAACCATATATGCAGTAACATGGCATGCAACCATATATGCAGTAACATAGCATACAACCATATATGCAGTAACATGGCATGCAACCATATATGCAGTAACATGGCATGCAACCATATATGCAGTAACATAGCATGCAACCATATATGCAGTAACATGGCATGCAACCATATATGCAGTAACATGGCATGTAACCATATATGCAGTAACATGGCATGTAACCATATATGCAGTAACATGGCATGCAACCATATATGCAGTAACATGGCATGCAACCATATATGCAGTAACATAGCATACAACCATATATGCAGTAACATGGCATGTAACCATATATGCAGTAACATGGCATGTAACCATATATGCAGTAACATGGCATGTAACAATATATGCAGTAACATGGCATGTAACCATATATGCAGTAACATAGCATGTAACAATATATGCAGTAACATGGCATGTAACCATATATGCATTAATTATGTCACATTGTCATCTAATTTTCTTTATTTTTTTAGAAATGCAATCTCATGCAAAATCAAAAGATTGAGCAAATGGACTTACTTCGGATGTCTCAGGCACATGCTATGACTCTGGCTAAAGATGTGACTTCATTAAGAATGGAGAGCATTAGACAGTCAAAAAATTATCAGGATCTGATGGCAGACAGAGCTCGAATGAGGGCGAACTTGTTTCTAGTCAAGGGTAGGGTATGTATCTCTGCATATTACTGATTTGAACATTTTAATACAAATAGATTTCGTTGGCTGGGTCACGACCGCAAAATGCCAAACTGCTGAATCTGACAAGTACTATTCAAAGAACTGGGCTGAAAGCCAGCAATCCAGTGGTAGAACAATGCTGAAATATAAGGACATTTATAAATTCACAATGAAAAATTTCTTTATAGACCCCAAAATCTGGTAAAACATGGCAGAAACTCAGGATGTCTGGAGGCATAGACTGCAAGCAGGAACAATGCTCAGAAACAATATGTTTAGAGATATGGAAGAAAGAAGAAAAAGACGCAAACACAATTCTTCTGTTGCAGTGACATGATTGCTTAAAAAGTCCTTATTTCTAGAATATGCTCAACAGATTGCATCTTTTTGCTTAGTGACCATCTGCAAGACACAAAAGGCCATATGATACTGAACATATACTGGAAACCTGTTTCTGTATTTCAGGTTCTGTGATTTGAGTCAGAATATTTGAGTTTTATCACGTTCTTAAGTAGCTCAATGTTTTTCTTTCTAAGAAGCGAGGTTATTTGGTCTCTTAGCTCATCAGAAAGTGCCAAGCAGCATATTCAAAACTCCATATGTAAAGTATGTCTCTATGTAACTGTCTCTATGTTATTTATGTTTACAAGAAGACCTATTCGCCCTTGTAGTATGAATACAGATGTTATATGTATATGTTACTGAGCATACTTCAATACTGGTACGGGATGTTCGTTTTTTTTGTAATAGTCCTTGTCTGAATTAGTCCATTCTCAGTGACTTGAGTACACAGTTTGAATGTCTTTACAAAATCGTATCTTTTTTTGAGATGCGGTTAGTAAAGTACGGAAAAATCGGTTTACTTTAGTTGCAATGCGATTCGGTGCCGTTAGAATAGACCTGGTTCTATTTCAGTTAATCTCAAGTATTTTTAATTTATCCTCTTGTTACCTACTTGAATTTACTGATATAAATATTGGCTGGGCAGAATTCAAGTCATATAAGCAAATAAGAGAAGATGCCAAACAACAATATTTTACTACAACAATAATAAGAAAGTTGTAGACTTGCATCAGGCATGTGCCTAGAATAAATGACATGAAAATTGACTACAGGCATAATTACAGATGGCAAAAGAAATAAAAATCAAGAGAAACTCTATGCAGAACAACTATCAAGAGGGTATGACTATGGTTCTCAATAATATACAGGAACTACACACAGCAGCATCACATCTCTCAAACTGGAGAGCACTGGTTTCTGCCCTATCCACTTAATTCTGCACTGAAGGAACATAAACAGTTATGATGTTTCAGTTAATGCCATTTACCCATTATGTAACATTTACCCATTATGTAACATTTACCCATTATGTAACATTTACCCATTATGTAACTGCTGTTACTCTCCACTCACCCCATATAATTAAATTTAAAGATAATGCTCCAGACTATTGTGAATATAGAATGAATGCTGTGTGCAATTAATTGACCAGAACCATAAAAAAATGTCTTTTGAAAATAAAAGTAAACAGGATAGAGTATAACCACCCCCTCCCCCAAACATTTGTTATATAACTAATCTTAATTTCTCTGTCAGTATTTCGAAGCTGAAGATAGATGTCAAGTACTCCGCAGTGAAAAGGAGATGCAGAAGTTTTATTCTTCTCAACTGGAGCAGCAAGCAGGCGAGATGCAGCGCAAACTTCAAGAGATTGTGCAGACAAACATCCAGCTGTATTGTGAGAATACCACACAGGAGGTCAGTCAATATTGTTTTTGTTTGTCATCTCATGAGACCTGATTCCTCTTCTTCAGCGTTCCTTCTCATACTCCCGCTGGATCTCTCTTTTAACAGAACCATGGTCTTGCTAGATTTCCAGCAAGATGAAGTCCACAATCCATTGTATTGCCGTTTTATTTACACCAATGATTTAACACTTCCGTCTTCAATGGAAGACCTGAGTCAAAACACAGTTAGTGCAAAGCTCTTAAATGTAGTTCAGAGTATTAGTCTGTAACAGAGGTTATATGACTTATTTCACTGTAATGATGATTATAATACAGCTACTTGAATATAGTACAGCTAAAGTTAAAAAAGTACACAGTTAAAAGAAGCATACTGCTGATGTACTGGGCCACTGGCATCCCAAAAAACGGTGCCATAACACATTTCTGTCTTCTTGACTATATTCTACTGGAAATATAATAGGACCACTGTCCTGCTACATAAGAAATCCAGCAAAGGTTTTAGAATGAAAACATAATAATATAAAAGAAGCAAAAATATTTTTGAACAAATTACAACTACAATATCTTTTTATCAGTATTCCAGTTTAACTCTTAAAGACTAACTTTTTAATAAGTTTTGTCATATTTATTTGTTCTGTACTTTTTTTAAATGTGAAAATTCTTTGTAATTACACAATGCACATGAATATGCAGATATCGCAACAAAGCTGTAATCTATGACACAACACATTACATTCTCCGGACTACAATCTGTTAATCTGCAGGAGTTTGAGAAAAAACACAGAAGAAGAAAATTAAAGATATTTGATAAATATTATTCAAATAATAAGAGACAGAATTCACAACAGGCATTATGTCAAGGCCTGAAAGTTCAGCTTCTACAGACAAAGCTTACCTGTCTAATTTATGATAGTCTGCTCTTATCTCAGTATTGATAAGAGCTAATAACATAACAATCCTGAGAGGCCACCAGTTAGGGATTTTTAGGAAGACCTATTGTTTGATGGAAGGACAGCAACATGAAGTCCCTGAAAGGTGGAGTTAGACATCAACATGCTGTCCCTGATTGGTGGAGTCAGACAGGAACATGACCAGGAGATAGTTGTTATGATTGTCACATACATATTGCCTCTTGATGACCTCTACACTTGAGGATAATCAAACCCGTAAGGAGCAACATTTTGTCACACTTGTTCCATATGCCAGTAGGTTGAGTTTCAGCTCCAGATTCAGGTTTCATTAACACTCTTATTAGATGGGAAAGTTTTCCAAAACTTTTCTTTTTCTTCTTAGCAATCATTCTCACAAACTCCCGCTGGATCTCTTATAGCAATGACACTGGCCCTACTAGTTTTTTAGAAGAATGTAGTCCAGAGAAATGTGTTGTGTCGCCGTTTCATTTGTGTCAATGGCCAGATACATCCATCTTTGGCTTGTGTCCAGAGATTGTAAAGTACCAGAAGACTGTTTCACTTAATGTGGCTGCTAGATGCAAAGTGGCTGCTGGGTGCAATGTGGCTGGTAGGTGAAATGTGGCTGATGGGTGCAATGTCGTTGCTTGGTGCAATGTGGCGGCTAAATGCAATGCTGGGTGCAATGTGGCTACTGGGTGCAATACCTCACCTAAATAATCTTCTACTTTGGAAAACACTTTGACATGACTTTCCCACATACTTGAGGCATGCTGAAGATAAAAGGGTTGATTTCCTCCCAGCAGAGGTCTTCAGCAGACTTCATCACAGGATTGAGTATTTAACCCAATATCCAATCTCCATAGTCTCCTCTCATGACATGTGACAGTGTTATTAGTCCTTGCTTTCCTTTTTGACCAAATAGCACACTGGTGAATCTCATGGCCCAGGATAAAAGAGAAGCAATTAAGACGATATACATAACACAAATATAACCAGATACCACAGTACTTGCACATGTCCATATTTTGTATTAGGCTGTTTTGTTATTATTAGATACAGGACATGCCGTCTGTTGCCGGGCCCAATAAGGAAGCAAAGAATAGGGACACTTACCTGCCATGCATGTTGTAAGAGGCAACTAAGGTGGTTTTTTGCGGTCCCATCCCATAGCGAGTTGAAGTTATCCAGATGCCATGTTCAAGTTAGTTGGATGTGTTAAACCAAAAGAGGCAGATACTGCAGCTAATGTGTGAACTACGATACAACACATTCTGTTCTTCAAACTACATCTTGCTAATCTGTGGGACTTTAAGAATGAACACAGAAGAAGTTATAATTAAACACAGGAAGAAATGGAGTAAATACAGAACAAACAGTCAACCAGTCAAAAAAAACAAAAAACAATAAAAGTTATTAGGGATCAAATTTTGTGTACAGTCATGATCGTCTTTTTTATTTCACATGACATTTAGAGAAAAATAGTGGAATAAGTGATATCATTTTACAGCAGCAGAATAGTACGAGAGTACTGTATGGTTCTATATTTAGTCCATGATGAGGAATGCGTTACTGATGGGTAAACATGAAAACAACTGGAAGCCAATAGCTATGTTTAAGTATGTTTCATATGGAGTTTTTAATCAGGGAGCAATGGAAACTATCAACATGCATACCGTTCGACATCTTTCGGCACATGGAGTTTTTAATCAGGGAGCAATGGAAACTATCAATATGCATACCTTTCGACATCTGCCAGCACATTGAGTTTTTAATCCGAGAAAATGGAAACTATCAATGTACGTACTTTCGACATCTACCGGCACATGGATACTTTAATGCGAGAGCAATGGGAACTATCAATGTGCATACCTTTCAACATCTGCAGGCACATGGAGTTTTTAATGCAACACTATATGTAAATATAAATATAATATATGTATATAAATGTAACACTAAATAAACAAAGTTATCAATGGTAATTATATCTTAGTGTGTAGAATTACCTTGAGATAGTTTGCTTCTTAATATGATTTGATGGTTGAAATCTTGGTCATCTTTGCTGTATGTCCTTGTCTTCATATTAAACAAATCCACAGAAGATGGATGTGTCAGGCCACTGGTGCAAATAAAACAGAGCGACATAACACATTTCCATTATCTGGACTAAAATCCTGCTGGAAATCTAGGATCATCAGAAAAAGGAGGACCATTGTCCTACTGCAAGAAAGACCCAGTGGAGTTGGTGGACATATTGGCTGTACATGTTTCTTTTAATATTTAAAAAGTGTGTACTTTTTGTGCAGTAGTTATTTATTATAATATTAAATAAGTGTGTATTTTATCTATAAGTACTGCTCACATTCCCTGTTTGTCATAAAATATTTATGCTTGTGTTTATTTGAAGAAGTCAAGCACTTTTTGCTTTGTTTCTCACAGGAAGTTGCAGTGTTACAGAACAATCAGTATAAAATCAAGGAAAAAGAGATCCAGGGATTAGAATTTGCAAGTCAAGAGCAGGATGAAGTTGTTATAGTAATGACTTTTATTTTACCTGTTTACATTATATAAACATGCAGGTGTTGTTACATAAACACACATTAACTAAATAGTTTTGATCCGTTGTAAAGTATTCTGTTCATCAAGTATTAACGTGCATATGTCATAGAATTAGGCCTAAGCAATATGACAGGGAATTAGGTTGCAGATATCACATGAAAAGAGGAAAGTATGGTGCAGATATTATATGATATTACATGGAAGTATAATTGTAGATGTGATATGACTTGATAGTATATTGCATATATTATATGATATTACATGGAAGTATAGTTGTAAATGTGATATGACTTGATAGTATATTCATCAAGTGGCATATTCTTTCCAGTATGTATTCTTTCCTATGGATCTCTTGAATTCTCCGCGGTCTTGAGCAAGTTGTCCTGCATCTTTCAGTGACATGCGCAGATATTCTTGAATGTCTTTTGTCCAACGGCGTCTTGGTCTGCCTTTGCCCCTGTTGCCTTCTATCATCCCCTCCAATAACACTCTCTCCATGCCGTCGTGTCTCTTAATATGACTGAAAAAAACTAGCTTTTTCTTTAATATGGTGTTCAAAATCCAGCCTTCCTGGACGTTAATTGTTCGTAACACCTCCTGGTTTGTTTTCTTCGCTGTCCATGGTATTCTCAGAACTATTCTATAACACTTTAATTCAAATGATGTTATTCTCTTGGCCACTGTTTTATTTAGTGTCCATGCTTTGCATCCATATGTTGCCACAGGAAATACACATGTTCGTAGTAAACACAATTTGGTTCTTATGTTAGTACCTTGCCATAGTTTCTTTATCTGTTTTAATTTTGCCAGTGCCATTGCCGTTCTTCTCTTGATCTCAACTGCGCAGTCCCCCGCATAGTTTATATTAGTTTTGATAGTATATTGCAGATATTATATTATATTACATGAAAGTATAATTGAAGATATGACATGACATGACATTATATTGGAGATATGATATAATATCATACTTTTATGTATTCAGCAGCTTCCATTTTTACTATCCACTGTCTCTTCTCTCGCTCTATTTTTCCTGTGGCCCTAAATGTTTAAGCTTTGCTGTTTTTTAAACACATGCCCTGTGCATTTTGACTGTCTACATGCACAAACACCAACACAAGATGACTATCACATTATGAACAGATCAGAACAAGTTGTAATTCTACGCCTCAGAACGGGACACAACCGACTCCGCAGTCACATGTACACAAAGTTCAAGATTGGCAACACGGCCATGTGTACATGTGGATAGGCAGCACAGAGTGCCAAACATATACTTCAAGATTGTTCTGAGTATGAAATTTCTAAAACAGACATATTGGCCATAAGAAACAACACTGGAATCAAAGCTCTATGGGTCACTGTCTGAACTACAAAAGACTGAGTTTCATTGAGGAGACAAAATTATAGATAAATACATGTTTCAAGTGAACAGAAGAAGAAGAAGATGGTTTACATATAATTTTCTATACTTAATCTCTCCATGCTAGTACCACCGAGGACATCTAAGTAGTTTTCTTATCTATTTACTATACTGTCATCATTCTGAAAAAACCCAATTTCCATAGCTTCTAAAGCACTTTGAAAATTTTTGGTTGACAATCAATGCATCACGTAAATTAAAATGTATCAGAGCTATGTAACACTCTAGTAATATGTATTTATGTTTCAACTGAAAGGCCTATATTTAGCTCTACCATGTGAATGTAAATGTTAATAGTGCAATTCTTATTCATTTTTATGAGTAAAAGGCTTCTCCAATAGGCATTGCACTAACCGAAAACTGAAGTCTCCTAGGTTTGAAAGAAAGCTCAGAAAAACCACCTCACTGTACATAGAAAGCAAGAACTAATCACTTGCAATTCCTGGGGTTCTCAACAATCAATTCATCATTTTTGTTTGTTGTGAATGCGTTCTTGATAAATAGTCAAAACGCCAACTCCAGTGCACAATTTTGTTATTTAGTGCATGTTTTTCATTTGTTTTGCTTGTCCTAGTCTTTATTTTAATAGTGCACCTACTGTCTGTAGTTAAACAGGTGCCTGGATACTTGACTTTATAGTCTTGATGTAAGGTAGTTATTTTTATACTGTGTCTTTGTGATATACATGACTTCAATACAATCATCAATTGTGTTTTTTTTAAAATTGTTTAGACTGCTGTTTCCACTTCTGTACCATGTCAAACAGAGCATGCAGTCTTTTTTAAAATTCTCTGCAATGAGAACTCAGAGCTATTTCTCATAAAATGTATTTACTTTCTTTGAATCAACACATTGTGGTATAAATAAGATACAGTATCCATCTATTTCTCAAACAGTCTGAAAGGACATGAATAAGACATGGAAAGAAATGGATGGAACAACTAAAACATAAAAAAATTGAAAGTATGTGCTACACATGTAGTTAAAAACTGAATCAATTTTAATATACCCGGTAGTCATTATAACCATCATCTTTGTTGTCACCATCATCTAATACTTGTACGTTACTAACGCAAGTTTTTCAAAGTTAAAATATTTAACTTTTTGCATGTTATTTAGACACTTTCTCTTTGCACTATTTTTTTACAGAAACTGGAACAGACTTGCAAAGAAAAGACGCACATAATTGAACAACTTTCTGCAGATTTAATAGCACGCAACTCTCAAGTGAAAGCAAACAGAGCACTTATTCAAACCATGACAAATGAAGATAGGACCATGAGGTGTCAACTGGGTAATCTTTTAGAAAAGGAAAAAATGTACCAAACTTCATTGAATATGGTAAATTTTATGATAATATTCACTTGAGTTTTAACGTAATTGTAATAGTTAAAAACAGGGATAAAATTATGAGGTATTTTGATAAGTTTTTTGTAGGTACTAAATTATGTTGCAAATAGCCATAGGCCTACTCAGAATTATCAGAGAAATTAAGCAAATAGAAAAACCTTTGTACTTTAGAAAAGTATTTGATAGCATAAGTTGATAACTAGATAGTTACTTGTCAAATCATCATCATGGTATGCCCATAGCTGCTCTGATCTCATATTCAGTATCTCCTTCAGCATGACTGTTCTAGTTCTGTATTGGTTGATAACTCTTCTTTTTATTCCTATATATGCTACTCATTTCTAGCAACAGCACACTTCACTCCCAGGTCTTACATTCTATCTATGGATACGGAAGATGAAATACACTGTACATCATCGAATGTACTCCTCGATTTCATTCAGAGTATCAGCACGGTTCATTGAACTACTACTATACTCTGTTCACTCTAAGAATGAAGTGGGTCAAAACACACCCCCCCCCCCACATTACTCTGTAATAACAGGTGATTTTTAAACAGCTGATGACATGTAAAAGCAATTTTATTTAAAAAAGCATTTTTTTAAACATTTAAAAGCAATATTATTGGGCACTTAACAATCAATAATGCGTTCTGCGTCCAACAACCAATCAGAAGTGCTGAGCCACTTTATTCTTAGAGTGAACAGAGTATAGTCACTGTGACCATGCTGAGAAATTTGTCCGCTCTTTCGTTTCCTTAACACCCATGTGTCCAGGTACAAAAATAAAGATAACTCTCATCAGCTAAGACTTGGACACCAATCATTGCACTAGGCACAGATGTCACCTCCATCATCATCATACTGCTAGTGGTTGTAAAGAAGGTACTATTTTCTTCCCCAATACATTTCCCTCTGCATTAAACTGTGAATTCCCAAGCAGTATGCACTATGGACCCATCAGTGTAGTAGTGCTTGTAGCATATCCTATTAATGGCATAATGATCAACACATAATTTTTTGCATGTAGTATTTCTAGACAATATCTGCATTCATTTGGTTGTCTTTAGTTTTGGATGGTCTGGATACACAAGTGTCTTCTTGATAGAATAGACAGTAAATAACATGGAACAATTTATGGCTGGAGTACCCGAGACATTATGGAGTAACAGATAATCTCTCATAAATTGTACAGGAATTATATTTAATGCTATCACTGAATTTAGCATCACAACCAAAATATACACTATAGCACAGTGGGATCCCATTATAACAACTTGGTCTGGACCAACACAACATGTATGTAATAACAGAACTTTGCTATATACAGTACAAATAATAACTATATTTGGGAATTTAGAAGTGTTCTTATATACATAAATTTGTTTTAATAGAATGCATTATAGAGGGATTCAAATGTATTCATATTTCAGAAAAAAACTGCATCGTTAAGTATATATGTATTGAACTAGGTCCTCCGTTGAAGACAGATGTGTCGGGTCATTGGCGTCAAATAAAACGGAGACACAATGCATTTCCATTCTCTGGACTAGACCCTTCTAAAAAAATAGTAGTACCGTTGTCTTGCTACAAGAGAGATCAAGCGAGAGTTTGAGAATGAATGCTAAAGAAAGAACTAGATTCATGTTCAGTATCTGAAATGTGTTAGATTCAGCTAATGATTGCACTAATTAATACACAGTTCTCATCGGGTCAACTCCTTGAAATAGAGATAGGGCTTAGTCCAATCAACAGAGGCTGGAAACTAAGATTGGTCATGCCATCCTCTATATCGAGCAGGACCACAGTTTTGTCCAAGCAAGCACAGGTGCTGAAGTTGGAGATTCCAGGCTGAGAGGGGCACCATGATATCATGCAATCTGCCTATTTAACATATCTGCACAAAAATTTTCACTTATTACTTGCTGTGTAGACATGTTAACCCCTTAACTGCGGAAGTATCCTTAAGGATATGATGAGGCGTTGCCGCCTTTTTGATGAGATTTTCTTCTTCTTAGTTTCCCAGGGAAACAATCGTCTGGATGCTTTATTATAAGCATCCAGATGGATTTTTTTCCCTGGAAAGTTAAGAAGAGGAGGATCTCCGGAAAGTGGTGGTGGCTTTTCATCGTATTCTTAATACCTCTGCAGCTAAAGGGTTAAACTGCGAACGTGAAGTATATATAGTTCAATGAGTTAATAAACTCATACATTTCTTTTGGCAAGGGCTATAAGTCATTGGACTAGCCTGGGCTTAATTTATGGTTTTCTGTTTTTGATTTGTCTTCTATTCGATATTTATTGTGAAACAGTGCTATAAACAAATGTGAACAAAACAAAGCAAGTTAAACTAAGCAATGGGAGTCCATTATGATTGGTGACCACATGAAAATAAGAATTACACATTTGTATTTATTCGGCCAGTGTTATTATAAATAGGAAGTAGACCGGATAACAAAATGTGTTGTGCCATGGTTTACAGCTTAGTTATAATAACTGTGCCTTTTGATCTGACTCTAGCATGGTTTCTAGGTAACTTTGACCATTTATCATTTCAAGGATGGGACATTCAATTCCATCCCAAAACCTCCTTAATTACCTCCTATGACATGTATGTTAGATAACAGTAGTATGACTCTCTTCACCCCTTTTGGACCCCTGCAACACACGGTCAAAGAAGATGTCAAAGCTGAGCTTATAACGGCTAAGTTTACTTGCGAATCTCTCTGCTCAGTATGGAACTCTTTTTTTTCTTGCGACATAAGTTGACCGTTGAGAACCAATTTTAATAATTCCTAGTTTTTTAATTCGTGAGACATGACTTGTGAACAAGAATTTCACATGGAGTTTTCAGATGTTTCCTAAACAGTCTTCCTCTCTTATTTCAGTATCATATGACTAGAAACTTTAACAAATATAATGATTTAATAGAACCAGACAGAAAATATAGAAAATAGTGATGAATTATACAGCATAACAAGACATGCACTTGACTGAAACCCATGGAAGCAAATTAATGGTGAAGTATAGGAATACCTGGCAAAGAACAGTACAAATGAAGGAGAGGTCATCATAGGATGTCAAGAACTGAAGTAGATGACCCAAATAGAATTTCATGGAGAATAACATTTGTAATTCTTTATCCAGAGATACACGTTTTCATTCTTGGGCATCCCATGTCAGTTTATAACATCTGTATGTTTTCTGAGTGATAGACTTCCATGTAAAGCATTTTCAATAGATGGTTATGGTTGTACAGTTGAATCCCATTATAACAACTTTGTCCAGACAAACAAAATATGCATGTAATAACAGACATTCCTTATATACAATCAATCAAGTGCCATGCCGAATGGCATAGGCGATCATGTTTCTCCACGATTCTCTGTCTCTTGTGTTGTCAATAAGCTCAGTTGGTGAGCTTCTAGTAACTTTTCTCTTTGTCGTCCCCTATCTCTTCTCCCCTTGATCTTTCCAGTGGTTATTACGTGTTCAAGCTGTGTTCTTCTCAGCACATGCCCTAGATATCTTGACTGTCTGCCCCTAATGTTTGATATGATTGATCTTTTTACGCCAGTATCAATGAGAACCTCTGAATTAGTTTTCTTTGCTGTCCATGGTATTTTCATCATTCTTCTCAGAAACCACATTTCTGTAGCCTCTAATTCACTTTGAATTTTGTTTGTTTACAGTCCATGCTTCACATCAATAAAAAAAAAATGGGTTTTATATAACATCTCAGCACTTGAATTCGGGTCTGCATTGATAGTCTTCCATTACACAAAATGGTTCTCATTTTTTCGAATGCTGATTTAGCTTGTGCTGTTCGGCTCTTTATCTCACTTGAGCATCTACCTTCTGATGTTAACAGGGTGCCAAGATATTTCCCTTTTTCAACTTGTGCTAACTTTGTGTCATTAAATATTATGTTGCATCTTGGTGGTGTATGTCTCTTTGATACAACCATTATTTCTGTTTTCTTCTTGTTTAAACTGAGGCATTTGTTTTCACTTTCTTTCACTACTTTATCTAATAGGGCTTATAGTTTCTGTTCGCTTCCTGCAATCAATACTGTGTCATCAGCATATCTCAAGTTATTTATATTGCATCCTCCCACTTTTATTACAGGCATATCTTCTATATTTCGCATAATGTATTCTGTATATAGGGAGAAAAGGTCTGGTGACATTACACAACCTTGTCTGACACCCATTTCTATCTTTTGAAATCTACCTATAGTGTAGATAACTCTCATCGCAGCCGTTTGTTTCCAATACATATTTCTTACTATTCTTAGATCTTTCCCATCAACGTTAAGACTTTCTATCAATTTTATAATCTCTGAATGCTTCACCTTGTCAAATGCTTTGCTGTAATCTATGAAGCACAGATAAAGGTCTTGCTGTACTTCTATGGCCCTCTCCATTAATGTTCTTACCATATATAGGGCATTTCTTGTGCCTTTTCCTTCTACAAATCCGCATTGTTTATCTGCTATCTCTGGTTTAATTTTTCCTCTTATACGCCTCATTATTATGCACAGTAGAATCTTGATCATCTGACTCATAATAATGATTGTTCTGTGGTCTACACAATCTGCTGCACCAGGTTTCTTTGGTAGGGCTATGAACATTAATTGTGGCAAATCCAATGGAATATAGCCACTGTTGTAGATGTCATTTAACATTTTGGTGATAACTTCAATGCCATAATCTCCCAGGGCTTCTAATTCTTCTTTTGTAATCTTGTCCGGACCCGTTGATTTGTTGTTTTTTAAGACCAAATCATATATACAGTACAAACAATATAGAATAGATACAAATTGGGATTTTGAAAAGTGTTTTTATTTTGAATAGGGAAATTTGTTATAAAAGAATGCACTATAAAGGGATTTCACTATAATAGTTTTTGTTCAGTTTGATGTAGGCATATACACTGAAACAGGACATGTGTACTGTTTATAATATGTTTTAACTAGCATGAAACCAAGTGTGATAGCACCAATGATAATGTATTATTGTCACTGATAACTAATATAACAAACTGCAAAAATACCAAATGCAAAGCAATGTCAATGAAAAAAAACAAAAGAATAAAGACTTCGGATCATTATATTCAAATTTACCCACATCCACGTAATCACAGTCCATTTTTTAAATAGGTTTTATGTTTAATTGCGCTTCAGTGACATGGAGATAAAAAACATGAAGTGTCTGCTAGCTAATTCAATCTTTGCGTAATGCACTGAGAGCTTCTCCCCCCCCCCCCCCCCCCCCACGTGTTCCAAGGGAGGGAGGCCTCTTGGTGCATTACGGTGTATTGCACTCTGGTGCCTCTTGGTGTATTGTTTTAATGTAGCATCTTACTGACCATTACAGGTTATATGTTATAATGATGATTTTATTAATGGATAGTCTCATTTTTATTTCATTTTATATTTGTATGCATTCACAGTATATGATTATTTTATTAAGCTTCGCAGACAGAGGGACCTATTTGGAACACAGCTACTGAAAGCTCAAGCTGAGCGGGGTTTAGTGAAAAAACAAATGCACGTTTCAGACTCAGTTATGAAGAATGCTTATATCACTCACTGTAATTTGCAAAATGATATGAAAATACTTAAACTTGAAATTAGGGACCTGCGGAGAAAGTTGAAGATTCAAGATGGAAATACTCTGATGATACATAGTCTGAGGTATATGTAATACTCAAGACCTCACATCTCTAATTAAAGCTGTTCTTTTATGGCCTGTCTGAATCTCTTACAAGGTAATAACTCCTGCAAAACTGTAATCAAACAGATGAAACTAGGAGCAGGGTAATGAAGTTTTTCTAATCACTGGTAACCCACATAAGAAACACATACAATTGACATTTTGACCAAAATGCCTTTATCAAGAGCATATTCACAATACAATATGATAAGTAAGAACTTCCACATTCACATGACTGCGACAAAACTAAATATTTTATATATTTATATAGATATTTAGCGGCCATTATCACTTGAATGAGGATAAAATAATAAACTTCTTTTATGTTCACACTGAAATGCTATTTTTTTTACATTTCCTGGCATATTACATTAAAGCTGCAGTATATGTGGCTTTCTGCTAGACATATCCATTTTCAGCACATTTTGCCTCTCCTCTTTGATTTATACTTATTTAGCCAAACATCAGTGATATGGTCTGTTACCAGGGCCACACCTTGCAGGTGATAGTAATGTTTTAGTCCGTCAGTTCAGGTTTGCTTTAAACTTACTACTGTCAAACTCACTGTGTCTTAGACCGTCTAGTTAGTAAGACAGCAGATCATCCTCACTGCAGATCAAACCATATGTCCATAAGTATTTGATTTTTTCCTTGTCATATACCACAGCGTATGACCATTAACCACTCCCACTCTTTGTTGGTTTACCAGTCGTTTCTGGTTATGTGTGAATATGATTCACAATCATTTGTCTAATCGACCACGACCTGAGAAACCTGTGTTGCTTTAAGAATATTAGCTTCGTCTATTGCTTGTCCAGTTACCATGGTTATTGTACCAACAAACGTATCCATGCATTAATTTTCATGGACACCAGCATATCTTGGCACAAATATAAATCTTTTTCTTGTTAGCTTAAACCATTTCACCGATTCCAACCACCGCCTTTGCGCCCAGCCATTCTCAATCTTTATTCGAATGCTCATTGAGTTGCTGAGAAAGTGTATGGGTGTAGGCTTGAGAATGCAACTAGTTTAATTCTTCCCAACCAATATTTAAGTCTTCTAAGACATTTATTTTCAAATGAATTCAATTTCTTCTCCAGTACCTTTGTCATTTTCCAAATTTCGCAACCATATGTCAACACAGATATCACATTGGAGTTGAACAGTCATACTTTGGTATGTTTACTTTTTTAAATTTATTTCCAGATGTTTGTTAGGTGGTGAAATGTACTTGATTCCAACATAATTCTGGTAGAGATCTCTTTTGTTGTATCTCCATCTTGTGTCATTTTGCTGCCTAAATAATAAAAGTTATCAACTGTCTGAATTGTTTCTCATTGAGCGTGATTTTTAAGGCTACAGTTAGTAAACATTAATTTAGTCTTGGAAGTGTTGATCTGAAGGCAATTTGTTCTGAAAGATGACAAAGTTGATTCAGCATATCTTCTGCATTATCAAAGTTGCATTATACAAAACTATTATTATTCCATCACTATACTACCAGTACCAAACCTGGACAATGACAACACAAGACAAAAGAAAATTAGTAACAGAAGAAAATGTGCGTCTCAAAGAAATGTGGAGTGTCATTTAAGAGATAGAATTAGAAATGATAACATCAGACAGATAACCAAAACAATACCAGAATTAGAATACATCAAGAGATAACAGATTAACAAGAGATTGTGGTTTTCACACACGTCCAGAAACCAAAAGATAGTATGCCACAAATGTCCATGACATATAAACACCACAGCTATAAAGCCAGAGGAAGACCATGTAAAAGATGGATCACAGCAATCAAAGAGGCTTCGGAAACAAGCCTACAAACAGCACACAGGGAGGCAATCTACAGAGAACTCTTTTACCCCTTACGCCTGAGCCACAAAAGGCCTACAGCATATAGATAAATACTGTCAAAAAAATAAACTTAACTTTTTGAGTTAATTTTATAAAAAATATTCACTGATTGGACGTCATTCAATCTATCGACTGTATCCACCTGGTCATTTTCTCGTGGTTACCTGAATTGTACTCACCTCATTATTCGTTAGTTCATGAAAGAGGTCAAGGTCAAAACAATATTTTTGGTAATAACTCTTGACAGGTTTATGAGAATCCCATGAAACTCAACGGACACAAAACTCTCTGACCATATTATTGAATGCTTATAAAAGATTAACAGTCGTCAAATAAATTCACTTGAAAATTCATTACGCAAGTATGGCTCATCTCACTACAGAATGATACATCATCATTGGATGCTTACAGACTGGACATTCATAAAGTGTGGTGGCCAAACAATTTAATGTGGTTATAAGCACCATTAGTCGCCTTTGCAGGCAATTTTAACAAACTTGCTAAGTTGTAGACCGGCAACACAGCAGATGACTCAGTCACAACTCCTGCTGAAGACCGCTTCATACAGCTGTCACCTCAGGACTCGATTTGTATCCGTGTCCTCCACAGTCCATTCAATGCCACCAATTCATAGAATTTCAGATCAAATGGTCAGGAACCAACTGCATGACAATTCTTTGGGCTAGAAGACCCTACAGAGGTCCAGTTCTTTTGGACCGACATCGCCAGAACTGACTGCAGTGGGCGATAAATCATCATCAAAGACCGTTGGGAATGACTAGATTGGTTTGATTTAGTATAAGTCTGAAAGTTTCTTCATGTCAAGGTTGAAACATTGATTCCATAAAATAGCATCGAAGACGGATGTGTTGGGCCATTGGCGCAATTAAAACAGTGACAATGCATTTAAAGTGGATCGCAGAAATCAAAGAAGCCACAGGAACAAGCTTACAAACAGCGCACAAGAAGGCCATCTCCAGAGAACTCTTCCACCCCTGACGCAAACAAGGGCCACAGCGTATAGATAGAACGCATTTCCATTCTCTGGCCTAAATCCTACTGAAAATCTAGTAGGACAATTATCCTGCTACAAGAGAGATCTGACGGGAGTTTGAGAATGAACGCTGAAGAAGAAATTCAGCAAAATAAAATTTTGGTACACGTTTGAAATGGTTTTTTTTAAACAATATATTTTGTGCAAGTACTCATTTTATGAAAGACTTGTTTTTGCCATTCTTTGTCTCCTAGACATTTACAGTGGAATCCTGTTATAACAACTTGGTTTGGACCAACAAAATATGCATGTAATAACAGAGATTCGCTGTAAACAGTACAAAAAATATAAAATAAATATAATTGGGGATTGTGAAAAGTGTTGTTATATAGGGAAATTTGTTATCTTCTTCTTCTGCGATCGTTCTCAAACTCCTGCAGATTAGCAGGATGTAGTCCGGAGAACGGAATGCGTTGTGTCATGGTTTACAGCATTGCTGCAATATCTGTGCCTTTCGGCCTGACACATCCGACTTCAGCATGGCTTTGGGTCACTGACCCTATATGGGATGGGACAGCCAACTCCATCCCATAAACCTCCTTAGTCGCCTTTTGCGACATGCGTGGAAGGTAAACAGTGTTGCTATTCTTTGCTCCCCTTTCGGGCCTGGCAACACACAGGAGTGGAAATTTGTTATGAAAGGATTCACTATAAAGAGATTACACTGTATCAAAATTAGATAAAGTTCCTTAGCTCATTATTGGATGACTTCTTTTCATTTCTATAGTTCTACATTTATTTATCACATGCACTTGTAGTTCATATGCTACTTGTCTGTTGTCAGATTGAACTATTACATTTATTCACTAATGGTGCTGATATAATTTGCAACAATATTTTCTCAAAGGCAAGAACTAGCCAAGTATGCCTCCACTCTGGAAACTGAAAAGGCCAAAAATAGGATTATGGAAGAAACAAGGATACCAATAGTTCATCGCTGGAGGGCATTATTGGTGAGAAACATGTTCTTGTAAAATTATATGAATCCCTGCTATTAACTTTAGATCAGAGGTAGACCTTTTGAATTGGTGAACTGGAAGGAGTTAGTTTACCGGTATGTTTGATAAGGGGCCAAAAACTTTTCTTTTAATCTTTTGGTATTCCAGGCAAACACTTCTGAGCTAAGTGATACAGTGAATGTAGTACTTTTAAATCAGCCTGACAGGACCAGTAAGAATAGCCTGGCGGCCAGTGAGTATAGCCTAACGGGACTTTTGGAATTGCCTGATGGGCCACTAAGAATGATTTGGCGGGCCGTAATTTTCTCACTTCCATTTTAGATATATCAATTCCTGTGTGTTGAAATGGTCAGAGAGGGGAACAAAGAATAGCTGCACTGCTACCTCCCATGTATGTCAGAGGTGTCTAAGGAGGATTTGAGGTGGGAGTTAGCTGTCCCATAAGCCATGCTGAAGCTGGGTGGGTCAGCACAAGAGATGCAGATATTACAGGTTGGCTTCCTTGTTCTATTCCTTCGCTATATACAGTATAGCTAATAAAAAAAATACCCGGTAATCAGGAATTTTCCAATGTGCTATTGTATAGGGAAATTTGTTATAAAAGTATGTATGTGTAATACATACATGTAACAAGATAGTTAAAGAGTTGTTCTGTTCTCTTTAGGGCCTACAGTTGTAGAAATGAATAGATTGATTTTTCACTGAATTCCTTACTTCTGTGTAGTATAAATGAATATGTTCATTATTAATATTTTTCATTTCTATATGACGATCATGATAATCCCTTTAGCTGTGAGTAGGTAGCACTTGGCAAACTATAGGGGGAATCTCCCCCTATAGAGTAGTGGTAAAGCTGTTTGCCTTGTGCTCAAGATGTCATGGATTTGAATTCAGTCTGTGTCGTCTTGTTTACAAGGTGGATTTTTTGGAGATCCCGGTGGGTTATCGATTGAAGCTACTGAGTTACGTGCTATGAGTGATACTCTCAGCAGTTGCTGTTCCGTTTCATTGAGAGTGACGGAGTACATATGGGAAACTGAGTACAGTGAAGTCTACAACTCTTAAACCTTTTTTTTTAGTCTATAGCCTTTCTGGCAATAAGGTTTGTTGTCTAAAAGACATGGTTTTGTTAGGGAGTTTATAAATGCAATTTGGTCTCCATAGGGAGGCATTCCAGTGCAGCAGTATTCTAGAATTGTCACTGCCTGCAAGGAGTGTATCATGCACTTCTGAACCAACTTATTTCAGCATTCTTCTGTCAGATTTGTTGAGATAAATCTAGCATTCCCTGCCAACTAGGAGTCTATAACAAAAGAACAAAGGTGCAATGTCTGCCTGCGTCTCTTCGTCATCCACTGAGATTATTTTATAGCAGACAAAAGTAAGAAATTGAGATGTATTTAACTCATGCGTGGGGAACAACAGAACATATAACTGTAAAGATGAGTGTTCAAGGTATTTTCACTGGAAGAAAAGTCTTATATAAATAACCCAAATATCGGAGGATGACCGACAAAAAGGAAGTGCCGCAGTAACCATACAAATAGAGGTAAATGCAAATAAAGTAAATAGGTTATTATATCAATATAAAATAATAAAATATAGAAAATAACAATAAATAAAATTGTTATTTTATTAATATTATTAAATATAAAATATAAATATAAAATTGTTAAATTTGAGGTGGGAGTTAGCTGTCCCATAAGCCATGCTGAAGCTGGGTGGGTCAGCACAAGAGATGCAGATATCACAGGTTATATATTTGATTATATTATTTTATTAAAATTGTTATTTTCATTAATTTTGTTAGTGGTTTCCATCCTGCTATTAAATTCACCTCTATTATTTCCTCCACCTCTGTTGACTATCTCGACATCTGTGTTTCTATAGGATCTTCATCCCTTACCACGTCCGTTCATTACAAGCCCACTGCTTCTCATAGTTTTCTTCTTTACACATCATCTCACCCTAGGTCTTGTCGCCATTCCCTCCCTTTTTTTCAGCTACTCCGTCTTTGTCGTCTCTGCCAAGATGACGCAGATTTCTTGTGTCAGTCTTACAAAATGTTGGATTTTTTCGCTGTCGCTTGTATCCTGAAGATATCCTATCTTCAGCTTTGCAGCGCGTTTTAACCTATTTCTCGTTCTGATGCCCTTTCACCATCTATTAAACATACATCTGACCGTCCTATATTGGCCATTACTTTTCACCCACATAATATGTCGGCACTATGTATCCTATTAAGACATTTCTCTATCCTCCAATTAGATCCAATTTCTAGCCCTGCATTTCCTTCTCTTCCCCTTGTTGCTTTTCAGAGAGATAGGAACCTTCGTGATCTCTTGGTTCACTCCAGTCTGCGCACCTCTGTAGGTCAATTAGGCACTTTTCCTTGTCCCCGAAATTGTTTGACTTGCCCTTTTGTTATTCATACTCCCATGCTTCAGTTCCCTAAATCAAATTTCGAGATTCAAGACTCGTTCTCATGCTTGTCCCGTAATTTAATATACTCTATCATAGGTAGACGTTTGGCTGATAGATTCATTGAACATTTAAGAGATATCAAGAATCATCTTGACTCCCCGGTGGCCATTCATTTTAACGGTCCTTCACATCAAGGAAGCAATGACATTTCTGCCACTGGTCTGTTACGTTGCTATTCCAGTGACCGGCAACGTCAGTCTTTGGAGTATCGCCTCATTTGTCATATGGGAGTATTGCAACCCCACGGTATTAACATTAATCACCGTTTTGTTTAATTTACCCACTACTTTTTGACAGCCTCTACCCCCTATTCTTATTATATTGTAGGGGCCTACTCCTAATTATTTGGTAGCCATATCCCTCTGTACTTTGAAATTGTTACTTTATGTGCACGCGCATCAGCTTTGTTTTTGTTAGATTTCAGTGTATTTGTAATTTGTCTTTGTTATTTCTGTTGTTTATATCGTATTCCATTCTGTCAATTTTATTAATGTACCTTATTTTTGTGTAATCAAATTTTTTTTTTAATTACAGATTGGTACCCATACACACATATGTATGAAATTGTATATGCATATTATTTTACATGGTCTTATGTATCCATACAGTTACTTTGGGTCTCGCATTTGCATGTGTGCATATTCTTGTGTTAGAGTAATACATGTGAATATCTTCATGTCAACGAATGGGTATAAAAATACATGTATATATCTCTATGTGTGCGAATGTTCATGTTATATTTATTCATGTGAGAAAATGTTTATGTGAATGCATGTGTATATATTATGTTGATACTTATTTTGTGTCATTATGCACCTTTGTTCTTGTTTGAACCATTGTTCGTGTTTGGATACATTTACATGCTTGTGCATGTTGTGTGGGCATCTTTCTTATATCTATGTATTTATCATTTTAGATATACACTTATGTTTGTTCCTAGTATACTTGTATTTGTATGTATGTTTATATATATATACACACACACAAATGTGTATATATATATATATATATATATATATATGTTGTTGTGTGTGCAGGTACCTACCGTATGTACATGTATGTGTCTATGTTTCAATGTGCACTATGAAATCAGTATATACTTTTGTATATGTCTGGATGTTTGTATGTATATGTGCTTATATTTATAGTTATCTGTGTTTGTCTGGTAGAATGTTTGCATGTTTGGTTCGTGATTTTGTTTTGATGTGTGTATATTTTTATTGTCTATCCTGTGCTGTCAAATGCTATTCGTCTTTGCACATTTCTGTGTTCCCTGTGTCTATTTGTGCCGCGCCCCCCCCCCCCCCCGCGTTCTTTGTCTTATTCTGTCCTTTCCCCTTTTGTCTCCCGTTGCCCACTTGCCCCCCTCCCTGTTCTTGGCAGTGCTGTTTGGTGTCCCCTTTTCTTTGGTTCTGCATCTTTCATTTTGGGGAATTTCATAGTTTAGACATGTTGAACGCATCGATGTGCACTTGTTGGAATTGTGTTGCACTGGATCTTGTGTGGCTTTTTGTTGATTTCCTGGTGGGAGAGATCCATTTTGTTTATATTCGTTATGGTCTTTTGTTCTTAACTGTTTTTGTTGTCTTTGAAGGTCCCAATTGGACCGACATGTTGACTGTTGTGTTTGTTCCTTTTATTTATTGTTATTTTCTATATTTTATTATTTTATATTGATATAGTAACCTATTTACTTTATTTGCATTTACCCCAAAGAAAAGTCTTGTTATATAGTTATATCATCTACTAGAAGTATAATGTAGCAATATGGTATGTCTGTATGGCAAGACCAACTGACCTTGCAAATAAGGTTTCTCTGTGATATAAAAGAATGCTAATTTTTACTGAGTTATGTCAATATTGTAGAAATGAACACATTAATTACACTAAAGTATTTATCTGTTGTGGTAATGAACCGTTTAATTACATGAAGTTCTTTATTTATCTGTTGTAGAAATAAACAGGTTAATTATGCGACCTGCAATTTAATTTGTCAATTTTTCTTTGATGGCAGGCATCAGACCCCTCAAAGTATGAGCTATTTGTGAAGATGAACAGGTTAACCAAGAACTTGATAGACAAAACCACAGAAGTCACAGATAAGGAGTTGATAATCCAACAAAAGGACTTTTACTTGATGGAGATTCAAACCCTGATGGCACGCCGAGCTTTACCTGGTATTAATCCTCAGCTGAATGAAGCAAAGTCCATCATTCGAAAACAAGGAAGGCAGTTGCAGGTCAGACAAACTTTCAAGTTTTACAAATTATTTCAGCAGGCAGAAGATAGGATTTCGCCCATGTATTGCCAGGGCCCGAAAGGGGAGCAAAGAATAGCAATGCTGTTTACCTTCCACACATGTCGTAAAAGGCGACTAAGGAGGTTGTGGGATGGAGTTGACTGTCTCATCCCATATAGGGTCAGTGACCCAACCATGCTGAAGTCAGATGTGTCAGGCCGAAAGGCGCAGACATCGCAGCAATGCTGTAAACCATGACACAACACATTCCGTTCTCCGGACTACATCCTGCTAATCTGCAGGAGTTTGAGAACGGAAGCAGAAGAAGAATGACCTTTTCATTGATAATAAAAAAAGACTACATTCTAGAAAGAATATGTCACCTGAATCATATTTTATAACATATAGTCGTCCACCATGCAAATAACAGTGAGACATGTAGCTGGCCTCAAGGTGCTGAGAGGACTCTTGCCATTCAGGTTTTCAGAAATCTGAATCATAGTCACTCTCAAGAGTGCAGGGGCTTAGAGTAAAGATTGGAAAAGCCCAGAAAAACATAATAGATATATGAAAAGACTAATAAATTTAAAAACAAAAACAAAGGTAGACAATGAGATTTTAAAGCTGGTCCATTCAGCAACTTGCATCAACAAGTTTTCCAAATTTAATCAATTTACATCCATAAAAAAGATGCAATTTTAGCAAAGACATGTAACGTGCATATTTTCAATACATAAAGAATATAGACTGCTAGAATTATATAAAGACAAATTACACAAGTACCCTTATGTAAATTCCATGCGAAACGGCATCATCAGGTGCAGTCTCCACATTAGAGGTTGGCTGCAACGGACCTCTAATATCTCATATCTCTTACCATGGAGTTGTACTCTGCTAGACTGTGTCCTGTCCATGATGTTTCCCTCCCATTTGTATCTCTGCCTACCACTTGATCAACTCCTCTCAACTCTACCTTCAAGTAATGTCTTCAAAAAGGTATAAGGTATTTTAAAATGTCCAAAATATTGTGTTTTCTTTTTATGTATTTTAAGTTTTTGTTCATAATTCTTCTTCTTCAGCGTTCATTCTCAAACTCCCACTGGATTTCTCTTGTAACAGGACAATGATCCTACAAGATTTTCAGTTGAATTCAGTCCAGAGAATGGAAATGCGTTGTGTTGCCGTTTTATTTGCGCAAATGGCCCAACACATCCGTCTTCTGCAGTATGTTCATACAGTGTTGTCAGAACCTCTGTTCAATTTTCTTTCCATGAAGATTTCCTTAATCTATATATACACATCTCAAACAATAATTAGTTTTTTCTTCATAAATCCATATCTTTAACAAATTATTTCTGTATTTCAATGAAAACATCTGAATTTAGCAACAAAAGACCTCTCTTTTTGGCCCATTAGTATGTCCCAATTCGTGTGTGCAATATAACGTCAGCATTAGTAATAATTACTGAAATTAAAAAAAAATTAATTTCTTTTTTTATTGGCCACATAAAATCTGTACTAGTTGACTCCAATAGAAACAGTCTAATATTGATTGAATCAATAGTAGGAGTCATCGTAAGCACACAACAGATGCAATATCGACAGGTGATCACATTCTTTCTTCAGTAAATCCATCAGAATGTAGAAGCTCATATTTCCAGCTGGTTTTCATTTACAAAAATAGGTAGGTAGCCAAATGGGAACAATAATGGCTCATTCCTCTGTAAATGTGTTTGGTCCTCAACATTCAAACAAATCACAAACTAAACATTAAAATGATAAAGTATTGTTATGTTATGTTCCTCCACGGCGATAGGCGGCGCATAGAGCAGAAACCATAGTTTTCCATTTCAGTCTTTGTGTTGCCAGGTCTTTCAATTGTTGCGTGTTGTTTAGGTTCATTGACATGCCTTCTCTATTAATGGTTCTTCGTAGAGTTTCTCTAGGTCTCCATCTTCTTCTTACTCCAGGTGGCACCCAATATAGTGACTGCTGGGGAATTCTTAGGCTGTTCATTCTGAGAACATGGCCGATAACAGGTTACTAGGAATATCTAACTATGAATAAATTTAGATGAAAAGGTATATAAAAAACATGCAATAAAACAAAACAGGACAGTTTTCGACGTATCAGTCCAAATGGGAACTTTTTCAAGAAATTAATAACTTTTAAAACAAATAAACACAAACTTGATTACTGATTTTGACCGGGCCATGTTTCACTTAAAACATTTACAGAGGAATGAGCCATTTATTGTTCCCATTTGGCTACCTACCTATCTTTGTAAACGAAAACCAGCTGGAAATATGAGCTTCTACATTCTGATGGATTTATTGAAGAAAGAATGTGATCACCTGTCGATGTTGCATCTGTTGTGTGCTTATGATGACTCCTACTATTGATTCAATCAATATTAGACTGTTTCTGTTCTTAAGAAAGTGAATTACAAATTTACCTCTGCCTGGTTTTAGGCTTTACAGGCAGAGTTGAATATTACCAGGCATGATCTGATCAGCAAGAACAGTTTGTTAGATAATCGTGATGATGCCATGCTGGAGGCTGAAAAGAAGTTTACACGGCAACAGAGAATAACCCGCAAGTATGCTAGATATGTATATAAATATTTATGTATATAACAGGATAACCTGCAAGCATGCTAGATAATTATACATATTAATATACTCGTATCCAAGTGGGTTCGCTCTGATAACCAGCACGAAATAGTGTGGTTTCCACTGATGAATGTGACTCGTTTGTTTTCTAACCCCGGGAATTACAAGCAATTAGCCCTTGCTTCCTATGTACAGTGCGTAGGTTTCTCCGAGCTCTCTTTCATGCCCAGGAGACTTCACCTTTCAGTTTGGTGCAATGCCTATTGGAGGAGCCTTCTACTTAGAGGGGTACGGGAATGTAATTAAAGTGTGCTGCTTGTTTACGGCAGAGCTGCGTTATTTGTGCATTCTGGCCCAGCAGCACTTGAATTCAGCATGATATTCCTATATATACATAAAAGAGGGTAAACTGCGAGCATGCTTTGTGTACATAAATATTGATAGTTCCAACTTCAGATACTATTTATCTTTACAAGATGTACAACTGTTTGACTTTAGTAGTCAAGTCCCATTTCACATCTTTCATAGGTAAAAAAAACTGTAAATAGTGTATTTTTCCCATGAGGGAATTATGTGAAGTACGAGTGGCATGTGTGATAATGACCTCATGCATCTTTCATAAGTGTATTATAATGTGCCAGATTGAAGTCATCAGCGCAAAATAGCCTATCCTCAACTATATGGACGAGTACAGAATAAAACTCAGACCATCCCTTGGAGCTATAAAACCCAAGATTTTCTTTTTCAGTTTCTCCTTTCACTGTTCCATCTAGGATAGTCTTTGAAAATGAAGTGAATGGCGTTTTCCTACATAACCAAAGCACACAAACTTACGCCGTTTCATCACAGTAAACAGCGTGTCCTGAAAGTTTGGTTATTTTTTTCATGAAGTTTTATGTAACAAATTTATAACACGTTTCTAGCACTTGTATTCATATGCCTGTATTCTCTTAAATGTGTCTGCAGTGAGTTTTCAGCTCTCACTTCCATATCTTCCTGGTGCTCATTCTCAAACTCCCATTGGATCTCATGTAGCACACAAATGGTCTTTCATTCCAACAGGATGCAGTAAAGAGAATGGAAATGAGTTGTGCCGCCATTTTATTTGCATCAATGGACTGACACATCCACCTTCGGTGAAACATCCATATAAAAGGTTAATATTTATTTTCTAGAGGTAGATCTTAAGATCTGTACTTATTTTACTTTTACACATTACATAACATTGCTGTGGCAGCCAGAGCCATTTTAGTTTTTTCTTGATTTCTACACTAGAAATGCAATCACTGTATATCTGGGATTCAAAGTTTGTTTGTTTCTTCTTCTTCAGCGTTCATTCTCAAACTCCCGTTGGATCTCTCTTGTAGCAGGACCATGGTCCTATTAGATTTCCAGCAGGATGTAGTCCAGAGAATGGAAATGCGTTGTGTCACCGTTTTATTTGCGCCAATGGCCCGACACATCCGTCTTCGGTGGATGTTTGTTTCAGACCCAAGGAATTACAAGCAATAGGTTTCCGTATCCTATAGTGCAATGTGAAGGTTTATTTTATACTCAGAAGGATTCAACTTTCATCTGAGTGCAATGTTCCTACTCAGATTGGGTAAAAGAGGTCCAAAAAAAAAGAAATTTATAAATTGTGACCATTACAAAAAAGCAAGTTTGTATCAGTTGAGTTGAGTGGGTATGACTTGAATATGTTTTCTCTTGGCTCTCCATGCCATATTTGCTGATAATTATCTCCATTCTTGAGATTTCTTGAAGTTCAAATTGGAAACAGACATGAGATCAATATCATTCGTAATGGAATCCTTACAAAGAGATCTGATAGTGTCCCAAGCATCAGATAAATATTGAAGTCTAAACGTGATTTAAAAAATCATACATCAATGTTATTGTCCTGGTCCTGGATTTTTTTGCTTACCAATTTGCATTATTCTTTGTGTTTGGAAAACGCAACAACTTTTTTGTTTTTAGAGATTTTAAAATAAATTGTGCACATGTAAATAAAAAAACATGAAAAATATATATAACTGTCATTTATGTGCATGTATGTGAGTTGTGATGTGGTGAAGATGTTTTTCCCCAAAAAAAAGAAAACAAACATAAAAGACATAAAGTTCCTGCAAAGCTCAGGAGTACATTCCACTTTGAACTGCACAAGGGAAAGAGACCTAGTAAAGCATGGGCACAGAGCAACCTGACACACTGGGCACATGTACAAGACTGGTGGCTCTTCTTTGCCCTATTGGAACAGATCATGCAGTCAGGATAAGAAGGCTTTCCAGAGCCAACCGTTTTGGATTTATAGCCATAGGGTGTGCACCAGCCACAAGTCTATCCGGTGGATTACTGGTTCTTCTTCCATTGTCTAGACTGACAATCTTCAAGAAGCCCCTCTCCCAAAAATCTGCAAGCAAAATTTTTCTGCTTGACTGGAATATGTTTGGCCCTCCACAGGACTTGCGAATTTCCAACAGGACTTGCGAAGCAAGCTTCCAACAGGCAAACAAAATTTTCCTTCACCACTTGCAGAACCTGTGGGCTAACATATGTCAGCTGCTTGTCAATATGATCTACACCTCCTATATGATAGGTATAGACAGGACTGTAGAGCGCAGGGTTTATCAGCGAACTGAACATGATGTTTGGATCATTAGAGGTCTACGCATCTTGTGCAGTTGTCACCAAATTAACTGCCTTCTTGTCATACCATGACATGTAGAGAATTTTCTCATGTCTAGTAGTAATAGGGGGGTTAACAACCAAAGGCTTTGCAGACCTAATCGCATTGGGAACCCCTCTTTTATCTTCTGTTTTGAATACTATCACCAAAAACTCAGTCCATTTATTAAATTAATTTCAACTTATTTTCAATTGTTCATTTGCAATTTGGTTAAATGTTTAACAGCGGTCGTTCTCACATTTGATAATGGACAAACTAATGATCTGTGTGTGCATAAATACATTTTTTTTTTGTCTGCAGGATGATCAATCAGAAAAAGTTGAAGTTGCCTATAATTTGTCCCCAGATTGTGAGAACACATGTTCAACCATATTACTTTCAGCATTAGCTGTAAACTACAAGGAGTCCAGTATATGAAGTTTGTTGTCAATAAAAACAGACAATACATTAAAATATTGTATGGAAGAATCATTCACTTGAAAAGTCAAAGTATAGTTTACTTTTAAGAAAACATTGACAAAATTATTATTTTAACAGATTTAATATGGTAGTTCCTGATATTAATCCCATATATACTAGTGTATATCATTTATACAATACCATAATATTTTGATATCACTCTACTTTCAGATCACATTCTGTAATATATTTAATAAGTAATTCCCTACATTATGTGTTTGTTTACTCTAACAATGTCATTATATTTTGATAGCACTTTACTTTGAGATCAAATTTGTATATGATCACTTTGATCATATTTTTGTTTCATAGTTTACAGTCAGTGAAATGGCCATTTACACCATGTTGGAAATAAATGCAATAAATATTGAGGAAAAAAACAACACATTTTTTTCTGGACTATTTCTATTTAGTTTATTTTAAGAAAGCCCAACACATTTTAACAATACTGTGAACATAACAATAGTACTTATGTAAAGTACAAGGTCGATCAGTTTTACAATTAATGCACAGACAATTAGGTACCGATATGACAAAATACAGATAACAGTATACAAAACAGTTCACATCTTTTTCAAGAAAATACAAGATAGTGAACAAACAGAAAAGTAGAGGCACTATCAGAAATGCATTAGAAAGCATATATTCTTCTTCTTCAGCGTTCATTCTCATTCTCAAATATATATATATATATATATATATATATAAATATATATATATATAAATATATATAAATGATGTCAAATTGGGAAAAAAATAGTGTATATATAATATATAAGAAAGATGAATTAAAATTCCAATGGATTTCTGTGTAATAATGGGGAAAAATTTTTTTTTGACGATCGTCCGTTTATTTAAAAATGTGTTTGAGGGCCGCAAAATATCCAATGGTGGGCCGCAGTTTGCCCACCCCTGTGCTAGAGGATACAATTCATCTCTAAACTCAGTAGTTTACACAGCCTTGATTTAAATAAATAATAAATATGAAAATACAATACAATGAAATAAATACAATTAACTTTAAATATTGATAGAACAATATTTTATATTGTGCTTATGCATGATTATAGCGATAGATATAATATAGAAATATTGTCTGTAAAATATTAATATATGTCCTGAAAGTTGGTAGATTCAGAACTTCACAATAAAACACTGCATTTTTGGGTTGCGGTGATTTTACAGGGAATATTAACATTATGTTTCCATTGCTTTCTGAATGGCCCAGATGCACAACTGTCTGTGTTGGAAATTGAACGAGTTCATTTCCTGATTAAGTTGAGCGCAAATTTCAACCAAAAAAAAAATACTATACAAGAATTAGTGGACAGGTTTCTACAGAACACAAAGCTAACATAATTAAATGGAACGAAATTCTCATGAAGACACATATTACAACACAAGCCAATGTTCTACATGTTTAGTAATGAGAGCCCCGTATTAGTCGATATGCGCACAACACACTGAGTGGGGGGTGGTTGTCCAGTCTGTTGTACGCAAATTGCTATATCAGTATCTTTAGTCACATTTTTTTTAATCTCCTAGAAACGGAAACTTGGTGCAATAACCTATAAAATTTAAAAGTCGGACTGTTGTCACGAGATTTGTCCACTGATTCTTGCATTGAACCAAAAAATCTATTTCGAATTTTTTTTCTTTGAAAGTACTTTTCTCTTTTTGACTGGGGGTTCTGTGGGTTTTTTGTTGTCCTGTTCACCATCTGAACTGCCACTCTGGGAAAAGATGAGATTACAAGACATCACAAAGTGATAAAGATATGATAGCCTCAATTTATTTACACTACATAATTTTCAGGTTATTGAAATGTAAAGTTCACCATTTAACCCCTTGGCTGCAAGGGCACATCGGCAGCACAGTGCGTGAAACATTTTAAGGGTTGTTGAATATTTTCCCTAACTTATTTGCCCACTGTATTCTCACATTCAACAATTTGAATGTATTATTACCGTATACTCTAATTTACTAGTATAATGCTTTTTTATACTATGGAGGAGACGAAAAACCTTTAACATACATTCGTCTCGCAAAATGAAACATTATTTCAAACAAATAATCATAATAATCTGTTATATTCTGGACATAATGTTTTTCCTATCTTATTCTTCTTCAGCGTTCATTCTCAAACTCTTGCGGCATCTCTCCTGTAGCAGCACTTCTAGATCTCCAGCCAGATGCAGTCCAGAGAATGGAAATGCGTTGTGTCCCAGTTTTATTTGCGCCAATGGCCCGACACATCCATCTTCGGCGGATTTTTCCTATCAGTAATATGCTTGTCAGCATATTTATATGTCTCATCACAAATATGTGTATGTTGTATAATACTATCATTTTATACAGATTCAAATATTCTTAATACGTCTGCATGATCAATGTTTTGAATTTTTACACCATTATTGCCCGAAAATAGGGACCTTACTGTATCACATGTGTCTGACCACAAATTCAAAACATGTGCTGCAGTTATCACCTGAATTTATATCATGCGAATCACTACTAGTATCACAATGCGAATTTGTAATTTCTAAATCAATTCCTGCATCAGATAAATTAATGCTAGAATTATTAGAAAAACTTTCAAAAGTTTAGAAATTTCTGATTCAATTAGTCTACGCGTCGCCATATTTGTAGATCTAGGAAAGATGGTATTACAAAAAAAAGTCCAGCTTTGTCGACACACAAAATTAGACATGACACTTACAAGCGTGTCCAATTACAAAAGCTTTTTTTTTAGATGACAGCTTGAACTAGTCAATTAGAGTATTTTAACACCTTAAATTGCTTTCCGCGATACATTATACAAACACATAAACCAGCGCTCCGTAAGGAGATGTTCGCAAAATGTCTGTAACTTTTTGCAGCCAAGGGGTTATTAATAATTAATTGGAGAATAATACATTTTTAATATTAATACACCCATTCGCAGTGTCAGAACATTGAATGGTTAAATGCGAACTAGAAGTAAGTTCAAGTGAATTGAGTTCGTGAGGCTTATCAAGACAACAAATGAATATCCAAAATATTATAAAAGTTTATGAACTCATTATAACTCAGAAAATGCACAATATTATATGAGGCACTATTTTCTTCAGCATTCCTTCTCAAATTTCACAGCATTGATATCGCATTGACAGCGTATTGAATGCACTCAATGCGATATTTATTGGACACGATCTGCTGTTTTCACTTGACCTTGTTTCTTTGGTATGAGCGACAGGATCAAGTCATTTTAGCAGTTAACATATTTATGGTTTGGTTTTTTTAATAGCTTTTTTGTGTGTGTTTCTTAAAAAAGGTCCCAATAGGACCGCAGCGTAGGAAAATTGTCATGTTTTGTTTTATTGCATATTTCTTATATACATTTTTATCTAGATTTGTTCATAGTTAGGTATTCCTTGTAACCTGTTTATCTTATTTTGCATTACTCATTGTAACATAATTGCTCAGGATATTTCGGAATGTTTATTCAGAAATTGAGGAGGATATTGATGAAACAGTGAGACGACATTGAGTTTGTTCATATAAATTGTCCGCAAAAATGTCATTAAAGTTGAAAAATGTTTTGTTTACATGGCTCTTCTTTAGCGTTCCTTCTCAAACTCTCAATGAATCTCCCTTGTAGCAGGACAATTGTTCTACTGAAGTTCTAGCAGGATGTTATCCAGAGAATGGAAATGCGCCGCCATTTTATTATGTCAATGGCCTGACACATCCATTTTTGGCTGTGGTTACATGGGTCTAAAACAGCAGATTTTAGTTTGGTAGTTTCAGTTGATATTCTAGTGTGTTAACTACAAGATTTTTCTGCTGTCTTTTTGGGACCACTTTTACATGAAGTAATATTACAAGATTTTGTGTGTGCACAAAAACAACAAATTATGATATATATTTGTTTAGTTATGGCATTTTTAGCACAACCTAGAAATAAGTGGTATGATAATACAAATGTTAATACAAAATTATAAATTACCTGGCAAATAAGTTCAAATTATTTTTTATTTATAATGTGTTTTTTTTGCGTTCGCTCCATTGTAACCAGCATGGATATCCATGCGGTTTCTCCCGGGAGCGTGTTTACGCTGTGCTACCGTTATGCACCTTGTAGGCCTAGCACATCCAATTTCGGCATGCCTTGACAATTGGGTGGGCTACCCTAACCTGTGACAGCCTACCTATCTGTCGCCAGGCACGCATGTGTGTGGTGACTCTTCGCCAGACAATTTTTGCTCACGTCTGTCTCGCACGAGGTGTTCCACTGTCTGTGAACTTGCCTTGTGTAATTGGACGTACTGTGCCTGTGCCCATCGGGTCCTGAACCGTTTCTCATCCGTGATCCTGATTCCTTAGGAGGAAGAACTCACCAGAAGAGTTGGACCATAGCTCTTTCGCCTTCTTAGCCGAGGTGTCGTTCACAGACATTGTGAACCCCTCACCCAAGTTCGAGTCTCACACCATGCGTTTGAGAGCAAGGCGTTCTCGATCTGAGCAACCTTGTCCCAATAGCACCTGAGCCCATCAGGCACTGAACCCTTTCTCTCTGCAAGTGTGTTTCCGGTATAGGAACACCTGAAAGTAGAGTTGGGCCAGGGCTAAAATCGTTGTCCCTTTTGTGCCTGATCCCATCGGGTACGGAACCCTTTCTCTCTGCAAGTGTATTTCCGGTATAGGAAGGCTTGACAGTAGAGTTGGGCCAGGAATGCCATCTTTGTCCTTTTTTGCCTGAGCCTATCTGGTACGACACCCTTTCTCTTCACGAGCATGTTTCCGGTATAGGAAGACTCGACATTAGAGTTAGGCCAGGTCTTTTTGCTTTGCTAGACGCCCATTATTGGGTATGGGTCTCTGCCTATAAGGAAAACAGGTAACTAGAAGCTTGTCTCGAACTAACAGAGCTTGTAGTTCCCATTTCCGCTACCTCCACATTCTCGGACACGATCCCCAAATGATTTGGCCAGAATCAGCTCGAGCTGCTGTATTTCTGTTTCCAGGGTGCACCACGAGAAGGTACATTTGGGATCTTGGTTATCTGCTAACCCTGGGTCCGCCGAGAGCAATGCGTTCCCTTTGCACCCCTCTATTTATAATAAATTAACATCTACAAATGAAAATAATTATGGAGAAAACAGACAAATTCTTTAACCAGATCTTTGATCATGCAAGTTAAATACAACACTAAAACATAAAGAGTTCATTATAAAGACAGAACTTACATGATCCACACCAGCAGACTTCTCTCTGACATCATCATTCTTATCACTCTCGTCGCTCTGTTCACTCTCATTGTCTGATGACATGCCTTGTTCCACTACTGTTGTGACTGTCTCAGTGTTAATACGGAAATCTCGAGATGTAGAAAACTTCATGTGTTCCATAAGGTTGACCTAAATTAAACATGACAGTTTTTCCAACAACAAAAGGGTCTCACAGATTTTATTGCTTATATCTACTTGCAAATATGTACAAAACTTAATCGTACTATTCTTGTTCTCCGATTGAAAATACAGATGTGATCCCTTTAACTATGAGTAGGTAACTCCTGACAGCCCATAACCTTTTTTGATCACAAGTCCTCAGTTGAGTAACCGAGGTGAGGCCACAACTTATTTATGTTAGGGGAGGGGTGTTTGCAAAAGTGTGTTTGTGGGGTGTTTGTAATATCCTGTCAGGAGTTATATACTTTTGGGCTAACTATTTGATCATATTTATCGCAGATAATCATTTAACAAATGTGTCCGCTTTCTACAAAAACACTGCAGCAACGCCAGATGGAATAAAATACCAGGACATGAAGGAAATTAATTAGAAGAAGTAAACTTTTTTGCAGCATCTTATTAATTGATTTGTAACATCTATGGATGTGGATATACTTGGGGGAGATTGGAACACCAATGGATGTGGATATACTTGCGGAGGTTCTATGACAGAGTGCAATGCCACAAGTTGGATGGCCTCCTACTTCAGGAGTGGAAGATCAACAACAGGACATTATAACATAAAAAACATATAACTGTAAAGATAGAACGCTTGTGAGGTTTTCACAAAAGACAACCTCACTATACAGTCATATCATCTTCTAAAAATATAATTTTGCATGGTGGTTGGTCTGGTGGCCACTGCTTGTTGCCACCCGACCATCTGTATGCTGGTAGGAGGGCCTAGCCAGTCTTAGTTTCCAGCCTCTGATGGCCGGACTACGCCTCATCTCCACGACAACGAGCTGGCCTCGATGGTGTGCAGTGGAACAAAACTATGTTACTTATTGACATAAATGTGCATAACACAATTATTTGGTTCTAATCAGACAGAAAGATAATAACATATAATTAAGACATCACATTCCACATAATAACATATAATTAAGACATCAAATTCCACAGCAATTCATATAACTCATAACCCATCAGATTCATAGGGGTACTGAGTTAGATGCATCAACACATGAAGTCCACCAGCAATCTTTAATCTTCACTGATAAAAAAATCATAACCTGTTCATTATGTGCTGTCTGTCCATGATTTTCTCCCCCTCCCAGCGACTGTTCCTTGCAAGATCAATTTTGACGGGGATGACATTAAAATGTTAATACTATACCTTACTATAGGAGTTAGCTCCTGGTTCTTCTTCTTCAGCGTTCATTCTCAAACTCCCGCTGGATCTCTCTTGTAGCAGGACAATCGTCCTACTAGATATCCAGTAGGATGTAGTCCAGAGAATGGAAATGCATTGTGTCACCGTTTTATTTGGACCAATGGCCCGACACATCAGTCTTCAGCAGAGCTTGCAGTTCAACTGCTGATCATCCAAATTTTACTGGCAATATGAATAGATATATTTAGTGTCTCCTATAAATATTCACCAATAGCTGAAAAGTACTGCCATATACAGGATATGCTGCTAGTCATACAATACTATACCTTAGATTTTTTACTCAGCTGTATCAGAAATTTCTCCAACTGTTCAATAGAACATATCAGGGATGAAATCGTCTTCATTTGTTTTATTGCATTTGCCTGGGGAAAAAGCATCCATCATTAAAGTAAATATGACATGAAATGACCCTTCTATTCTGAAATGTAAATTAACACAATTTCTTTTTTAAAACTGAAAACAACACCTTACTTAATTCCATTCAAATATAGAGACTAAACATGTGTCATATGCAGCGTCTCTGCAAAATATTTATCAGATGGCAAGACAAGGTTACTAACAGAAGTATTGCAACAGTTAAGATATAATCCCTCTAATCAACTCTCAGACATAAATGTGTAAGATGTGAAAATAATATCAAAATATTTATCAGATGGCAAGACAAGGTTACTAACAGAAGTATTGTAACCGTTAAGATATAATCCCTCTAAATCAACTCTCAGACATAAATGTGTAAGATAACATGTGAAAATAATGTCAAATGATCCCATTCCAAGGAAATTTTCTTAGTCGAAAAGTGAAAAATAATAAATGTCAGTGCTAGATAAGCTCTCACAAATATAGACACCCAAGCTTACCATTCCGGCTTGTGCAGCTACTCCAGTTTTTGTTTTCTTCTTGTCTTTTCTCTCTTCATCTTGTTCAGTCTCTGCTGCCTTTAAATTTCAAATGCAGACAATACCATTAATCTTATCCTAATTTAAACAACTGACATTATATAAAAGAACAAAATTTGTTGTTGACATTTAACAAAATATTCCAAACATTGTACATCCATTATACAGAACATAAATCAACATATATCTGATAAAACAAAATAAATAATCTTGCAGGTCAACAAGAACATCTTTTGGTAGTGTTAAAACATTGCAAACTTCTGTGGTTTGGCCATGTATTGAGGCACGATTCCCTTTCCAAAACTATCCTACAGGGAACAGCTGAGAGTGGAGAAAGACGATAAAAGAAAGTATAGACATAATATTAAAGACTATACATGATTAAGATCCTCCCCACTTGAATGAGGGACTGAGAACAGAGCGGCACAGCAGGATTTTTATTTTGATATATCCAGGGTGGCACTGCTACAATCATATATTTATTGTTTCTCTTTACAGGTCATTCTGATCTTTATACCAATCTCCGCAGTCTTGAGAGCGACCATGATTCCACTTTTCAGAATATTCTGAACGGATGAGGTCTCTTATCGCATTAACTATGTCAGGTCACTCCATTGATGTACCTATTGGCACTGTGGCCATACTCACCAGGATATCAGTTTTGTTGGCATAATTAAATTTGAACACTAGCAATTTGCAAGAGATGGAAGCACAAATTTGAAAACTCTCCTACTCGGGACCCTCTGCACTCTTGTAAGAACTGCAATCGATCCTTCCTGGCACAAATCGGACATCTACAAACTCACAAACCCAAAGCAAATTAGACAATCAAAAATTTTTTTGTTTTTTTTCTACTTGTTCACTGGATTTTTTTTTTCATGCTACGTTCATCTTCACTTGCGATGGAGGAACATTATCATCGTATCAGTATATGTATCATATCCACATATCCTCCTGCAGCATTGAACATTATGCACACATATAAATAACATACAGTTATACTCATACTTGCCTGTATATAAGTAATGAAGCTGTATGTTGGTTGAGTGAGCTGTCTCCCAACTAATGTCACCAACTTTTCAAAACGACTACCCATATGTCCTATCTTGTTTGTATACATGCCAATGTACTGAAGAATAGAATTCATATTTAGGTAAATTCAATGATTTTCTTAGATATTTAAAATATTCAATGTTAATATAGGGAAAAAATATATTTAACAAACTGCAGTCTCCTGATCACTCAAATTTAGAGAAATATTTGTAAATATTTCAATAGATTTTTTAATATTTTCACAATAAACCACAAATGATTTTGATAGCCCAAGCCATGTGGTGATGATTATCATGTTTGTCCACAACTTTCTGTCTCATGTACTGGCAATCATTTCTTGATAAATACTACATAAAGTACAAAGGTTACTATTAAATCCTATCAATGTTAAAAAGAAACAACTAGCAATAAACCAAAGAACAAGAACTTTACTCCATGTTACGGTCCAACAGGGACCTATCTCAAGAAATGCATAACTATTTTTAAAAAACCACTCAAAACCATAAAAATATTTAAAACTTTTATGACTTGGACATGTTTTTCTCACCACACAACATTTTCAAGTGAAGACGCGCCATGCACATCTGGTAAATGACAAATCATAGTCCATGTCTTGTTATATACCATGTCTGTCCATAACCTTCTGTCTCATACTGCCAATCATTTCTTATAGTCCATGTCTTGTGGTGTTGGTTATTAGTCTGTCCATAGCCTTGTCCCAAGTACTGATAATCATTTCTTATAGTTTATAGTAAATTATCATATCTGTCAATAACCTGTGTCACATGCTACCAATCATTTCAGATATTGATGTTCTCCCATACCATAATGCCAAGTTGTCCAGCATCATCTCTCTCCTATATCCATCCTCCATTTAACCTTTAGCAAGCCAGATTAAAAAATACGAAACATCTCCCTGCCACCGGATTCTTTTTTGAAAATTTGTGTTATTGATGGTGACTGTTTTGAAAATGTGATAATTTTTTGGTTGTTAGAGATATTTAAATAATATTTGCACATATAAATAAAGAATTGAATTATGCATATATTGGTGTAATTTATGTACATGTGTGTGTGATACCAGACGTATGAGAAAGTGGTAAAGACGTTTTTCACAAAAAACATATATTTTATAACAAATATAGAGGAAAAAAATAAATAAAAAAATAACTTACCTTAGTTATCGAATTCCTTGGCAACACTGTAAACTAAATCACACAAATCTGTTGTATTTATGTTCTTTCACTGCAAAATTATCAAAATATAGCCGGGAGAACTGTATAAAACATGTAGATTTGCGGTAAAATCGTTCTTTGAGATTAGGCCTAGAGCCATTTTTTGTGCTACTTCCACATATCCGATATCAAACGTCTACAAGTCTCCAAACCAACGCAGCATTCTGTATATTCACTGCTGTGAAACTAAATAACTCAATAATTCATGATTCAAGCCACGATTCAATGTTATTTTATTCATAATACGATGAAAGAAAGGTCTATAAAATCGGTCGACCATCATGGCATCGTACCGGTGTGCCGATGTGGTCAGATTAATTGCTATAAAATTTGTATCTTCTGGCTAGCCATTGTTACAACGATCATGTCGGACGTAGGAATGAACCGGCTTCAATAGCGCATGTTCCCGAGTAACCAATCAGGCTGTGGGGCGTCTATTATAACGATATCTCATTGGATGGGGTATGTCGCCAACGGCATTAGCCGCCATTTTATTTTTCGGCGGCTGGACTTGATATAGGCTCGGTGAAGGTTAAACTTTTCTATCATAATGTGCTATAGTTTTACTCTTCTCATAATGTATTATAAAAATGGACTAATTTTTGATGTGTGTGAGCTTCTGTTTTTTAATTAACTTCATCACATTTTTATCAGTTTATGGTGCTCTTAACATTCTTCTATAAAAGCACATCTCTACTGCCTCTAAATAATTTTTTTTTACCACTATGCAGATAAACTTATATTTAATAAAACTCACAACAATCATCTTGAGAGGTCTTTCAGAGTCACATCTTGAGAGGTCTTTCAGAGTCACATCATGAGAGGTCTTTCTGAGTCAATCTTTGTGACATATCAAGACAGGTACTTACATGTTTGGTCAAGGAAGTCAAAGTATTATAGAGTTTTGTCAAAGCCTTGAGTAGTGCCTGTGAGCATGGTTTTGTCTTGACTGCTGAGTGCGTAAGTTCAATGAAGCTGTTGACCAGCATGCCTAGACGGGTACACATGGACCTGTCCAATGTCTCAACTTGTGTAGCACTGAAGGAATCTATCAAAGAATGATAAAACAGATACAACACACACACATGCTTTATGATCCTCTATACATAAGAAAGGAGAAATAAATCCATCAAGTAATGTTCATTATATGAGAGCTGGTTGAAATTTTAACTCCTAGTATACAAGTTGACGATTTTATTCTACCGTACATTACAGAATAGTTTTTCTAACATATGAGCTTATAAAAACGTGGTTTTAGAATATCTATACTAAAAGTAAACACAGGCAGGAGTGCTTTGCTTCACTAAAGAAATAATATTAGTTAACCTAAGACCATTGTGACAAAAATGTATCATGTCCATTGATGTTCTGTTACAGGACAATGTGTTAATTCATGCAGCTTATGGCTATCAACCATGACCAGCAGTGTGAGTATAAAAGCATGACCTATTCACCAGACTTTGCATCGAGTGAGTTCTGTTCACAAACATAAGAAACAGATTTGTCAATTTTTATAACAAACAAGACTTCACTGTATTGAAGATATGGTTATGTGCACAGACTGAGTTGTATGACCAGAGACATTAAGAAAAGATTAGCAAGTCCAAATTGGGTTCTACAATCAGAGAAATGAAGAAGAAATGGGTATTCCCAGAATGGGTTCTACAATCAGAGAAATGAAGAAGAGATGGGTATGCCCAGAATGGGTTCTACAATCAGGGAAGTGAAGAAGAGATAGGTAGGCACAGATTTGGTTCTACAATCAGGGAAGTGAAGAAGAGCATTGTCTTGAACTGTGAATAACCGCCGAAGACGGATGTGCCGGGCCATTGGCGCAAAAAAACGGGGACACAACGCATTTCCATTTACTGGACTACATCCTGCTGGAAATCTAGTTGGACCATTGTCCTGCTACAAGAGAGATCCAGTGGGAGTTTGAGAATGAACGCTGAAGTAGAGGAACTGTGAATACACAAACAACAATTCAGGCTTACGAATGATCCTCTGGTAAAGTGCTATGACTTCTTAATACTACAGTGACGAAAACGGATGTGCTGGACCTCGGACGTCCTGACCACAAGTGGCCAACTGGGGTGCAAATAATCACAGTTCTACTGTGGAACTTGCAGCACAACGTACTTCACGCTCCCTGGCGGAAATCACACGAAACATTCGTTGTGGTTACATGAGAGCGAATGCTGAAGAAGAAGAAGAATACTAAAGTGCAAAACTTTTCAACCAATTTCTACATGTAGCATTGTGCAATTCTGTTTCCAGTTTTCATGTTTGTTTTTCCTTACCTTGATGAAAGACTTGAGGTTGAAACACTGATTATGTGTACTTATTTCATTTGTAAAAAATATATTTCATTTACACACTCACCAAGACATCACAAGTGAAGATGAAAGTACTACAAATTAGTAGTACAAATTAATCTTCATTCACACACAATTTTATCACAAATGTTTGCTTATGTGACATTTCTGAATGAACTATATCTAGTGCACTGGACTGAAAACAAATATGGTTCAAATCCTGGTACAAATGACTTTCAAACCTACGAAGCTGACTTTCCAAATTTGTGAAGAATTCATGAATCATAGCTTGAATCACTTATTTTAGTAGGTGCTTTCATGCTGACACTTTTAAGAATCTGAAAGAAATGTAGCAACTATATGAGGTGCTTGAGGTACTATGCATATTCTAACTAATATTCCCCCAATGTTTATTCTCTTTTTCTCTATTGATCTTTCTGCACCAAATGTCTCAATGTGACACCACTCAATGTGACACCACTACGACTCTGATGGATTATGGGTTTTATTATTATTCTCTATTGTCTTTTTTCCAAACCAATTGGATGTTGTTTTCATGAATTCACACTTGTCGTTAAGCGTAAGGATGAGATCTTTGAACTTCACTCTAATGCCAGATTTGTTGCTGTGGTTGTGCCAAGTCCATGTTTTTTCAGGTTCATCTTGATGTTGTCTAACTATCTTTTTCTTAGTCTTCTGTTTACTTTCATCTGAATCTTCTTTTGTTACATGCTTCTATTAGTATATAATATTCTCTAGATAACATGCTTCTATCAGCTATAATTCTTCTCTAGATAACATGCTTCTATCAGCTAAATTCTTTTCTAGATAACCCTCGTACTTATGTATTACACAGGTTAATATAATCGCTTCAATCAGACACGACAGACTATATCTAAAACTAGTGGGAAATGATGTGCACTTAAGAAAACATACAAATTACAATAAACAAATCATATTCAAAGTTTCAACCAAAAAGTCTAAACCTGTGTAATACGTAAGTACGATTGTTGTTACGTTTCACGCAGTTACCTTGTATAGATAACCCTCACAGTTTTCCATAAACATTTAATTTCTCATGCTAGAATTCTTCTTTACTGTGAGTGACCATGTCTGAACTGGTAACAAACATACTGAAACTAAATTTCACTTGTTAAAATATCTGTACAGGTAAAGCTTGAAACGAGATAATAACTTTTGCTAATACTACAAAACAAACATAGGCACACACACAAATCGACGTTTCGACCGAAAGGAAAAATATCTGTACGTTACCTTCTGATGATCTAGTTCCTGATAACATCACATCTGCTTTGTGGTGTTTTATTACCCATTCAACATCATCTAGGTCATTTTCAATGTGATTCAAGACTAACATCAGGACGCCAGTTGTTGGACAATTAGCAGCCTTCGTCACTGCCAAATTGGTTTTATCCTCCACTTCACAGTCCTAGTGATAATGTACAACACATTTTGTAATATGTAGAAGTCAAATATGTATATTCTTCTTCTTCTTCAGCATTCATTCTCAAAATTTCGCTGGTTCTCTCTTGTAGCAGGACAATGGTCCTACAAGATTTCCAGCAGGATGTGGTCCAGAGAATGGAAATGTGCTGTGTCACCATTTTATTTGCACAAATGGTCCAAAGATATGTATATTATCCTATTACATTTTTGTGATATGCAAATATGTATATTCTATTTCCTATATAATATTTCACCAACAAAGAGAGTATAACTATGGGTCTCCACAACATGCACAAATTACATACAGTAGCATTAACCATTATCTCAGATTGTTTAACCGTAAGCGCATATTTGCCCATAAATGGGCAATATTTAGTGGTTTTGTTGGTATTTGTTCATGCAAAATTGTGCCTCATGATGTCTCTCTATTAAACAAATTTTTAACCACACAAAGGTAAATGTCATGTGATCAGTAATGCGAGTGACCTCTGGTAGGAAGACGACACTTCCGCCCAGTCCAAACTGTGTTCACGGATGACAATTGATAAAATTGAGAAAAATTCAGTTCAGAATCCATCGGCAGGTTAAAATGGTTGTCAATATGTATAGTTGACAAAATATCATTATGGATTGTTATTTTGATAGTAAGGAATTCTTGGGAATAATCACAGCTTCATGAATGTCATAATAATGCTGTATTGAAAATGACAAGTACACGAATCATTAATTCCTTCAGGTGACATTCTTTCTAGAACAGTTTTCATTATGGATGTTTCGAATTCCTCATGATTCTGGGAGAGTGGCCTGCCTAAACTAAGGACATGTTTAACTTTTATCATGCCATTGTCATGACCAACAAAAGATATGGCTGAAACGTTCACCGTTGTTGTTTGGTTCATACAACTATTTCCTATGATCCGTATTCAGCGAAGTGAAAATCAAACGATGTTAATGTCCTGTGACCGGAATCCACGAACCATAGCTAGTATTCCATTTCTGGTGTATAGGAGACTGCCTGACAAAAAAATTGTAAAGATCGAGACATCTATCGCATGTTACAGTGGTCATCAATATGTATAATTGGAATAAAATTATTATGGATTGTGATTCTGATAGTGAGGAATTCTTGAGAATTCAAAGTTTGTTTCAAAGTAGACATAGTAACACATTGGTTTCGTTATATGACATTACAAAGTGTGGATCTAATGTTTCTACAGGGTTACAGACATAACTAGGTCTAACTCTAAAAACAAAAGATTTTTTCAACACTGTCTTTTACTTTTACATTTTGTTTATTTCCCTAATGATATTATGTTAGTTCGATTATAAACTACATAACTACAATAGACTTAGGTATGTTACAGTGTGTAAATTATGTTTTCAGGGTTGCCATATTGGAAAATAAATAAAGGTGAGCATTAAAAAATATTTGATTTTGATGTATTGCCATCTTTACAACCTTCACACACCTCTTGTATCTCATGTACACAAACAAAACTTAGATCAATATATGCTGTATTAAATTTGCTATTTACATGTAAAAAAAATATTTAAAAATCTCTTAAGAACAAAAACATTATTGCATTTTCCAAATAGCCATATTTGGTTGTTTTTGGTTTTATTTAATAGAATAAATACCTTTACAACTTTCTCACACCTCCCTTATCACAAATGCAAAGATACAAATTACACACATATTTGCAGTATGCATTATTTATTTACATGTGCACATTTTTTAAAAAATCTCTCAAAACAAACAAGTTATTGCACTTTGCAAACACCTAACAAAAAGAAACAAAACTCAAATTTTCAAAAAAGAATCCGGTGGCAGGAAATAGATTGTATTATTTTAATGCAGCTTGTTGCAGTTAAACAATCTGAGATATCACTTATCCTCCAAAGTCATCTTGGATCCCCGTTTCCCCCCCCCCCCCATACATTACCAGTAACTTTCAATAATTAATTTTTTTCACAATTAAGTCTTTATACTGTCACAAAAACAACTTTAGCTTTCTTGTTATAGTGTTGTTTAGGATCTAGCCATCTTGTAGGTTTAATGTTCTATCACTTCTAAATTCATTTTTTGGTGTTCTCCATACTATTCTCAAAATCCTTCTGTAGCATCTTATGTCGAAGGCAGCAACTCTCTTTATCATCAATTTATTAAGTGTCCATGTTTCACAGCTGTACAGGAAATATGCTTGCTCTAATCAGATGTAATTTAGCTTTACAGCTAGTGCCTTTTCAAAGATTTCTAGAAATATATATATATATCCTGAAATAGTTCTGCAAACAGTTGTTTCTTGTTCTACTTGTGTTCGTTCTCAAACTCCTTCAGATTATTTGGATGCAGTTCTTAGAATAGAATGCATTGTGTCATGGTTTACAGCTTATCTGCAATATCTACATCTTTCGGTCTGACACATGCAATGTCAACATGGCTTATGGGTCAATTTGACCTATATTAGGACAAAAAACATCATCCAAAAACCTCCTTAGTTGCCTCTTGCAACATGCATGGAAGTTAAACAGTGCCGCTATTCTTTGCTTCCCTTTTTGAGCCCTATCAATGCAATTTATAAAATATTATTTCTATTCTCATGTTAAACATAAAGATGATCTGTGGGTAGGCATAGAATACAGCTGCTTGGAAGAGAGCGGTAGAATGGGAACCATGGAAGGGAACCATGAGAGGATACATGGAAGGTGAGCCACATTGGTGTACAGTTCAGAAAATGGTAACTAAGGAAGGTGAACCAGATTGGTGTAGAGTTCAGAGATTGGTGTACAGTTCAGAAAATGGTTATTATAGAGAAGAACCACTGACTTTTTCTTACTGCTCTAAGCTGATGATGAGGACTAGATCACATGATGACAAATAGTTGTGGGGTGTGTGTCAGGGTAAGAAAAATCTATCTTTCCATACACCAATAACCCATCAGGGTTGTACCACATAGATCACCACACAGTCATCCAATGATTTCTATCTTCAGCGATGCGGATGAGTAAGGAAAAACAAATGCCTGTATAGTCTTTGATGTTGCCCTCTGTTTCTTCCACCTTTGACTGTTCCCAGTGGTATTATTTTTGACAAGGAATAATGTCTGCATACATGTCCTAAACGTACAAGTTTTCATCGTTTTACTATTGAAAGTAATGATTCTTGTGGACATGTATGGATCTATATTTTATTTCTTACATACACATTTGTCTTATACTCTTTATAGGAGATAAGCAGAATTTGTCTGCAACGTTTGTATTTGGAATAACGAGTGTCCAACTCTCACAGCCATACATCACAAAAGAAAGAAGAATGTTTTATTTGTTTGAATCCCCATAAATTATTACACTTAAATCGAGCTTTTATGTTCTAGATTCCTTTGTCCAGAAGTGTTTTTTTTCTCCTTCTTTCTCAAACTCTCACCGGATCTCTCTTATAGTAGGACAATGGTCCTACTAGATTTCCACAAGATTGACAGAAAACACCAGAAAACTCTGACAATAGCAGGTAGACATCAGTGAACTCTAAATACTAATTAATGTTCTGTTCACATCTTAATTATTTAGCATAGCTATGTCAGCTTAGATATTTACTTCAATTAAGACTGTTGACAGTGTTATACTGATGTAATACCTGGTCTATATCCCCAAACTGACTATGAATATCTTGAGAAATGTGTCGTAGAATCTGTGGCATGGACTTGGTCTGCTTTACAAGGTTCAACAAGAATGACAGAAGCTGCTTACAGGCAGAGGCATCATCTACAATAAATTAATAGTTTAAATAATAGGATGCCCCATGATGTATAACACTATTTAACCCTTTCATCCCAGCCTATCAGGAAAAACTCCGGGCTTCATGCCCAGGGCAAGAGAAATAACTCCGCAAAAATAAGAGGTGATTGTAAGAAAATTGATATAAAATACAATTTGCAATCAATTTGTATGATTCTTCTTCTTCTTCAGCGGTCATTCTCAAACTGCCACTGGATTTATCTTGTAACAGGACAATGTTACAGATTTCCAGTTGAATGTAGTCCAGAGAATGGAAATGCGTTGTGTTGCCGTTTTATTTGCGCCAATGGCCCAACACATCCGTCTTCTGCGGTAATTTGTATGATTCAAAGTCTATTTAACAGATAAATGAAAGAGGTACTGATCTCTACGCATGAATGATTCACGTAGAAATAGTGAAAGATAGGCCTGGTCGTAATCAAAGCAGGGTAATCTGGATGAATGCAGATGGACCAGATTTCTCATGAAATTCATCAATATTGACATAGATCAGCTGGGGGGAGAACATCATCCATTAGGCCTACACTAGATGTAGATCAATGATCATTGCTATTATAACTCCTAGATACTGTACAAATTCCCCATTCAATATCTTCATCTTCTGCGTTCGTTCTCAAACTCCTGCAAATTAGCAGGATGTAGTCCAGAGAATGGAATGCGTTGTGCCATGGTTTACAGCATTGCTGCGATATCTGCGCCTTTGGGCTTGACACATCCAACTTCAGCATGGCTTTGGGTCACTGACCCAATATGGAATGGGACAGCCAGCTCCATCCCATAACCTCTTTAGTCGCCTTTTACGACATGCGTGGAAGGTAAACAGTGTTGCTATTCTTTGCTCCCCTTTCGGGGCCCCGGCAACACGCGGGCGATTCAATATCTGATTCATTCACAGTCTCTAAAATTCCATTAAAACAATTGCATATTAACAACATCAGAATCATAAATTCTTACAAAGTTTTGAAGAAAATCGAAGGTCATATTAACAAAGTCATAGCGCTTATACAACAGCTGCTTTCAACGTTTGGAAAATTACACTGTGTGCCACCATTACCGGTAATCAAGTCAGTGCTAAATTTAGCATGTCTATTCGCATGGATAAAATAAGAACCGTCAATATATATACCACCATGTGTATGTGAGCGGGTACGGAGCATATATATAACTAATGGATACGAGCAGGTAGGGGAGGAAAGGGTTAAACAGAAAGTATTTATAACACTACGCAAGTGCCCACATGTAAATAGTGCTCAATTATAACACTACGCAAGTGCCCACATGTAAATAGTGCTCAATTATAACACTACGCAAGTGCCCACATGTAAATAGTGCTCAATTATAACACTACGCAAGTGCCCACATGTAATTAGTGCTCAATTATAACACTTCGCAAGTGCCCACATGTAATTAGTGCTCAATTATAACACTTCGCAAGTGCCCACATGTAAATAGTGCTCAATTATAATGTAATTTCTTTATGTTGCTGCGTGATCTCTTGTTAATGAATACAAGTAAACTTTGGAAATGGGTTTTTAATGAAGTTTTGCCAATCACTGGTAAAACACTTAACCTTTAGCAAGCCAGATTAAAAAATACGAAACGTCTCCCTGCCACCGGATTCTTTTTTGAAAATTTGCGTTATTGATGGTGACCGTTTGGAAAATGTGATAATTTTTTGGTTGTTAGAGATATTTAAATAATATTTGCACATATAAATAAAGAATTGAATTATGCATATATTGGTGTAATTTATGAACGTGTGTGTGTGATACCAGACGTATGAGAAAGTGGTAAAGATGTTTTTCACAAAAAAACATATATTTTATAACAAATAAAGAGGAAAAAAATTAATAAAAAAATAACACCTTACTTATCGAATTCCTTGGCAACACTGTAAACTAAATCACTCAAATCTGTTGTATTTATGTTCTTAAACTGCGAAATTATCAAAATATAGCAGAGGGAACTGTATAAAACATGTAGATTTGCAGTAAAATCGTTCTTTGAGCTTAGGTCCAGAGTCATTTTTGGTGCCACTTCAACATATTCGATATCAAACGTCTACAAGTCTCCAAACCAACGCGGCATTCTGTATATTCACTGCTGTGAAACTAAATAACTCAAAAATTCATGATTCAAGCCACGATTCAATGTTATTTTATTCAAAATACGATGAAAGAAAGGTCTATAAAACCGGTCCACCATCATGGCATCGTACCGGTGTGCAGATGTGGTCAGATTAATTGCTATAAAATTTCTATCTTCTGGCTAGCCATTGTTATAACGATCATGTCGGACGTAGGAATGAACCGTCTTCAACAGCGCATGTTCCCGAGTAGCCAATCAGGCTGTGGGGCGTCTATTATAACGATATCTCATTGGATGGAGTATGTCGCCAACGGCGCTAGTCGCCATATTGTTTTTCGGCGTCCGGTGTTAATATAGACGCGGTGAAGGTTAAAACATAAATATTGACGTTTCGACTAAAAGGCTCTTTATCAAGAAGACAAGATAACACAAGTCACTGTGCCATTTCTTACTTGTCATTTGTTTGAAGCAGCAGAAAAAGTGAGCATTGTTGCATGGCAGCAGCTGCAATGATTTTTCTAGCACGCATCTCTCAATTTGTTTTCTGAAGCACATTGTCAATATGTAGCTGAATGAGAGATGTCTGTCACAAGTTTTCCTTAATTCTGAAGCACATTGTCAATATGTAGCTGAATGAGAGATGTCTGTCACAAGTTTTCCTTAATTCTGAAGCACATTGTCAATATGTAGCTGAATGAGAGATGTCTGTCACAAGTTTTCCTTAATTCTGAAGCACATTGTCAATATGTAGCTGAATGAGAGATGCCTGTCACAAGTTTTCCTTAATTCTGAAGCACATTGTCAATGATTGTGTAATGAGATCCCACACTATCTTCCACTGTATTTAACATATGAGATTATTTCATTGGTAAGTACCACTGCAATGGTTACCTATTCCTACCATCATGGCCACATTCAATATTGCAGGAAATATAAAAATTTGAATGGCCCGAAAAGAGAAACATAATAGATATTTAAAAGAGACTGATAAATCAAAACCGAATTGGAACTGTAAGCCGCGACACTCTGATGGATTTATTGAGACAAGGATCAGAGTATCCATAGACTTGTGTGCGCTGATAAAAACCTACACTCATAACTCTGTGTCATGTGACGTATTCGTTCCAGAACATAATTTTCCTTATGAATTTCCTGAAATCACTGCGTCTCTGGCAAGCTGTCCCGCGTCCTCAAGCAACATCTGCATGCATTCCTGAATATCTCATCCTTCGACGTCTTGGTTGACCTCTGCTGCCTTCTATCGCTCCCTTCAACAACACTCTTTCCATGCCATTGTATCTCTTCACAAGGCCGAAAAAACCTAACGTGCACATCCATAAGGAAATTCTTAGCACAATATTCCTGTAGTTCATAACACTACCAGGGGATAACATGCACCACACATAACACTACCAGGGGATAACATGCACCACACATAACACTACCAGAGGATAACATGCACCACTCATAATCCTACCAGACGATAATAACATGCACTCATAATACTACCATAGTGAACGAAAGAAGAAATAATACTACCATGGGATAATAACATGTTAAAATCCTACCAGGAAATAATAATCTGCACTCATCACAATACCAGGAAATAATAATCTGCACTCATCAAACTACCAGGAAATAATAATCTGCACTCATCAAACTACCAGGAAATAATAATCTGCATTCATCAAACTACCAGGAAATAATAATCTGCATTCATCAAACTACCAGGAAATAATAATCTGCACTCATCAAACTACCAGGAAATAATAATCTGCATTCATCAAACTACCAGGAAATAATAATCTGCACTCATCAAACTACCAGGAAATAATAATCTGCACTCATCAAACTACCAGGAAATAATCTGCACTCTTCAAACTACCAGGAAATAATAATCAGCACTCATCATACTACCAGGTGATAATAACCTACACTCATAACACTACCAAGTGATAATAACCTACACTCATAACACTACCAGGGGAAAGCACCACAGTTTGGTTGGTCCTAGCAATTTATTCACACAGCATAAAACTTATAATAATAGTAAATGGTTATAGTAATGATTTACATGTTCCATATCTCTATGTACCATATCTCTATGTTCCATATCTCTATGTACCTGTGATATCTACTAAACTGTAATATAGAGACTACATCTAACCTATAGTTTGATCTGTAGCAACTGTCAGTGTCCAGGTGTACACTTGTTGGTATTCCTGACTTTCAGGGGGTAAGTGAGAGCTCAAGTCAGATATAACAGATAAAAGAGTGGATCCTTCTTTCCAGTTATGGCTTTCTTTATCCTCTTTTAAAAAAGTGCAGAATAATTGCTGTATAGAAGATATGGTAACAATCTAGTTACAGCATCAGGACATTAGTCTTCAGACATATTTATATTGTATGGGAAAAATGACTTATATGTTTCTTAATAGAACATAAATTAAACAGATGAATTTAATTGATATTGTCAGATAACATTTATTTAACTGATATTGTCAGAAAACATATATTTAACTGATATTGTCAGAAAACATTTATTTAACTGATATTGTCAGAAAACATTTATTTAACTGATATTGTCAGAAAACATATATTTAACTGATATTGTCAGAAAACATTTATTTAACTGATATTGTCAGAAAACATATATTTAACTGATATTGTCAGAAAACATTTATTTAACTGATATTGTCAGAAAACATATATTTAACTGATATTGTCAGAAAACATTTATTTAACTGATATTGTCAGAAAACATTTATTTAACTGATATTGTCAGGAAACATTTATTTAACTGATATTGTCAGAAAACATATATTTAACTGATATTGTCAGAAAACATTTATTTAACTAATATTGTCAGAAAACATATATTTAACTGATATTGTCAGAAAACATTTATTTAACTGATATTGTCAGAAAACATTTATTTAACTGATATTGTCAGAAAACATTTATTTAACTGATATTGTCAGAAAACATATATTTAACTGATATTGTCAGAAAACATTTATTTAACTGATATTGTCAGAAAACATATATTTAACTGATATTGTCAGAAAACATATATTTAACTGATATTGTCAGAAAACATATATCTAACTGATATTGTCAGAAAACATATATTTGACTTTTACTTCATTAGACAGAACATATGAATTCACTAAGTTCCGGGACAAATTATCCCCCCCCCCCAGAAAACCATAAAATTCAGCATTCCGGTGCTAACCTCATGCCCATAAAAACCATGTCTCAATGTATGTAGCAAACTGGATATCGGTAACTTTTTACATGTGCTGCATAAAACCTTATAAGTGAAGGTGATGTAGTGCATGTCACATTTAAACAGCAGATGCTATATTCAATAAGGTATTAATTGCTGTGTTTTCTTTAAAAAGCTGATCCCGAAGCTTTCGTAATGCTGCAATCAGCTTTCAGAGAGTCTTGTCTATACATTTTGAAATGCTGCAATCAGCTTTCAGAGAGTCTTGTCTATACATTTTGAAATGCTGCAATCAGCTTTCAGAGAGTCTTGTCTATACATTTTGAAATGCTGCAATCAGCTTTCAGAGAGTCTTGTCTATACATTTTGAAATGCTACAATCAGCTTTCAGAGAGTCTTGTCTATAAATTTTGTTTTTGACAATAAATCTATAGATCTTGGCACAAGTGCAAGAAATCATATGCTGACACACATCTGCACTATCAGAGAAGTTGCTGAGATTGCAGACATCGCCCTGAGAAGTGGCACACAGGGAATTGGATTGTGCCTTATGATAATGCCCCTGCAAACAGGTCTGTCATCACAAATAGGTTTTTGATGAAACATAACACTTCATTGCTCTCGCAGCCTCCATACTCACTGATCTTGTTTTTGTGACCTGTATCTTGTTCCTGTAACTTAAGAGAACAATGAAAGGTAGCCATTTCAATGAAATATAAGAATTCAAGCCAACACAATAAGATAAATAAGAATTATTTCAAAAGAGGTGCTTCTTTCAGTGACAGGACAGATAGAAAAGTCTACAATCACAAGGAACTAACAAGTTTGAAGGAGAGAGAACTAACTCCACCAAAGTTGAATGTGTTGGGCCATTTACACACAAAAAAAACAGCAACACAGCACATTTCTGTTATCTGGACTACATCCTGCTGGAAATTTAGTAGGACATCCTAGTACAAAAGATATCCGGTGGGAGTTTGAGAACTAACCAGGCAGTAAATCTACCTTTTCACTACCAAAAACACGTGTCCTAGAATTTAGTCAACAGCACTTACATTTGTCCAAACAAACTAAAGTTTACACAAGGTCAAATTCAGCTGGTAAACTTCGTATTACATTTGAGCACATTTTATGAAAATTCTTATTCAGACAATCATTCTGTACAGAACTCAGATGGCTGGGACACAATAGGAGTATGGAAGATGCCAAAATACAGAAGGATCAACTTGATAGAGAATTCTAGTCTGGGAAAATATCTTAGGGTCGACCTCTGCTTCAGTACAAAGATGTATGTAGACAAAGTATGCATGGAAATGATAACGGTAGGTTCCATTACAGTAACCTGCCGTCGGGAATGAAGATAACTTCATGTACTAAGCTGCAGCATCTGTTAATGAGGTGGCCAGTTCCCTTCCGTCCTGGAATATGCATTAGACAGGCATTAAGATGGAATCATGGGAACAGGATGCCATGGAAGTGTTGCATGGACTTCATTTATTAATGGCACATTACAAAAGCAACAAATGCTAATAACCAAATGAGATCAGGGTACAAAGTCAGATGAAGACCACGAAAAAAAAAAGATGGATAGAAAACATCAGGGACACCCTGAACAAACATGGTCATAGCACATTTGAGGTCACACATCTGGCCTTGGAACACAAGCTCGAACTCCAATCACCCCTATGTTTAATGGCAAGAGTGGATAAGAAACCACCTGGGGAAAGACAATAGACAAATGCTACGTTTTATTTATTTCCACAGTACACAAATAAAGATACCTGAAACTTTTTTATGTGACCATAAATTTTGCCACTTATTTCAGATTCTCTGATACGTTCCTTTGTCTCAGTCGGTTCCTTTTCTGAAACAATATGATAGAAAATAAAACTTAGAATAACTCAGTCAAAATAACAGCAGCTAGCAATAACACAGCCGTGCTTACACTTAGGGATTATGATGGCTATAACACAGCCGTGCTTACACTTAGGGTTTATGATGGCTATAACACAGCCATGCTTACACTAAGGGTTTATGATAGCTGTATCACAGCTGTGTTTACACTTAGGGTTTATGATGGCTGTAACACAGCCATAGGCCTTGATAATATTTCCGTGGAAGAACTAGAGGCGCTGGAAGATATCGGAATAAAAATAACAAAATTATTTAATGTTTTGACAGTGGTTATTTATCTGCTGACTTTCTAAAATCAACATTTATAGCGTTACCAAAGAAACAGGGAGAAATAGAATGTTAAAGAATACAGAACAATTAATCTTTCCTGTCGCATAAAAAAAATTATGTTAAGGATTATTATGAGAAGAACAAGACGAAAAATTAAAGAGGAAATAGCAGATGAACAATTTGGATTTGTTGAAGGGAAAGGGAAACACAACGCCATATAATATATACATTAAGAACTTTAATTGAAAGATCACTAGAAGTTCAGAAAGGGACACACAACGCCATATAATATATACATTAAGAACTTTAATTGAAAGATCACTAGAAGTTCAGAAAGGAACACACAACGCCATATAATATATACATTAAGAACTTTAATTGAAAGATCACTAGAAGTTCAGAAAGGGACACACAACGCCATATAATATATACATTAAGAACTTTAATTGAAAGATCACTAGAAGTTCAGAAAGGGACACACAACGCCATATAATATATACATTAAGAACTTTAATTGAAAGATCGCTAGAAGTTCAGAAAGGAACACACAACGCCATATAATATATACATTAAGAACTTTAATTGAAAGATCACTAGAAGTTCAGAAAGGGACACACAACGCCATATAATATATACATTAAGAACTTTAATTGAAAGATCACTAGAAGTTCAGAAAGATAGATATATTTGCTGTATTGATTACACCAACGCATTCGACAAAGTAAAACACGACCAGATTATCAAAATGCTAGAAGATATTAATATGGACAGTAAAGAAAAGTAAAGCCATGAAAATGGATAATATAACTAGGAAATATACACAAATAAAACAAGGTTTACGCTAGGGATGTGTATTCTCATCAGATTTATTTTCTCTTCAGCGAGAATATATTGAGATCAATTAAGAATATGCCAGGAATTAAGAAAGGAGGACACAATATCAATAATCTATGCTATGCAGATGATACTGTATTGATAGCAGAAAACCAAGAACATCTACAAGATCTATTAAACAGGATGGTAATAGAAATTGAACAAACAGGTCTTAATTTAACCTTTAGCACGCTGTGTTTACAATTGGGGCAAAGCATTTCGCCGGAATTGTGGCATATATTGATTGCTTAAGTAGAAATCAACCGCCTGATTCGGTAAACCTGATACGGAACAAAAATATCTTGAAAAATCGAGATCGGTAGCTTTTTGACAGAATGTAATGGCAACACTGGGAAGAAAATTTGACGCCATTTTGTTTGTGATGGCAGATTAGCGCGGAAAATGATATGAAGTGATTTTGAGATGGAAATTCAAGCAATTTCTAGTCTTCTGAAAAGATATTGAACAGTTTGACTAAATGGCTTTGTTTGACGACACTAACAGAGATGATGACATATATAGGAGATCGATGTACATGGAGAGATATGATAGCCAATGCTATTCGGCATGGCACTTAATGATGATGAACACAGCTGTGCTTACACTTAGGGTTTATGATGGCTATAATACAGCTGTACTTACACTTAGAGTTAACAATGGCTATAACACAGTTGTACTTATACTAGGAGCTAACTATGGCCATAACACTACTTTTACTTAGAGTTAACAATGGCCACAACACATTTGTACTTACACTTAGAGTTTCTGATGACCATAAAACACAGTTGTACTTACACTTAGAGCTAACAATGACTAAAACAATGCTGTAGTTACTACCTACAATAGAACTTTCTGTGCACGGATCGGACATCTACGAACTCACAAACCAAATTAGACAGTTACCAATTTATTATTATTATTAATTTTTTTCCATCATATTTATTGTTTTTTCATGCCATGCTGATCTTTGCTTGCAAAGGAGGAACATCATCGTCATCACCATCAGATCTAACGATGGCTATAACAATGTTGTACTTACATTTAGAGCTGATAATGGTTACACATGAGCACACCCAATATGTGATAATAAATATTCATGAAATAATCTTCATTAAATGATATTATACTTAGGTACGCTAGACACCGAAGAGTTGCAGTGACTCCAGCAGAACTGGCAATGTTGACCACCAGCCCTAAACCTTCTAGACAATGAATCGCCAGTTTTTTGTGATGTTGGTCTGTACTTGTATTAATTGTCTGGTTTTCTTCAAAGTACAGGTAGAACAATCTAGGAGAACAATTCAAATACAATTTTGATTTTGAGTCAAATATATCAACATAAACACAACTTTTTTTTAATGTTTAATAAAATACAGACAAACTGATTTATAAATGGATGTAATCATATATGCTAACTTCCTGAAGAATCGGTCTGGTTCAGGCCGAAATGACCCTCAAAATTATAAGTTTTAATCCAAAATACTGCAAACAGAGTACTTCACTTTTGCATTGTAAAATTACAGTAGTTGTTCCCCTTTGGCATAAATAAACGGTACTATGATTGGAGTCCAACCCTTGTGGCGCCAATAAGTGCCTACCTGTGTGATTATTTCCTTTGTCTATCTTTATCAATTTATGTTTATCATTTATTAATTTAAATATAATTATATTTAGGGTTAGAATTAGTTATGTAAACATAATTAACCCTAACCCCTAATCCTAAAAAATGAATATTTTAATTATTGATTATTTATTGATATATTTAGATCAATTAACCAAAAAATACGTACGTAGGCACTAATAGAAAACAAGAATTAAAACGGGGGTTCGACTGCAATCATAGTACCTAAGCAACAATTTACATCCTATATTAAAAGTTCATACTAAAGGTCAATACAGATGTATTGAATACTAAAGGTCATATGGGTCATTACAGATTTATTGAATAGACCCTAAGTATATTCTATACAAAATACATAAAACCTGTATATATTCTGTACAAATTGCAGAATTATGTCTATAATATATTATATAAGACATGCCCCTTTTCAGTGTCTCTAAGCATATCATGATCGATTCCCGAATGTGATCACATCTTTTGACCATTAGTCTAACTCACATATTTCAACACTAAAATGATCATATCAAGTGACATATTCTTTCCAGAACGTTGTCTTCGTCGTGGATACTCTGAACGTCTCCATGTTCCAGGCAAGGATGCCTGCTTTGGTCAAAGACATGTGCATACATTCTTCGATGTTGCTGGTCCATTGTCTTCTTGGTCTTCCTCTTCTGCTCTTACCCGGCACTCTGCCCTCTAGAATCAGCCTTTCGATGTCATCATGTCGCTTTAAGTGTCTAAAATACTGTAGCTTCCTTTTTATGATATTTAGAGGCCATCCTTCGTTTAGTTTCAGTAATTTCAAAACTTCAAAATGTTCTTCCTTTTCTCTGTCCATAGGATCTTTCTGTAGCACTTCATTTCAAATGAATTTATTCTTTTGGATATTGTCTTTTTAAAGTCCAAGTCTCTCATCCATATGTTGCCACTGGGAAAACACATGATCTTAAAATGGTTATTTTAGTGTCATTATTACTATTTTGCAATAGCTTTCTCATTTGTGTTATTTGAGTGTTGCAATTGCAAGTCTTCTTCTAATCTCGACTGAACAATCTCCGGAACTGTTAATATTTGCTTCCAGATATTCTAATTTGTTTACACATTCTAGTTCTATGTTGATTATTTGTTTGATCTTTGTTTTGTCTGTTGTCATAATTTTTGCTTCCAGACTTGACCTGAAGCGAATCACACAATTCATTGAAGCTATTGGTGCTGTAACCTGATGTCTGACTGAAGAACAATGAAGAAGAAGAATCATTTGTGTTTTCTGTGCGTTGAGATATAGATTTTGGATCTCGCTTATTTCTTTGTTGTGATTAGCTGTTTCAATCCCTTAGGATGTGTAGTAAGGAGGACTGTGTCATCTGCATATCTTATTTCTGGAATCTTGTACCCACCGATATTTATTGAATGAAATCATTTTCCTCTATGTCCTTCTCTTACATTTCGCATTATATTCTCTGCATAAATGTTAAAAAGATAAGGGGATAGAGTGCACCCCTGTCTCACTCCACTTTGAACAGTGAACCATTCAGATGTTTCTCCCTCCACTCTTACTGCTGTTTGTTGTTCATGATATAGTGTTTCAATAAGATGTATTAGATGTTTGGGGAAGCCTGTGTCTCCCATGATGGACCACAGCTGGTGATATTTAACGCAATAAAATGCCTTGGTGTAGTCTATGAAACACATATGTAGATCTAAGCTGTATTCTCTACATTTCTTACTAAAATGATTCTTGATTCTTCTTGATTAGAAACTGGCTTCACAGCATGCGGGACATTCCCATAAGTGCTCCGCCCTCCGCTCCAGCAGCCATCCCAGTGTGTGTAGACTCATAGTTCCGGTCAGGTGTTGATTGTGTGATCTTCGGGACTTTCCAAAAAATTTACTTTTCCTCCCCTCACCTCTGAATACTCCCATTTCTAACATTCTCTGTATGTGTACGTTCTCAACCTCATTGACATCATCTGCATCTCGAAATGTTGTCGACGTCTGTTTCAGCAGCATTAGACTCTTACTAAAATGATCATCTGATTCAACTTCCATGTCATTATTTTTATTTTAGAATTTCACTCATCATCATCAAGTGCTGTCTCCGCAACGAAGGTTGGCTGCAACGTATCTCCAACATCTCCTGTCTCTTGTCTTGGTGGTGCACTCTGCTAGACTGTAACCTGTTCATCGTGTAATGTTACTCTCCCACTTGTATCTCTGCCTACCTCTTGCTCGCTTCCCTTTGACTTTACCCTCAAGTACTTCAATAAGGTGTCATTTCTTTTAATGTGTCCAAAGTATTTTATTTGCCTGATCTTCATTTCTCTTAGTAGTTCTTTCTTCATATTAAGTGCCTTTAGCACCTCTTTATTTGTTTTCTTCTCTTTCCATGATGTTCTCCCTATTCTTCTATATACCCACATATCAACGGCATCAATTTTGTCTTCTAATTGTTTATTTAGTGTCCATGTTTCTGAGCCATACATAAATATAGAATAGATGTGGCATTTTATAATTCTCATTTTTAACTTTGTAATTTGTTTAGATATTAATAATTTCCTCATGTCATTGAAGGTACTTTTAGCCATTCCTATTCTCCTTTTAACTTATAGTAGAATTTTACTATCTAAATCTGATTCAGAGGATGATGAAATATCTAGCTAATGTTCAACTGCGTGTTCTGCTGTTATACTTTTAGAACAGAAATATTCCTGATGTTTAGTAGGTAGTTTAACTTGAAAACAATTACCAACAACAAAGTATCATCAAGAAATGTATGCCATTTTAAGGAAACATTTTCCCACAATGCAATTGCATACCCCCTCCGAAGACGGATGTGTCGGGCCATTGGCGCAAATAAAACGGCGACACAACGCATTTCCATTTTCTGGACTACATCCTGCTGGAAATCTAGCAGGACCATGATCCAGCTAGATCCAGTTGGAGTTTGAGAATGAACGCAGAAGAAGAAGAAGAATTGCATACTTTGTAACATCAGCAATACTTCTAAATGAGAAGATTATCTTGTTGACATGGGGTATTATTTTGTGAAATCGAAAGTTTTAGTTTACTGGGGTATGCAGTCATTTAATAATACCTATAACCCATCAGGGTCATAAGGGTGCCACACTGGAGGCATCAGTTAAACAAAACGTCCTCCAAACATCTCTATCCTCAGCCATTTGGAGTGTAGAAAACTCATACACAGACCATTCCTTGATGTTATCAATCAAGGTTTTTCTTTTACCGCTTCTTCTCCTTCCACTCTCGACTGTTCCTTGCACAATAATTTTAGTAAGCGAGTCATGTCTCGCTACATTTCTAAACCAAACAAGTTTACGCCGCTTTACTACTGCCAAATGTGGTTCTTGATAACCTGCAAGTTTGTTTATTTACTTCCGGACGAATATATCTGTCTTGTCTGATAGAGGGTTAGGAGTTTGCTACGCCATCCCTTAGGTAAAAGAAAGTGTGCTACTTTGTGTATGTTGTTGAGACCCATAGTCCTATCCTCTTTGATGGCTGCTGTTCTGTGAAGAGTCTCTTTTTCTTTTGCCATTTGGTGCCATTTAATACTTGCAGTAGCAGTGTGTTTTTATTAATTCTAAGTGAATATCTGATATAAGTCCATCATTTGCTTCTTATTGTTGTAGAAAAAAATCCTCATTAACCATATACAACTTTTAAAAAGAAAGCAAGAAACAAATATGAGAAAGCAACTGACCTTCCCAAACTCCAACATTTCTGAAGTAATTTTTCTTTATCAAGATTTTCCCCATCACAACTTCCTTTGTGAGACACAAGGTTAAGTTTCTGTACTGCTACAGATACCATGTGAGGAAAGAATTCTTTGTGTTCCTTGAGTTGGCTAATGCCGGCTTCATTTTCCATATTCTGGTTGCTATTACAGAAACATATCATCAAATTTATCATATTAAAACATATTCTGTATAAGATATTGCTGTCCAACAATTGTTGAATTCTGCGTGTGCTATTTATACATTTAATTAATCAGTTTTTTCCCTGAATGTGTGTCTACCAGTGCTCACAGTTTTAAATAATTGCCAGATAGCAATTTTTTCAGTAGTCAGTAGTTTGTGATGTCATCGCAGAATGCAATTGTTTAGTAGTTTGTGTCGTCAATCTAACAGTTCATTTTCTATTAGCGAAATGGCTGCCGTATCAATGCATTCAAATGATAAAAAAGCAAAACATCTTCTACCGCACTTGACACACAGATATATAGTTTAGGAAAGAGGGGAGGGTTCCTAGGATTAGAATTCTAACCCTACCCTTAACCCACACCCACTAAACTCTAGTATCATCCCTTCTACTCACATGCACATTCACAGCATTAAATCGTGACATAATCTCTGCTAACATTGGCCATTTTGTTTTTTATGGCACCATGGTCTACTAATGCTGTAATTTCAGTGACACAGTGCACACTAGGAATATGTGTATATGTGAACCTGTGTATATGTAGATTCATTCACATTCCATAAATAGGCAAATTATGTGGTACACGCGCATTCAGGCAAAGGACAAATTAAACTTGTCAGAGCTAAGTGAAATGACTCTATACCTAGTGTCAAAACACAGACTAAGTTTGTATAAGTCTGGACTATTTTATTCTCATTAGTCCTTTGTCATGCAAATTGGTTATACTTGTAGTTAAGTTGCTTTTACATAAATATAACAGCAAGTTGCTTTTACGGAAATATAACAGCAAGTTGCTTTTACAGAAATATAACAGCAAGTTGCTTTTACAGAAATATAACAGCACATTGGTTTTACAGATATATAATAGCAAGTTGTTTTACATAAATGTAACAGCAAGTTGGGAACATGACCGGCAGATGTGACTAAATCATGTCATAACAGTCCAACTTTTGTAATGTTATGAGCAGAGCCATGTAAGTCAGTGCTATAATTTGCACATCTTCCATGGCGTCACAGAAATGTCACTTGACTAGCAGATGAGTCTATGCTAAAATGGGTAATGCAATCACAGATTTCTGTTACACTAGCTAACACTATTCGTAACATCATCCGTGAAACCACCCCCCCCCCCCAACAACTACACATCCTACTCTACAATGATAGAACTCTAACACCAACTAAAATAAGCTGTCTCTTCTCTAAACTATATTTGTCAACTGCTATAACAGTTTCATTTTTTACGAGCCCATGGTTTGTTCTGCTAAAACTTGGTCACATCTTCCAGACGTGAACCGCAAGTTGCTTTTACAAAAATATAACATTATCAAGTTAAAAGAGTCAATATTTTTGTAAATCTACAATATATAGCACCTAAACTTCAGTATATAAAACTGGGTGCTACATTACCGTTAAAATTCTGGAGGGAGTGGGGGCGTCCTGTGTCAGGCAGTGTTATTTATACCGGTTACATTTTGTTAGCAGAGTATGAATTTTCAAATAATTTTTTTTTAAATTTCAAATCACTGGCATCTATCTTAAGCAGACTTCAACACAGAAGAAAATATCACCCCCTCGCGTTGTTAGCTCGAACATTTTTAGAATGTCGCAAGCAAGGGGAGGTGAAGAAATTTATTATTCAGTGTTACCTGACATCGAGCTGCACAAATATCTTTGTCCCAAAACTGGCAGCTATAATATTTTACAGGTGGCTTATTACTCGTAATATTGAAATATTTGCTTTGAAATATAAAAAGTCATGAGTTTATAAAAACAGACAGAAGGACTACAAAAGAGTCCGAGTAATTTTTTTAGGCTGTAGTAATAAGGACCTCCTTGCTACAGCCGCAACCACAACATATATGGTCGAGATTTAAAATTGTACCTTTTTAGTCCTTATAAGAGTTTAAAATCAAGCTGTTCGCAACTGAGAGATTTGCAATAACAATTGTGCCACACATTTGATTCTAGATTAGGAACCAACATCATGGCACTGGGGATATTCCCATAAATGACCAGCTCACCAATTCATCAGCAATCAAAGGGTGTAAGCTCAGTATACCAGTCAGTTGATTGTGCGTTCTTCTGATCTTTCCAAAGAGGAGGTACTTTCTTCCAACTCCCTTGGTCATTCCCATTTCTATAATTCTCTGAATACTAATATCTTTTTCAGTCTCCTTGCCACCACTTTGTAGAGCATACATAACAGCTCTAATTAACTCAGCTCTGTCTAATCTTTTCACTTATTGCAGTGCTTGCCAATGTGTCAGCTCTATCGTTGTCTCCTGCATGTCCTAAAAAGTAGACCCATCTGAGTTGCTGGAGAAAAGAGTTTTCTGAGTCAAGAAGACAAAACTGGCTCCATCAGCCATCTACCATACATTACCAAATGAAGAAGTCAAATATATAACAAGAATATTTTGCTTGTATATGGTACTCACTCAATCATGGAGTGTAACAAGTTGACAACGCATTGTAAGGACAAAAGGCTTATTGGAGTTTTAGAACTTGAAGATTTGACTTTCTTGCCAGCAGCAGATGTAGCTTTTTCTTTTAGAACTGTACTCAATTTGAGGTAATTAGTAAATAGCTGAAGAACTTCAGTACAGCTATCAGCACTGCAACCGAGATGAAAACAGTTAAATACAAACTTATCAATCAACAAACTAATAAGTCTTGATAGTTGCTATTTATCAACATGAGTCTATGCTCTTCTTAACATCATAATATGCTCCATACAACATAATACACCAACAGATTTCTTGAATCCAGACATGTCATGGGTAAGCCATTCTAATATTATTTGTCTCCATGTCTCTCTAGGTCCTCCTCATCCTTTCTATGACTATTTAAAAGCCATATATCTGGACTTTTGCTTTTTCAATATATACTTAAGTATCTCCATCTCTTCTTTCTAATTTCCTTATCAATATTGTTGACATCTGCATTAGGACTAATCACTCAAATCAAGTTAATGTGAGTCTGCAAAAAAAAAATATGGTACAGTAAATAAATATAAGTAAAAAATTGGTTGAAAAGCTGTTTTATGTTGAACAAATACAAAATAATCAAAAGTATATATAGAATAATGTAATACTCTCATTGTTCTAGTCTTATGACTATTTTGTTGTTCCCTTTTGTGTTTGTTCATTCTTAACTTGATAAAGACTTTCTGGTCAAAACATCAACTACATATAAATGTTCAATGTAAAACTGCATTTCAACCTATTTTGGTTTTACTTATATTTATTTATCTCTAAATTTGATACTTTTTGACACCAGCAGATACTGAGTATCCATCACTTCCATTTTCTTTTTTTAAAGCTGTCGGACTGTCTGCTTTTGTACTTGCTTCATATGTCTCAGGTCTATACAACAATTAAAACAGTGCATTTGCCCAAGATAAAATAAGTACTGTTGACAGTGGTGAAATGGGGTAAAATGGCATCATTTAGACCAGCGGTTCTCAATATGAGCCATAGGACTATAGGATTAGCCATAGGATTAGCTGGGTAAAAGAGAGGAAGGCAGAAATGATTATAAAATGATGGAGTAAGCAGAATTTAATGAGATTTTGCATAGCAGTTTAAATATTGAACTACATATGGAATTTATAAATTTCATTTCACCAGGTGTTGCCATTTACATGTGGTGGCATATTTCAATTTTGTTTGTGAATGTATGACTACTATAATTACAGAAGAAATTAATTATACAGTAAATTTTTAATGATCCAGATCATGTACTAGACTCAAATTTACATTAAAATTGTGCGCAGCATTCAAATCAAGGCACAAACAGGTTTGGTTTTGTTCCAAATTTTACACCAAATGGTCATGTACGTAGTTTCATTATTTTTAACACAAACATCTTCAGTGTTTGTGTACATACATTCTATAGACATATTGAACATTTTTGGGTGCAATTGTGATGCTAATATTTCAACATTATGTTATTACGTTTCTAAAACACTTCTGAAAATTTCATGCATATCTGCAAAATAGTTGTAGTGTTACAAATTTTAAAACGGGCATGTATTTTGAAACGCACTATAGTTGATTATTCTCTGTCAGATTGGTTTACCCATCTGCAGTGATGGTAATGATGGCAGTGATTGCAATGAAGCTGACATGAAACTGGTGCTCATTTCTTTCCCTCTCGCTTGTTATATAACAAGTAAACCTGTCTTACATGATATTCACAAAGATATGCGAACAGATCAGTACCTCTTCCATTTATCTGTTAATCGGACTTAGAATCATACATTTTTATGATTGCAAACTTTATTTTTTATTAATGTTCTTGCACAATGACTTCTGATTTGTGAGGAATTATTCCCATTATCCTGGGAATAGCCCAGATATTTTTCCTGATCGGCCGGGGCTGAAAGAGACAAATTATTAAAAATAATCATCCACAACTGATCAAACAACTAAATATGACCAAGGAAAATAATCAGGAAAAAAAGTTCTTGTCTGGAATGCGTTTCTACCTATTTGGTTATTTCCCTTGGCTCTGTTTATCAGTTTATGTTCATCATAAATTTATTTAGTTATGGTTAGTTATGTAAAACACAACTCTCCTAACCCTAACCTAATTAATATTTAAATTAATTATTGATTAATTACTGATATAATATTTTGATTAATCATCCATAAAATAAGCTGGTAGATAAGTGTTCCAGATAAGAACCAAAGACAGACACAGGATTGTCTCCCTTTTTATCCTATTAATTTGCTATGTATTTCGTAAAATATGTAGGCTTGTCTCCTGGGACAGAACCTTTATATTTTATAGATATTTTACAAGGTTATAAATTTGTTTTTTTCACTGCAACTAAACACTTAATGCAATTACACAAGTCATACAATCAGAAGTACAAACATACGTTTGCTTTCCTGTTTCAAATTTGTATTCCAGAAGCACATCATACAGGCCAAGTAAAAGAATACCATAAATGTTGTTCTTTACTCCGACGCTGTTGCTGCATGAAAAATCAGCACTCTTATCCTATTGAGGCATGGTAAAGAAAACAAATAAATTGTGAAAGAGAATGTAACATGAGCAAAAGACATATTCTTTAAATGCCAGTCATATTTAAATCATCACGGTCTGCATCAGTGTTTCCCCAACCTTTTTTATTAACCATGCCCTAGTCTTCCTAAAAATTCTGATGAATGAATAATGGGAATGATCTGGTTAATTGTTGCTTACTGCCTACAAAATTTATTAAATTTATCTTGTGAGCTGTTATAGAAACAGTTTTTTATCTTCAGCATGCTGTCAGCGACTACTGTTGCTAGGCTCGATGTAATTTGAGCGGCTGTCAGCAATTTGAATCCCCGTTGCTATGCACCTCTGGGAGCCGCGTAGCGCAGTGGTTAGGACACTGGTTTCACATATGAGTGGTCCTTGGTTCATTCCCCAGTTGAGACAGAAATTTTTTCAGACAGCAACAGCTCCAGGATCGACCCAGCCTTAATTGGGTACCAGATTAGTCTGGGAAGTAAAGACTGTGAGGAAGAGGAGATGGCTACTGCCCTCATATAGCAGAGTCACTGAAATGTGAGATCGTTAACATTTCACACCCCTACAGTATTTATTAACTTTATGTACCTCTTTGAGCAAAGAAATAAAAATTGTAAACTGACATTATTCATCCTGGTAATACAGAAAATGAAAATAGATATAATTTATCTTGATAGTGAGTATTGTTTAGCCATCTCTGCAATCTGTCATAATTGTTCAAAACAGCAGTCATTTTTTAAGAATATTTTTTTAACTCTGATTATGATGATGAAGAATTTCATGGTTTTAGCTCCAGATAGAGGATGGGGGATGGGGGGCTGAGGATGGGGGACAGTAGTTCTTTGTCAAGTGTATTTCATGAAATGGAATAGTCTTAGCCAAATTAATAGCATTATATCCTGCATTGAATATATCAAACAAAATATGTGATTCACACATGTATGGTTCTTTTATTTTGCATTTTTAATTTTCACCATTTTCTCACATATCACACATACACCAACAAAACGCACATGATAAAATTCAGTAACTGTTCTTTTACTTCCAGTTTTTTTTTTAAAAGGCGAGGGGGGTATTGCCTTTTCCAAATACCTTCTATAAATAACATTTTAAATATAAAACAATATGAATATTGGAATATAAAACACCAGCTTTCATCCTTTATCCAGAAAAGATAGACATTTGCTTCCTATTTCATCAAAAATTTTGGTACAAAAGTATTTAAAATAGTGATTTTACTCTTAAGGTAGATCCATGGCATGCACCATCCTGCTGTTGGGAAGGAAGATAACTCTTCATGTACTAAGCTGCAGCAACTAATAGGTGGGGTGGACAGCTCCCTTCCTTGCTGTATTTACCTTCCCTAACTCGTGTCAGCTACCCATTTACAGCTGGGTCGACTGGAGGAGTGGTCATGTCAAATGAGAAATCAGGACCAGGAATTTTTGTGTCCGGTTTCAAACCTGGCACGTTGTGACTCGTGATAGTTAGCTATCAATCAGGTTACCGCTTTACTCACCAGTTCAAAATCTTCCATTTCAGCATCAATAATCCTTTTTGTAAGGTTTATCAATATTGTCTGAATTTGTTTCTGCAACTGGTCATCATCATCCTCATCATCTTCCTCTCTCTGCATCTTGGACATTATATCTACAGATTTCCTTAAACACTGCTGTGTACAACAAATCAGATGGGCCTGACAAAATAGAAACAAATTGTTAAAAAAAGATGAACTCATAATTCATACACAAGAGTTGAAATCATAGAAATTCTGTTGAACTGGGAAATTATTCTTCTTCATCGTCGTTCATTCTTAAAACTTCCACTGGATTTCTTTTCTAGCAGGACAATAGTCCTACTAGATTTCTAGCAGGATGTAGTCTAGACAATGAAAATATATTGTATCAACATTTTATTTGCACAAATGGCCCGACACATTTGTCTTTGACAGAACTGGAAAAAACCATGAACTTCAATGTTCTCAAGCTCCTACTAGTTCGAAATATGTCTCATAGAGAAAGAGATATGTTGTCTTGTTCTTTACAGATAAAATGTAACACAGAGAAAGAGATATGTTGTCTTGTTCTTTACAGAATTATTTGTCTGCGTTCATTCTCAAACTCCAGCAGATTAGCAGGAAGTAGTCCGGAGAACGAAATACGTTGTGTCATGGTTTACAGCATTGCTGTGATATCTGCGCCTTACGGCCTGACACATCCGACTTCAGCATGGCTTTGGGTCACTGACTCTATATGGGATGGGGCAGTCAACTCCATCCCATAACCTCCTTAGTCGCTTTTTACGACATGCATGGAAGGCAAACAGTATTGCTATTCTTTGCTCCCCTTTCTGGCCAGGCAAAACACGGGAGGATTCTTTACATTTCTCATTCCTATTGCTCAATAACTCAGTTGTACAAAGTATTACATGGATGTACAGTGGTAGCAACCTATGACAATGTTTTATTGTCACTGATTACTAATACAACTAATAAATAATAAAAATACTAAATGTAAACCAATGTCAATGAGAAATAACAAAAAAATAAATGAACAAGGAATTTGGTTTATTATTTTCATTGATATCACTTTACATTTTTTGTTGTTGTCATTTATTAGTTATATTAATAATTAATCAGTGATAATAATACATTATCGCAGCTGTTATCCCTTTTTATTTTTGTTACTGCTGCACTTTCCACCTTGTAGGATATCTTCCGATAGTTTGGTTATTATTTATGGATATACTGCCTGGTCATGCAGGGGTAAGTGAGCAATTAGTGAGCAATTTTATCTTTTTATTATTCAAAAGGTACTGAATTATTATATTGCTTCCTCTTAGTAGGAGATAACTTCTCAAAGCATTGCAAATCTGCTGAGAGTTGGAATCTTCTGGAGAAATCTTCACATTACAAACCTGCTGAGAGTTGGAATCTTCTGGAGAAACCTTTTTAAAACCTGCTGAGAGTTGGAATCTTCTGGAGAAATCTTCACATTACAAACCTGCTGAGAGTTGGAATCTTCTGGAGAAACCTTTTAAAAACCTGCTGAGAGTTGGAATCTTCTGGAGAAATCTTCACATTGCAAACCTGCTGATAGTTGGAATCTTCTGGAGAAACCTTCACATTGCAAACCTGCTGAGAGTTGGAATCTTCTGGAGAAATCTTCACATTGCAAATCTCCTGAGAGTTGGAATCTTCTGGAGAAACCTTCACTTTTAAAACCTGCTGGGGTGCAAAGGGAACGCATTGCTCTTGGCGGACCAAGGGTTAGCAGATAACTAAGATCCCAAAAGTGCCTCCTCATGGCGCACCCTGGTAACAGAAATACAGCAGCTAATGCTGATTCTGGCTAAACCTTTTGGGGATCGTGTCCGTGAATGTGGAGGTAACAGATGGAAAGAGATTTGACTGCAAAAAGACAGTTAATAACTCTGACACCACTGTGCCAACACATGCAGCAACACTGCCGATACACAGTGAAGCTAGAAAGTCTGGTAGAAGCATTGGAGGGCGGCCAATGTAGTCGGTACGAAGCAGGCAGAAGTTCCAATAAAAATAAAGGCACAATGAGTACACAGAGAAAGATGCACAGCACTAGAGGGCAGCGTCATGTGTAAAAAGCATGGAAGGCGGTTCGATTAAATTGGAACTAAAGTATTGTTTGCTCGAGACAAGCTTCTAGTTACCAGTGATCCCAGCCTGGGCCCAACTCTACTGTCGAGTCTTTCCTATACCGGAAGCGTGCTCGCGGAGAGAAAAGGTTCAGTACCCGATGGGCACAGGCATAGCAGTCCGAGGTGACAAGCCCTGTTCAGCTCTAGAACAAAGCACAAGTTCCTAACGTTCCTAAATATGTGTACAGATTCAGACCTGGACGAGGGGCTCACGAAGTTGGTGAATAACACTTCGGCTAAGAAGACGAACGAGCTCGAGCCCAACTCTTCTGTCAAGTTCTTCCTAAACCGGAACCAGGCTTGAGGATGAGAAAAGGTTTAGTACCCGATGAGCATGGGCACAATATGTCTAATTACACGAGGCATGTTCACTGACTGCGGAACGCCTCGTGCAGGACAGACGTGAAAGACAAACCGTCTCGGCATAGAGTCAGTACACATTCACCGTCTGGCGACAGATAGGAAGGCTGTCACAGGCTAGGGTAGCCCAGCCGAATTGTCAAGGCATGCCGAAATCGGATGTGCTAGGCCTACAAGGCGCATAACGGTGGCACAACGTAATCACGCTGCCGTCGGAAATCGCACGGATATCCGTGCTGGTTACAAATGGAGCTAACGCAAAACAAACAAACAAACAAACAAAAAAAATCTGCTGAGAGTTGGAATCTTCTGGAGAAACCTTGACATTGAAAACCTGCTGAGATTTGGAATCTTCTGGTGAAATTTTCACATTGCAAACCTGCTGAGAGTTGGAATCGTCTGGAGAAACCTTTACATAGCAAACCTGCTGAGAGTTGGAATCTTCTAGAGAAACCTTCAAATTGAACAGCGCTGATTTCCATGGATACTGTCACCTAGGGACATGATTTGGTCTGCAATGTCCATGGGCACAGTGAGTGATAAACCACCACTGTGTGGAGAAGATACTCACTTGTTTGCCTGGCAACAGATAGTAAGACTGTCACAGGCTAGGTAAGCTCACTTGAATTAAAAGCCTGCTGAAAATGGATGTGTTGGTCCAGAAGGCATAAAATAATGCAGCTCCAGTGTGAAACTAGCAGCACAACGTACTTAAAAGCTCCACAGTGAAAATCACATGCACTTTCATGCTGGTTATCAGAGAGTGAATGCAGAAGAAGAGGAACCAGTGTGCCTCTACCAGCGTGCATATTATTCGCCATCTGCTGTAAAATACTGAGCACCTATTGGTGTATCATAACATTGATTCAGATAATCACTAATCACATTGTTTTTCAGCATATATCTCACTAAAATTATCGCATATGAAACAAGTTTAGGACACTGAATTTGACAATGAAAGTATTTTTCAGACTTACTAACGGCTCAGCCAAATAGACCTGGTCACCTTGAGCTATAATACAAGATTCCATTCGAACTGGAGGACAAATGTCTTCATCTTGTTCGTAGTATTTCTTAAGCTAGGGTGAAAATCAGACATAAATTTATGAATTTTTTGTTTAAACAATCTTATCTATATCATCTATAATTTCTTCCAACCTCTAGAGTAACACGTGGATCTACTGTCCTGTCCTGGAGGCTGTTCGTGGGTGGTAATGAGATAGCAGCCAGGATTGCAGGAAGAGCACCTACAGTTGGTGAGGCGACAATGGATAAAGATGTATCGAAGTAGCTTAAAGAATGGCTACTTGATGTGGTCCCACAATTTGGGAGGGCTGCTTGTGCGTTAGTGAGTGTTTTCAACCAGCAAGCCACAGGAACTGTAAGCATGAATACCCTTTGAGATCCGCTGGGGGAGACTGAACACCTATGGGCTTCCCCAGAGTGTAATGATGTCTGCTCAGAACAATAATCTCATCACTCTTGCACATTTAATATTTACAAATCTTACCAGTGGCATACCAAAAAAACAGTCATGCTTTAGATTTCTCTTCCTGTGAAAATCCCTTCAACAGTCCTGATATAAATGTTTCATTTATAATGTGCCTCCCTTCAGGGCCATAAGATGCATTCATAAACTCCACCTAATACAACCATGCCTTTAAGATAACAAACATTGTCATAAATGATATAGTCTGTCAAGAGCTACTTGATCACAGTTAAGAAATCATTTACTATTATCTTTCTTATCTTACCAATCAATTTTAGTTTAATTTTGCAGAAAATGGATGTTCTGAGCCAAAATTTACATACATTGCAATTTTTGAGAAGTATGCACACATTTTCTTTAGAAGTGTCTATAATCTATAATTTAAAAGTGGAGCACTTGGGCGTATAGCTAGAACGCTTGCCTCAGAATTCTGAGGTCCCGGGTTCAATCTATGTTTGGGACTAGGGCGTTTGTCTTTTGGATGTGCAATACAAAAATTCTTCCTGTACATGCTGCAGAGACAGATGTGGAAAAGCAGCCTTTATTTTCACAGTCAAAATAGCCTCCAAAATAACAGGAATACACGTAGTAATGAAATTTTTTTTAAAAATAATTTCTAGCAGTTAAAAAAAAATTACATATGCTAGGTCAAATAGCCATATTTATCATTGCTGAACCCAAATCTACAGAACATTTGCAGCTAATTCTGTATTCAGAATATTTGTGAGCCTTTATATTTAATCTGTATATGAAACATCTTACAGATGAACTTCAATAGAAAGTTGTATTATTTCGTGAATACAGTGTTCATTACTCATATCAAGATGTTCAGATATGTCGAAGAGTTAAGTGATTCTCTTGGCAGAAGTATGCTCCTTTGTTGAGAGGGACAGTGTACATATGGTGTAAACCAAAGTAAAATAAAGTCAGTTCTCTGCATCAATTTGACCATGTTTTAAAATTCCATGTAAGCAATATATATTTTACAGCAGCAAAGTTTATACATATAGCTACTGTAGACTGTTTTTTTCCAGTATGGATGTGAGAGCTGGACAGTAAATGTAAACATGGAAATAAGGATTTGTGCTTTTTAATGTATAAGTGCTACAGACGTCTCTTACAAATCAGTTACCCCGAACGGATACATTTTAAAAGTGTTTGTTCTCAAACTCCGGCTGGATCTCTCTTGTAGCAGGATAATGGTCATACTAGATTTCTAGTAATTCACAGAATGGAGATGCGTTGTCGCCTTTTTATTTGCACCAACAGACCGAAACATCTGACTTTGGTAGTATGTAGAAGATAAGACGAATGTATGCGTTCCAGACCAATAAACCAATAAAAACATTTGATTTACCTGAGCCAAAAGCATGTCCAATACTGGATTCATTAGCTGTGAGTTTCTGTGTAGGACATCACATAGTCCCTGGACAAAAATAAAAATGTATTTTAAAAAAACTACCTGATGAAGTTCATATATTTTCATATGTAAATTAACAGGACAAATAACACTAAATGAAAGAGCGCCTATTTCAATAGTTGTGGCTATGTCAATAGTTATCAAGACAGCGGTAAAAAGGTTAAGCATGCGCAACAATTGCTAGCTTTGAGCTTGGTGACCAGCAAGTAACTACGAGAACCAGCTGTCTTGCACTGCTGGTCTACTATACTATGATATGGTTATAGATGTCAACCAGGGTTGCAAAAACACTAAACGTAATAGTTATTAAATGCCAGAAGTTGGATGGGTCGAACATTTGCCACATACAAAAAAACAGCAATAAAATGCATTTCCGCTCTTTGGACTACATCCTGCTCGAAATCAAAACAGATCATTTTGCTTCTATATAACAAATCCGGTGGGAGAATGAATGAAAAACAAAATCATGGTATATGTGAGCTCAATCTTCTTCCTCAGATCCTGAATGGTACATGCATTTAACAACTTTATCACTTTAGCTAGTTCTTCTTCTTCTTCAGCGTTCATTCTCAAACTCCCGCTGGATCTCTCTTGTAGCAGGACCATGGTACTACTAGATTTCCAGCAAGATGTAGTCCAGAGAATGGAAATGCGTTGTGTCACTGTTTTATTTGCGCCAATGGCCCGACACATCCGCCTTCAGCTGGAGCTAGCTAGTTAAACACATACCATACTTATAGCTAGCTAATTAAACACATACCATCCATTAAGCAGCCCCAATCCCAGTTATACAAACATACTTGAGCAATATTTTGTTAAAAATCCCCTTAACGCAGAATAAATGCACTGTAACTTGATATGTCTTAATTCAAGTAAGCAACTGTAACAAATTCTTCAGTCATCATTACCAAGATCAGAACTCATACTTTTAAAGAAGATATACACACAAGATATGAAAAAAATTAAGCAGCCGAAGACAGATGTATTTGGGTCATTGGCGCAAATAAAACGGCAACACTACATATTTTCATTCTCTGGACTACCAACTGGAAATCTTGTAGGACCATTATCCTGCTACAAGAGAAATCAAGAGGGAGTTTGAGAATGAACGATGAAGAAGGAGAATAAATTAAGACTGATATATTGGATATTATATTAATCAATAATATAAGAAAAAGACAACCTTAATTTTTTTGGCCACTTCATGAGACAGGCAGGTTTGGAGAACATAGTCACAACAGGCAAGATTGAAGGGAACAGAGACAGAGGGCGACAACGTGAGAAAATATTAGTTTGACAACTTGGCACGGTAGGAGAACAATAACGATCTTGATACATAATGCTGAAGATAGAGAGCTATGGAGAGCCATGATCACCTACGCCAGCCGGCATGGCACCTGATGATGAAGATATTGGAAAGACAAGGCATTACCACAAGAAACTGGCAGCGGAAGATTGCTTGTTGCCTGTTACCTTTAACGAAACATTCTTGTCAAATCCTTCACTGTTGTTCTTGGAATATAATTTCCACAAACACCGCTACATTCTTTGATGAATGTTCGTTAGTCAACATTCTTCAGCTGTAAGAAACTGAATCACTGTTCGTTGGCTAAATTTGAATGGATTAATTATCCTGCCAGGCAGGGTTATTGACTACCTGCACAGGACACTAAGAATACAAAGAGAATGATCACGGGACCATTTGTTCATTAATTTGTGTACTTATTATATCAGTCGTGACGTCTTGACGACCCTCGTGAAGCATAGGTAACGCAGCACTGGCAGAACTCATTTGAACACACGTCGTAGAACCATGGGAATGGCATGCGCATGAATTATGTTGCAGGGAGGTGAAAGATTAGGAACGGTATAAAGACAAAGGAGAAAGCCATAGCAGATTGATCAAATGCCGTAAATTAGAGAAGACACACAGCAACACATGATGTCACAATTTGTCCCAACATTCCTTGTAAATACAGTGGAAGACTTTGTGACTAAACTTCTCGTGCTTGCTACATCTACCATCACCATGGAGTTTATACTCCTTATAACAGTACAACAATTAATACTGTAAAGATGGAAATATGACAACAGCATGAATAACTTGTTATTTGGTTGCCAGATTTATGTAATGTGTTGAATTATCTTTGTTTATGCGAGATATGCCAAATGTTTAATTAAATAAAATTGAGCAATATGAAACCTTAACAGACATATTTATGAGAAAAGCATAAAATATTACTACCTGATATATGCAGAGTCTGATATTTGCCTGTTGGGTGAAACATCTGCGAAGATTACCCAAAATTTCCAAGCATAAAGCTTCATTGCTGGCTGCATTATATCCAGCATGTACATCCACTTGAATCTAAATAGACACAAAATAATGGTTTTTATAAGATTTCTCTTTGTGTGACTTTTTAAAAAATTTATTCAACTTACGAGAATAATGAAATATTGCAGATTCTATGATTGTGAGGAAATTCAAGTCCAAGTTACGAGAAAATTGTGGGATATTCCAAAGTGTCCACCAAGATTTGTTACCTTCATTGGTTGGAACAAATGTATAAAAGTCACAAGACTACTTTGAGAGAGTACTTGTTACCAACTAGTCTGTAAACATAATGGCGTTCTGGAAAAAATCTTTCAGGTATTGAACAGTCCTCATATTTATTTATCTTTAAATATCCAAAGCTGTAACTCCCTACTGCCACTTTAGAAATTTGCACATCACATTTGCTATTCAGGTCATTAGTCATGCTAGACCACCAAGCTATAATGTACTATTTTAAAAATATTATCCAAGTCTAAGCTTCTACCCACATTTCTTCGCACTGAGACAATATGGTATCCTGCCATTAACATTCCACATAGCTTGTTGTCAGATGACAGTTGAAAGCTTGATTGAGTATGAACATTGCTTTCAGTTATGATATTCTCAATTATTCTTGCACATGAAGCTGCCCTCTAGTGCTGTGCTGCCTTCACATGTACTCTACTGATGAATCGTACTTCTCTGAAAGCATTCTCACTATTCTTGCCATAGTGAGCTTTCTGAAATGACAACCAGATCTTCAGGCCAGTCCTTGCCTTTTGGCTATGGGGACCGAAGTTTATTCAGAGATATTGTTTGTTCATGTAAATAGTTTTCATTGCACTCAGTCTGCACTCCTCGAACACAATCCCTAAAGTGTTAGCCAAATTTCTTTGCACGAGTTTCACAACGATCTGTTTCCAGGGTGCACCATGAGAAGGTGCTTTTATGGATCTTGGTTATCTGCTAACCCTGGGATTACATGAGACCAAATCATATCCCTTTGCAGCCCTTCTGGATCATAAAAATTAGGTACTTCCTGTTAACTGGGCAAATACATTCTATGTTTTCAGATGCACGCACTCCGTTAGCACCGGCGAAGATCTTAATGAGTGGACCTCCTGGTCAGAGAATAACAACACATCACCACACAATCTCCTAAATGAAAACAACGAATATATCCATTGTTCAAGTGAAACTGTTGGTGACAAACAAAAACACTTGCGTTGCTATCCACCATTTTGACCGGAAATCTGAGCTGAAGTCTTCGTGAGTGTAATCGTTGTCACACTGTTTGAAAAATGGCAGCCAATATCATGCGGTCTAAACGAGGTGGCTCAAAAAGGAAAAGTCACCGGGCGGGCGCTAGAAGAACGAGATCGAAAACAGCTAGGCTAGGAATTAAAAACGTGCGTGTGCTGTTTTGGAATGTGGCCAGTGTACACAAGCGTAGAACAGAGCTAGAAAAGATGTGTTATGAGGCTGACGTCATTGCATTGCAAGAAACACAGCTAGGTGAAAGTGGTAATATCAGGATAGCCGGATTTCAGTGTTTCTACAACAGGCGACATCTTGGACAGGCAATCTTAGTACGCGAGGGTTTTAGTGTATGCGAGGTTGATATGTCCAAGTGGGATAGTGACAATATCCAGTTACAGGCAGTGAGGGTCCAGCACCCAATCATGATTGTAAATGTGTATGCCTGCAACACGAGCATTGATCTTCAGGGTTGGAAGATCCTAGGGGAGATAATGGAACAGGAAAAGCAGATCCTCTTTTGTGGTGACTTCAATGCGAAAGGTACATCATGGGGCAATAGTGCTTCGAACAAACAGGGAAGAGAACTTGAGGAGGCCCTGACAGATACGGACCTGGTGTGCCTTAACGATGGCCGTATAACACGGATGGCAAGCAGGGATGGTGATGATGATAGCGCTATCGACCTGGCATTGGTGTCATCAGCTGCTGTGGCTATCTGCAAATGGGACGTGCTGGGGCATCATGGCAGTGACCACCTCCCATGTGTTGTTCTCTTAAAAAATGACAAAAGTAAGCAGATAAGGCCAAAGGTAAGATCCTTTAAATATGATCGAAGAGGAGTGGATGTTGTGAGCAGAATTCGACAAGACAAACGTAAGGCTCAAGTAGTGGGAAATCTGGTGTGGGATAGGCCCTCCTGGTGGAACGAAGAGGTTCAAAGTGCATGGAGCGAGAAACGGAAAGCAGTATCACTATGGCAAAGGGCACGGAAACGTGTTGCGGCTCAGCCCACGGAGGTCGCACAATGGAAACGGAAGAAAGATATCTTAGTCCAAACATCCAAAGATATTGCAAAGTCAGCAAAAGCGTCAAAATGGGACGAATTTTGCAAAGAGATAACACGCGAAAAGTCACTAAAATTGTTCTGGCGGTTACACAAATCCATGAATGGTCTCACAAGACGCGTGACTATTGCCGATTTCCAGAGCGACGATACCGTCTGGCAGAAGACGGACGAGACAAAAGGTGCGGCATTGCTGGCACACTACACCGCACAAATTGGTCAGAGAAATGTGGAGGCATATCAAGAAATCAGGAAAACGCTCACAGACACGTGTAAGAACTTGAGCATGGAAAACCATATGCTAATCACAGTTGAAGAAATCAGGAAGGCACTGAAAAGTACAAAAAATACAGCACAAGGGCCAGATGGCATTAGATACGATGACATTAGTCGAAGAACGGATGAGGAGTTGGGAGAGTTGGCGGACATGTTCAATAATAGCCTTCTAAAGGGCACAGTGAAAGAAGACTGGTTGCACAGCTATTTAGTTCCACTACACAAACCTGGGAAGGACCACACCAGGATACATGGCTACAGAATAATAACTATGCAGAATACGATTGGCAAGCTTTTGGAAAAAATTGTGGCCCGGAAGGTATCGTGTTATCTTGAAAGAAATAAGTGTTTACCAACATTGTTAGGAGGATATCGTCCAGGAAAGAAGACATGGCAAAATGCAGCCATATTTGCGCAGGATGTTTTTGAGGGGTTCGATTCGCGCATGGAGACATGTGCGGTCGCAATAGACCTTGAGGATGCGTACAATAGGGTGTCCTTGGATATCTTGATGCACCAGCTGTTAAATCTTGCAGTTAATCCTTTTGTCGTGCGTTGGGTTGGCGCCGCCCTGATGCACAGGGTTGTAGTTCTTAAGTGTGGTAACTGGATATCTACACCAACGGTTATTAGCCCTGGCCTGCCACAGGGATCGCCTCTATCTCCTGTACTTTTCAATGTATACACAGTACATATCGCTGGCAATCAAATCACAGGTGTTGGCAGAACGATGTCATATGCCGATGATATCCTGGTGTATAGACAGGGCAGAAATCGAGAAGAGTGCGTCGTGGAACTACAGAAGGAGCTGGACAGACTGACAAATTGGTGTCGAGATACGGGAGCAGTGGTTAATCCGTCTAAGGCATTCGTGACGTGGTTTTCCTTGAACAATCACATGGTAAAGACACCCATGCCACAAGTTTCGTTGTCCGGGAAAAGTTTAGAAAGAACTAGCACAATGAGATATCTGGGTGTGTTTTTTGACAGAAGCCTGAGTTTCAGGGAACATGTTGACCACATTATCATAAGGGCAGGCAAAGGCTTAGCAGCAATGAAGGTTATGGCTGCTGCGCAATGTGAGCAAAGATTGTTATTTCTTTTGTACCAGGGTTTGGTAGTGGCTGTGGTGGAATATGCACTGGCAATTCTGACTCTTAGCCAAACTCAGATCGAAAGACTGGATAGAGTCCAGAATGCAGCAATGCGTATCATTCTGGGATGCACAAGAGACACATCGACAAGAGCTATGCGATACCTACTTGACTGCCCAACAGCTGAGCATAGATTACAGTATTGCCGTGCACGGGCGTACCTTCAAATACATGCAGATAAGGAACACCCGTTGCATTCCGAAATACAGAAAGTTAAAGGCAGCAGACTCAAGAGAGGAAGGTCGTGGATAGGACGTGCTGAAGATGTAATACAAAGCGTGTGCCGATTACAGGATGTGGCAGTTGGTGCGGAATGGATAGGTCTACCCACAGATTTCGAAACTTGTTTGAGAGTAGTAATATCACTTAGCAGGGAATGGTGTCCCACAGCTGTGGAGAAAGAAGTGCAGGCTTTAATCAGTGAGAATACCAAAGAGGGGGATGTGATTATATACACTGATGGATCTGTAATTAGGCATGTTCGCAGTGCTTGGGCCTTTACAGCTCAGTGCGCAGGTAAAACGATCAAGGAGGAAAGTGGTGCCTTTGCGGTCACTACGAGTAGTATGACCATGGAGACTATGGTGGTGACCAAGGCATTTGAGTGGCTACGCACACAGAAAGTAATGCAGGTCTGCATCTTGAGTGACTCTATGAGTATGATTAAGAAGGTACAAGTCGGTCTCGTTCGCGAACAGTGGATTGAGGCCTTGAGAAATGCGAGCTTGAAGGCGGTTACATTTATTTTCGTGCCGGGACATGTGGGCGTTCGAGGCAATGAAAGAGCGGATCAACTGGCATCGTGTGCGATTGTGGCAAAGGGCGATGGGGCAATGGATCGCGCTGACGTTTTGAACTCCTTAAGAGATATAACACGCGAGAGTGAGACGAATGTGGATGATGATTCCTTTTCAATGGCTAGGATTAAAGATCAGGGATTGAGATGCGGTGTTGCTAGAGGTGAACATTTTGGAGGGCGCAGAAGAATGATGGTCAACCAGCATAGGACCGGTACTGTCAGCAGAAGTGTGATGGCGGATACACTCAAGGAGAGATCGGAGCAACTATGGATGTGTCCAGTTTGCAGTGATGATGATCCGATGACTAACTATTCTATGTTTTCATGTTATGCAATCACACTTTTAGATAGATTGTTGTGACATCAGCACATATCAAAATATGACATCAATTTTCGTTCACAATGAGCTTTCTGGGAACCAAACAGGTAGTATTTTTTCTACATGAAACATTGCGGGAAGTCTAGACAACACCTAGAAAGTTATCAAGCTGAATTCATGCGGAGGTCATGGCTAGAAATCTAGCATAGCCCATTTGATGCTATTCTGAATGCAATCAATGAATTGTGCTCCCAATAATACATTGCTTCCCTTTTCTATATTTTGTATTTTAAGTTGTTTTTATTTTGCCTTGGTTACAAAATGTAGTCAATTCACAATTTGTTTTGCTAAATGTGTGCGCCTGATTAAAAGGAAAATACCAAAAGTTGTAATGAAATAAATAAACTTTGTCAACTGTATAAACATATTTTCATGAATCACCATATACCTGACTTAGAGCTATGGGCTGACTGACTTGACTGGAAGGTAGGCCACCTGTGACACGAAAGTTTTTTAGAATCATGAGAAACCCAGACACGCCAATCTTTCTGGAGTCCAATTGTCTGTAAAAATAATAACTTCTATTAATTGTAAACTGCACTGTTTTAGAATAAAAATGCTTTATTCATTTACCTTCACTAAACATGCCGAAATCGGATGTGCTAGGCCTACAAGGCGCATAACGGTGGCACAACGTAATCACGCTCCCGGCGGAAATCGCACGGATATCCGTGATGGTTACAATGGAGCGAACGCAAAACAAACAAACAAACCTTCACTAAAGATTTTGCACTGTTCTAGAATCAACAATGTACATTCATTTACTTCCCTAAATATTTTGTTCTTCCCTACAAACTCTCGCTGAATCTCTCTTGCAACAGAACAATGGTCATGCTATATTTCCAGCAGGATGTAGTCCAGTGAACAGAACTGTGCTGTGTCGCCTATTTCATCAATGGCTCAACACATCTGTCTTCGGCAGCGGTGTTTTAGAATCAAAAATGCTTTATTAATTTACCTTCACTAAAGATTTTGCAGTGTTTTAGAATAAAAAATGTTTCATTCCTTTACTTCCCTAAAGATATGACATCTTCTTCATCGTTCTTCAGTTAGATATCAGGTTACAGCACCAATAGTGACCCCCTACCAGCAACATGGACTTATAGCGTCTCACTCGCTTGATGCTGCCAGTCGCTGGACACATTGTGCACTTCAGTGGATATATCAACGCAGTCTGATTTCCTACCCCGTCCTCCTAGTCAGCAACACTGGTTTGGTCAGCGGCCGTGTATTTGCCCAGAAGCTTATTCGCAGCTGGCCTTTATAGAGACTTTTCCACTATCCACCAACTGTGGATGTTTCTGGCAGGAGTCAGTAGCCTCCCCAGGAAAATGAAATCTCTTTATTTCATATAAGTTGCTAAAACCATCATTTAGATACCACCCATGTTTAAAAGACATTTAATCATCCATCAAAAACCTGTACTTGTTCTCAAACCAGTCACTTTTATTTGCCTTTTCTCCCTTTTCTGTTCGTGTGTTGCCAAGGTAAAAAAGGAAAGCAAAGAAAAGTAATACAGACATATTCCGTGCGTATCATAAGAAGCAAATAAGGCAGTTGGGTATGGGGTTGATTCATGGCCCTATGATCTCCGCTGTACGGGAGATGAAGACCCATGCCTTGACTACTAGGAGGGAATTAACCCATTTATCTGAAATATGCTTCAAGATTGCAAAGAAAAATTACAGCAAAGTCCCCTTCGGAGTAGAAGACTGCCCAGCTCATGGCACTGAATAAAATAGAAATCTGGAACTTGCAAAAACTCTGAAATCTTTTGCATGAACAAGAATGCCAATTATCAGGAGCTGAAAGTAAAACTCCACAACCTGGAATAAAGAAAAATGATGAGTGATAAACTCCTTCTTCATTGAGTTCTATCATCACGATCATCCTCAACCCCCCTCCTCAATTAAGGATGTAGGGGCATAACAATAAAAGGTGGCTGCTTTGAGAACATACTTAACTCAATTCCTACGTATGTCCGTTTTAACGTAGCATAGTCTCCCCCCTTTGACTACGTATGCACGGTATAACGTAACTCCATATATAACCTCCGTTATGGCCTTGTTTGGTTCGTAAATGACAACTATTAACTTATTTAGCCATTTAACATTTAGAAATCTGGCTAACAAACGGATACCATCAGCTTGATCAGCAATCCCAAGCATGGTACAATTATTTCAAATTATAATTCAAACAAGTTAGGTTCTGGATTTCAAAATTAGCAAAATGACTTCATGTTGCACTAGCAAGAGAGCTGAATCCTTCAGCAAACATCGGGCTTTATTATTCCTGAGTATTATAATTGGAGATATTATTTTAAGTGATTTCAAGGTAAACAACAGTGCTTTCGATTTTGACAGTGGAGGTTGCCGACTTGTTGAAAATCAGAAAAGAAATAGACCTACACCTAATAGATTAGAGGTAAGAGCTCAAAAATTCTAAAACTGTTCCCACTGCTATTGTTTCTGAAGAATCAGATAGGCCTAGTGACATCAATGATAATCTTGTATTATGTTATACAGAAAATATAGCTAGACCTAATGATAATATTGAGTGGAATAAAAATTTCATTTTTGAAAATTTAATACTTGGAAATATTTCCTGAATTTTCACAATATTTTTGTTCAGTTCTGAAATTGGACATTGCGCACTAAAAATAGAATAACACACTAGCCAGTTGATAGATTTACTTCAAATAAACTAATTATGATTAGTAAATGGGCTATCAATGCATGTACTTTAGTAAGAATGGATATCAACATTTCAAGACAAGTAAAATTGAGGGTGAATAGAAGAAAATATATGTTAAAAAAATGTCTATCCAGCTAACATTCCTGTTTCTGGTGCAGTTATTGTATGTTGTTCTTACAATTATTACATTTTTATATTGTATTTGAATTCCACATTCAATTATCTTTCTTTTGATACCTTATATGACTTTCCATAGCTAATACTTTGTCTTCAGGAAGCTTGCGCCTGAATCATGATGCGGACCAAAAAGTTAGCCTAAAATTAATTACGTAAAAACACCAGGTATAATTATGTGCTGAAAGAGTTAAAACCTTATAAAGATAAAGAGTTCAGTATTTGCTAATTAGCAGAATGTTGTACAGAGAATGTAACGCAGTGATAGGCTGTCACAGTTACAGCTTTGTTGTGACATCTATGACTCTGTACCTGACACATCTGAGTTTAAGATAAAGAATTAAGATAAACTCTTACCTAGAAAACATAGCTTTCCTCAAAACCAAAATCAAAGTGTCCTTCAATCGAGGGCTCAACTTTAATAGAGGTTGTATGGCAGTAAGTAATCCTTCAGCAGACTGTGGTGGAAGCTGAGCCAGCTTAAGAAAGATATCCTGGATCTTGTTGCATGATTCCAAGAGAAGTTGTGGAGCTGAGAATACTGTGTCAGACAGCAGTTCTACACAAATAAAAGAAATGTATCACATTATAGTACCACTGTACTTCCTCAATAATGCAAGTGATAACACAAAGGATAAGTACCGAAATATTATTACAAAAATCTAATAAATAAGCACAGATAATAAATGTAAATGAGAGAAATGATAAATGTAAATGATAAAAAATGATTCTTGAGAGAAACGGGAATTGAACCAGCCTGTTCAATGGCAAAAAATCGCCTAGCAACTCTCATACACAGGTTTTTCCTTGACTAACATCTCCAAAAAAAGATGTGATTTGTCAAGACATTCAAACTGTGCGCTCAAGTCACTGATAACGGACCAATCGAGATAAGGACTACTACAACAACGAACATCCCGCACAGGTATTGAAGAATCCTCAGTAACAACAAATATATAACATCCATATTAGTTCTACAAGGGCCAATAGGTCTTCTTGTAAACATGGATAACATATATAGACAGTACAATTTTGCTTCAAATAATTGCTTGATAAATAGAGTTCAGAAAAATCAAACAAGCAAGCAAATCTCCACATAATAAAAGCCCTTACCCTTTTTCTTGTTGGTAACTGAATTCTAGCAGAAATGATATATAATCTCAACAACTGTAGATATTAATAATGCAATAACAAACAACTGGAAGACAGAACTGCTGCCTTTGATATGTGGATATCGTCAGTGTGTTGCCAAGGCCCGAAAAGGGAGCAAAGAATAACAACACTATTTACCTTCCATGCATGTCGTACGAGGCGACTAAGGGGGTTATGGGATGGAGTTGGCTGTCCCATCCCATATAGGGTCAGTAACCCAAAGCCATGCTGAAGTCAGATGTGTCAGGCCAAAAGGCGCAGATATCGCATCAATGCTGTAAACCATGACACAACACATTCCGCTATACGGACTACATCCTGCTAATCTGCAGGAGTTTGAGAACGAACGCAGAAGAAGATATGTGGATATATAGAAGAATAGGGAGAACTTTGTGGAAAGAGCAGAAAATAAATAGAGGTTCTAATAACACTTTGTATGAAAAAAGAACTATTAAAAGAAATAAAGATCAAACAAATAAAGTATTTTAGACATGTTAAAAAACATGACACATTCCTGAAGGTAAACAGAGATACAAGTGGGAAAAAAGATCATGAGATGGATAGGTTACAGTCTAACGGAGTGCACCACCAAGACAAGAGACAGGGGATGTTGAGATCCCCGGCAACCAACCTTCATTGCGTAGACGGCACTTAATAAATGAATGAATAATGACAGATGACTTACCAAGATAGTGTGCTAATGGAAACAATGACAGATGACTTACCAAGATAGTGTGCTAATGGAGACAATGACAGATGACTTACCAAGATAGTGTGCTAATGGAGACAATGACAGATGACTTACCAAGATAGTGTGCTAATGGAGACAATGACAGATGACTTACCAAGATAGTGTGCTAATGGAAACGATGACAGATGACTTACCAAGATAGTGTGCTAATGGAGACAATGACTTACCAAGATAGTGTGCTAATGGAAACAATGATAGATTACTTACCAAGATAGTGTGCTAATGGAAACAATGACAGATTACTTACCAAGATAGTGTGCTAATGGAGACAATGACAGATTACTTACCAAGATAGTGTGCTAATGGAGACAATGACAGATGACTTACCAAGATAGTGTGCTAATGGAAACAATGACAGATGACTTACCAAGATAGTGTGCTAATGGAGACAATGACTTACCAAGATAGTGTGCTAATGGAAACAATGACAGATTACTTACCAAGATAGTGTGCTAATGGAAACAATGACAGATTACTTACCAAGATAGTGTGCTAATGGAGACAATGACAGATTACTTACCAAGATAGTGTGCTAATGGAAACAATGACAGATTACTTACCAAGATAGTGTGCTACTGGAAATGTTGACTTCATGACGATGTAGTTAAATATCTGATCTAGAATGATACACCTCACTGATTCATGTGCCTGAAGGAAATAGTAATCCCATATTTTAATCTTGGAAATTTGTTAACTGTTAAGTGGTGTGAGCTTTAGTTTTTTATTTCAAAGCTAGGTGTGCCACCTCAGTTTTATTGTATCCACATTTTTATTTCAAAGCTAGGTGTGCCACCTCAGTTTTATTGTATCCATGTTTGTATTTCAAAGCTAGGTGGTAGCCATTTTGTATCTCAAACTGAGCCCGTAGTCAGTGATGTCACAAAATTCCAGATTGGCGCAGATTCTATAAAAAGTTGGAACATTCAGCAAACATGAACCAATTCAACAATAACTTGAATATCAATGTTCTATGTAGGACATGCTTCAAATAGTATTACTTTAAACATACAAGGACAATTCATGAATTGTCTCAGAGAAGCCATTTTCTGAATTTTTAATGGTTTTTTTTAAAGGTAAGAGAAAACACAATATAAATATTTTAACTCATTGTCTCAAGCAAGCCGTTGATAATGACTTTTGTGAGACCCCTTTTCAGAGAAGCTGCTAATATTGACATTTCTATTATGACTTCCATAAATAAAATGATACGTTCCTACTTGCAGTACTTCATTTCAACAATTTATCAACGTTGAAAAAGTGCAGTTTTTGTTACAAATCAGAGTAATTTTGATTAGTCCCCTCCCTCAATAGTCCTATGTTCTGAATTTTAGTAGAAGATTATATAAATATTATTCTAAATAATGGCATCTAGAAATCTTCATAGTTAGCCGCTACTCAGGCCTGGTAAATGTTTCATAGTACTTTAGGTGGCAATTACTAAATTTGAAGACGATCTTGAATTATTGAATTGTAATGAAAGTTTGTGGATGTACACATTTGAATTTTTGGAACAGTAATCGCAGAGCATACCCCCTACTACTTCCTGTTCACAGTTTTTAAGAATTTTGCGCTTGTAAAAGTTTTTATAGTTTTGGAATGCCACTAAGAAAGGGTGGGACATGTACTAGCATTAGATTTATTATAAACACTATCTAACCATGCCCCCATCCCCCTCTCAGGGTTCTAAAATCTAGCAGTATCCTGCAGTTTACTACCATTCTGCAAGTGATGTAATTTCTTAGACCGTGCAATAAAATGAAAACAATGCTCAAACCATCATACACTACTAATGAACATGTGCGTTGAATCTTATTTCATTCACATCCCGATATAATCACGAAATATACAGGGTATACTTTGCGATTATAGAACCACATTATATTTCTTTTTACAATTTTATCCTTTTGCTTGATTTTAATTTTAAATAGCTAATATAATATTATACATAAGCAAGCAATGTAAAAGGATTCACATTACCTATCAATATCTGAATATTTTGATGTCAGACTTGCTCATGTAGACAAAGGAGTTAGGAAAGCCCTTACGAATATGAAGTTTGAAAGAGTTAGCTTAATGTTACTTTTTAAATGTTTTATTAGAAACTTTCTATGAACGATACAATAAATCTAGCAATAAGTTAATAATATGTAGGCAGAGAAAAGAAAACTTACTTTAAAAGTTTTGAGTAGAATTTTTCGGCCTAACTGGCAAGCTAACTGTGTTGGAGTCTGGTGACAGCTGGCTGGTGCAACATCTGGTATTGCTCCAAATACAAGCTTTGGTCCAAAACTTTCCATTAGTCCAAAGCCTAGCTTCATTAGACCCTGCACGACATGATCCCAATCATAGGTGCTGTAGAAACAAAAATATCTAACAGACAAATTTTAAAATTTATTTTATTTAACACTTTACTGATCAATTTAAGCCAAATGTCAAATTTCCATGATATACTCTTGGTGATAAATATGACCCTTCAATGATCATCGAAACCCTTATGAAACTTCAGTAATATGGCAACCGTAACGATAGCATTATTAAAAGTAGTTCAACTGAGATATCACGTCATTCTAATATGGCTACCCCAAACACAAAAAATGTATGGATATGGTTTTGTGGGTGAATCATTTAGTAATTTAGCAATGTTGGCAGGTGAGTGTGTTCATACATTGAAAGTATTTTAAAATCAAGTCCAGCCTTATAATAAATACAATTTTGCTAGTACAGTGCAGATTCCAACTTTGTAATATTATGCATGGTTTCATTCCAATTTTGCTATGGTATGCGCAGCTTTCATGTCGTCACTGGAATCAAGCCACTAGAAAAACAAACAAGGCTAATTTAATTGGAGATTAAGTCAGCTTAGGGGGAGGTCTCTTGGTGCGTAGCATGCAGATTGATGCATCCGGAAGTAGTCCTAGTGACTGTAAAAATGCTTCTTTATCAATATTTATGCTAACACTGCGTATCTGTCCCTACTTTGTTTAGTTAAATAATGTTTGCTCAGTTTTTTTTATTGTAGCTTATGGTGAGTTTCGTTAATAATTGAGGTACTTCTCTCCCGCATTGTACCATTTTGCTCTTGAACTGTGTAGCTTCAAAATTTCTATAGAGAATACAGAAAACTCATTACGATACAATGAAGATTTCAAAGCTCTATGCCGCAATTCAAATTTTGAAAAATCTTGTGGGCATCTGTGACGATAGCAATGCAAGATAGTGACAAGGGGGTCAGGCTTCAGTGATTATGGTTGGTTTTATGCGTGGTGACCATCGAGTAGGTACAGAAACTAGTCTCTTGTACGACTGCTGAGCTGACTGTACTATCAATATGGTTACAGGCATCCACCATTCAGTGGGGGAAAAAAACTGAATTTATTAGTTACCACCACCAAAATCGGAAGTGTCTGTCTATTGGTGTAAATAAAATGGTGCCACAACACATTTCCGTTCTCTGGAGTACATCTGACTGGAAATCTTGTAAGTCTATTATAAGTACACATAGGATTGATGGCCAGCAAAGCCAGTGTTAAGAAGGTGCTACCTTGCAAATTAGAGAGAAAATTGGTCACAAATCCTACCTATGTTCAACAGCTTCAAGCACCAAATTTTCAGTTTTCACACCAAATACATAACATTCTCGCACCCACAAGGACTGCTTTTGTCTTTCTTCATCTCTAAAATTCTTCAGTATTGCACTTTTCAGAAAATCAAAAATCTGAAATTGAAAAAGGGGAGAAAAAAAACACATTTACTATTACAAAATTGTCACATAGTTAACACACAGCAAAAAAAATACTACTGAACATTATGTTTCCATAATGAAAATTTTGATAAATATTTTTAATAGATTTATATAGGAAGAATATACTGTGTAATCTGTTCCTGTCAAAAGAGGTGAGATGGGAGCTCTTCAGAGCTAAATAAAACTGATCTTAAAATATGGATGAGTCTTGGATAATAAATAAACAGGACAGTGGACAGTTAGAGGCAACAGATATGTGGTTCTATAGAAGAAATGATGAGAGTATCATGGACAGCTGGTAAGACTTAATGAAGAGGTGCTGAATAAGTCAAATATGAGATGGTGGTTACCCCTTGGCTGTGGGGTGTAAAATCGCACTACGGTGTGGGAAATGTTTACGGGTTATTAAAATTTTTTTCCCTAACCAATTTTCCCACCACATTCTCGCATTCAACAATTCAAAAATATATATATATAGTGGAATCCCTCTATAGCGCATTCTTTTATAAGAAATTTCCCTATATAATACTTTTCAAAATCCTCAGTTATATTTATTTCTATATTGTTTGTACTGTACATAGCAAAATTACATATATATTTTATTGGTCTGGACCAAATGTTAAAACAGGATTCCAATATATATATATATATATATATATATATATATATATATATATATATATATATAAATTACACAGTAAATACAATTTAAAAAAATTGGAAATCAACAGAGATTACATTTTCAAGCTTCATAAGACAAATCTACCTGTTCTTCAAATTGATGCAGTTGTGAAATGGACAACAGAAGTGATAAGTTGAATGGTGAAATAACCTTTGTAGAACTTGATTGCTGCTGCAACTGCAAAATATGGAAGTTTGAGGGAACACTATACTCAAAGTAAAATATGATTTATATTTTATAACCACTGTAATCTAAATTTGGAATAGTTTGAGGGAACACTATACTCAAAGTAAAATATGATTTATATTTTATAACCACTGTAATCTAAATTTTGAATGGTTTTTATTTCTTATTATTTTTCTGCATTCATTCTCATACTTCTGCAGAACAGCAGGATGTAGTCCGGAGAATGGAATGTAGCATCTCATGGTTTAAATCTTAGTTATGATATCTGTGATTTTCAGTTTGACACATCAGACTTAATCATTACTTCTGTGTCACTTTGTCTCTATTCGATGGGACAGCCAACTACACCCCATACTCCTTAGTCAACTCTTTCAACAAGCTTGGCAGACAACAGTTTCGCTATGTTTTGCTTCTCTTTCAGTCCCTGGCAACACTCGGGAAGGCATGAGAGATTAAGGACGACAACGTGAGAAAACATTAGACAGCCAACATTGTGGCACGGCAAAGAGTCAACAATGTTCATGATAAAAGATACTGGAAATAGAGAATTGTAGAGATCCGTGATCATCTACATCAGGGGTGGGCAAACTACGGCCCGCGGGCAGCATGTAGCCCACCATTGGATATTTTGCGGCCCTCAAACACATTTTTAAATACACGAACGATCGTAACAAATGATTTTTTCCCCCATTAATATTACGCAGAAATCCATTAGAATTTTTAATTCGACTTTCTTATATATTATATATACAATATTTTTTTCCCAATTTCACATCATTTAAATATTAATCTATATAAATATATCGTCAATGAAATTTTACTACGTTTAATATGAGTGTTTAATATTTAGTAATTTACTATACTAGAATTGACGTAATTTGATTGGCTGAATATTTCTCAGTGATTATAAGTACTCGAACGATATAATCTTATAAAGGTTGAAAATTGTCTTTCAAATTATAATTAATTGTTTTTAACTTTTAAGCATTATGTCGGGATGTATGTTTAGTTTATATTAAAAAGATGTTTCACACAAAATAGAATATCGCTAAAAGCTGTTATAATTAATAATACATCGTTACAACAATAATGTATCGTCAGAAATAAACCCCATTCCCTCATATCCTACGAATGGAATGCGCTAATACTCGATATGCAATCATTGAAGGTGCGCAGTGCCTGGGGAATTCCCGATGTGTATTAATAACCATCACGTTTGTAATTCATAAATTTCCGTATTTCTATCGCAACCGAGTTTTATAAATCTAAATAATTATATTCGCGCTGCCGGAAGCACATTTGTTTTTAGTTAATTTTGCAACATTTTAAGATATTTTTATTATGAGTGCATCCAAAAAACGTAAGATTGAAGACGAGTGTCGGATTTTCAAAGACGAATGGATTACCAAATATTGTTTTATGCAAGTTCTACATATATTTGTGAACAGGCATTTTCTTGCTTAAAAATCAACAAATATAAGAATAGGTCTTTATTATCTGATTGCAACTTAAATGCAGTCATGCAAATTTCTACAAGTAAACTTGTTCCAGATTTCAAAGGAATTATAAAATCTTACAAGCAATTACATACATCTCATTAGAAATTAATAATATCAATAAAGTTGTAACTGTTGTGACTGTATGTGTATGGTGTTTTTAAATCTTCATTAAAACTATTCATATGAACCCATATTGTAACTGTATGCAACATAATATTTTTCAAATATTGTTAAAATATTTGCAAAACCTTTTATCCATATTAGAAAATATACTGTTATAGTGTAAGTCTGTTAGAAATGTAATTTATTTCAGAAGTTATCTACATTATGTAAAACTACCTTTCTTTACAATAAAAATATTTAATTGATTACTTACCGAGAATTTTAAACAAAAACATACATAATATTATATGCGGCCCTCCAATAGCTTTACAATTTTCAATGCGGCCCTCTGCACAAAAAGTTTGCCCACCCCTGTTCTACATCAATCAACAGGGCACCTGATGATGATGAGCACCTACATCAATCAGCATGGCACCTGATGATTATGAGCTCCTAATCCTATTCATGCAAAAATTTTACAAAAAATGTTGTCAATAGCGGTATAAATATGTTATCAGCTTATCCCCAGACAGCCTTGTCATACTGCATAATTCCCCCTGTATAGACCACTATTCCGATAGATACTTTGGAATTATGCCAGTCAAGCTCTATCAGTAATAGAAAACATCTGCAGGACCAGGACAGTATAAGTAATATAAGAAATTGCTGGTCACAAGCATCAATATATGTTTTCTACTCATAACATATTTTTTTATTTAAAAAATTTTTTTAAAGTATGCTGATCTGACGGTGGCTTGAGCAATTAATGAACTCATGAAGTATGCAGACCTGACAGTGGCTTGAGCAATTAATGAACTCATGAAGTATGCAGACCTGACAGTGGCTTGAGCAATTAATGAACTCATGAAGTATGCAGACCTGACAGTGGCTTGAGCAATTAATGAACTCATGCTATGGTACTTTATACTTTACCCCTCCCCTTCCCTCCTTTTTGAGGTGCACATTTCTAGACTGTGCGTGGTGTATTAAATTCTGAGAACAGATTCTCTGATAACGTTGGACTTGCTGAGTAAAGGGAACATTTCTCGTAATGAAATTATTGCATGGATTATTTGTATCATGGTTAGAGAGTTTCAGAAACGGGGGGGGGGGGGGGGGAGAACATTAATACCTGGATTTGAGTCCGTGCCCCTTTGTATCTAGCACAGACTATACTCATATTTTTTATACAGTTAAGCTCAGCATAAACACTATAATAGTAAGCAATGGTCATCATGCTTGGAGTGTGTAACAGGACAACAATACACAATTGCTACTCTGTTCTATTCATGGCCATCCTTCAGAGTTCACAGTGACTCGGTTATATGCCTTAAAGTCTACCTTTCAACTTTCACACTGCAAGTCATATGATTGTGCAACTTCTGACACCCATTCCATGACAAAATGTAGTTATGTAGAAAAAACCAGGAGGAAGGAGACAGGATTTGAACAGGTACATTCAGGTGGCATTTATTCACTTTGAACCTCGAGTAAACATGTTTTCAGAACTCGACCACACCTCATCCCACATCGCTATTTATATTATACGCTGTTGTTTAAGAAACACATTAATGTATACGGAGAAATGTATCAACCTCGCACCACAACCTGGTGGGCTAGAATATCATTCTCAGTGTGAATTCTCTCCAGTGACCTGTTCAGCTCTGATGCCCATTCTAGAAACTAAGTTCCTTCACCATGCGTAGCTCATTGATTCACTGGAGCATGCATAACCTCATTCTCAACAAATATTATGTTATTTGATTCCACATCCTATTAAGGATACCGTGATAAACTCAGCATTTTTGGAAGTAGTTATTTTCTAGGTAATATGCTCAGTAGTTTGCCATTACCTTCTGAACAACCTAAATGCCTGTAGCTGAATTCAAACAAGTTATCCTGGGCTTCTGAGACTCACTCACAACCTCTGAGCCACTGAGTAATATGTATATGAACAATAACATACCAACATGGCTACAGGTTGGTCAAGTAGTCTTCATTCTTCATTTCAGAAATGTCTCTAATATTTACAACTGTCAATATATTTAAACAAATGTGTTTCTACACACAAACCTTGAGATATTTAATAAGTTCTGTGCCTAGTTCCTGGTCTTGTTTCACTGCCTGTGTGATGTGTAAAATGACTGTACCTTCAATCTGTCGCAATGTTGTTAGACAAACAGAGTCAGCCATTAGGTCCCCACTGTGACAATAGCACAATAATTATGTTATTACCAGTTGCAAGTGAACAATGTACAGAACCATATCAAATCATATGCTCATGTTTGTTCTAATTTTTCAGAATAATTTATCATGTACTGAATATGTTTATTGAAAGCTGTGATCAGCATAAGACAGTTAGTTAGCTAGTGAGAAAGCTTATCACAGAGGGAAGCAAAGAACAGCAACACTATAACATGCCATAAGAGACAACTAAGAAGGTTTGGGGTGGAGTTGGCTTGTCAATCTTATAGATCAAAGTAACCAAAAAATGTCTTGCTGGACAGATTTGTCATTCATTCTCAAAGAACCAACATAAATGCCCATGTGATTTGAGCAGGAAAGTATGAAATAAATTGTGCTGCTAACTTTACAGAAGAGCTGCGCTATTTGCATTTTTTTGGGCAGCACATCTGATTTTAGAACGTTGAAATTTCCATCATAAGACTTATTGCATTAATGTCACATTTATTATTATTTTATATGATTCATACCTATCCAACATAAGATTCTGTCCCCTGCTAGCATCATCTTTTGCAGTATAGTATTTGGAAATACTCTCGAGAACCAGTCGTTTGTGGCCCTAAAATAGTCAAAAATAAACACAAGTACACAGAGTTTGTTTCATAGAGGACACAACATGAAATCCAGCATAGATTTACAGTTTTTTAGTGGGGAGAATAAAGGCAGCAATATTAACATATAGGAATGTGTTACATTACAAATTATCAGTACCTTCCTGTTTATCAAACATATTCTTCTTCTTCTACAGTGTTCATTCTCAAACTCCTGCAGATTAGAAGGATGTAGTCCGGGGAACGGAATGTGTTGTCTAGGGGTTTACAGCATTACTGTGATATCTGCGCTTTTTGGCCTGACACATCCGACATCAGCATGGCTTTGGGTCAACGACCCTATATAGGATGGGACAACTCCATCCCATAACCTCCGTAGCTGCCTCTTACAACATGCATGGAAGGTAAATAGTGTTGCTATTCATTGCTCCCTTCGTGGGCCCTGGCAACACTCAGGAATTATCAAACATAAATTTGGTGAAACAAATTGAAATATCTTCATTTTTCTATATCTGTGTCTTTTGGTTCAACACATCTGATCGCTCTCAAACTCCTGCAGATTAGCAGGATGTAGTAAAGAGACCAGAATGCACGGTGTCATGATTTACAGCTTGGCTGTGATATCTGCTCCTTTTGACCTGATACATCCAACTTCAGCATGGCTTGTGTCACTTTAACCCTCCATGAGAAAGGATAGCCAAAGCTTCTTAGTTGCCTCTTACAACACACTTGAATATTGTAATATGAAAAAAAATAACATAAAAGGAAAAACAGCCAAGAGTAACAAAGAGGACAAAGGAAAACAATGTGTTCCACTGGCCCGTAGGCCTTTATATCTTAATCCAGAATGATGTCTAATAGGTTTTACTCAAAAAGTAACTGGGTCTATCACATGAATTCAGTTGGTTAGCTTCTGAGATGCTTTTTAGTTTGAGAGCTCTCAAAATACCCACGTGGTATTTTAAGTGTTGCTGTGTTGTAGCATCTATGTCGCTCATATGTGTCTATGTCAATCTGACAGAATAATAGTAAAATGGTTGGCACAGAAGTGTGTTCTGCTCCTGGCAATATGTGTTAATCCTGGGATACTGGTGAACTGGAATGCCTCCCTTAGGGACTAAATATGCATCCATAATTCACGTTTATACATCCATACCTTTGAGACCTTATATGTGTCCAGGTGTTGCCTCAATTGTTCAACTGAGAAGAACCTGTGCTTTTGTCAGAACGGTTATGTCAAGAGCTACCTTTTGACATAAAGGGATTATTTCATCATCATCATCTTTGATTAGCATGTTGTTCAAACTTATTTGGCCATAAATGAGTATAGCTATGCTGAATGTATTTTGTTCATTTCTTTCGGCTTATTCTTTTGCTTGGTGAGCCAGATCAATTATGAATTTACTAGAACATCATAATGCTGCAAACAGGATTTGAACCAAGTCCGCTCAGATAGCAGCCATTCACCTCACAACTTCAGTAAAAACGTTTTCCATCTTCTACCGCACTACATTCCCGTTTTCTGCATAATGATTTTGCTTTAATAATAAATTCTTGATTTTTCTATATTATATTATTCATTTGCCTTTGAATTTACAAACAACATTATATACAAAAAAATATCTAGATAAGAAAAAAACTGTAAAATACAAAAAACCCAAACATACATAGCTCATGATCATCAGGAAACTCTAATTCTTATCAAGTCTAGAGTCTTGATTAGAAAACTGGCCTCACAGCACGTGGGGCATTCCCATAAGTGCTTCACCCTCTGTTCCAGCAGCCATCCAACTCGATGATGTTTCGAGTACAATGCTGCCAAAACAGATGTCAACATCAGGGCACAACTCTGGCCCTTGCGACAGGTTTCTTTGTTGTTCCGTCCACCCACGCCGTGCTCGCAACTAGTTCAAGCACAACGTCTGCCTGTCGGAACAACATGGTAACTGTTATCGAAGGTTACAACTACGGGATTGTATAGATGACGTGCCATGAAGCTTCTATAAGAAGATAGCCTCAATATAAAGGCATGTCATCTACTAAGGTTTTCTGTTGCATGGTTGGTTTGTCTAGTGAGCCATTGATGAGACCCACAGACGAAACTGCATGCGCCTTATCAGGAAGTTCTTATCAGGAAGTGGTAAAGTATTGTTCACACACAAAAAGACCCTGATAAGAATCACTAAGTAATTAATTACTGTCATGAAATCCAGAAGGATAAAGAAAAGTGGGAAAAACACTAAGAAAAAAGGGTAGATAAAAGAATGAGTAGAATCGGGAACTGGAATTTATATAGAGAACTGCTGCTTTGAGAGGCTTGGATAATGGCCTATGCATACAACTGTGATAATGTCAAAAGAAAATTTTTTTACACACAAAGCCAGATAATTATTTCAGAGGTAACCAAAATATGTACACACAAAATAACACTGAATTCTCGGTGCTCACAACAACAATGATATTGTTAACATAAGAAATTGTTTTAACGCAGATAGGAATATAAAAATAAATTTTAAATAATATATTACTTTAGCTGTGAGACGCAACAACTGAAATACAACTGCAGGTTGGTCTGGCAAGTCAATCTCAGAAAGCATGCGAACTAGCTTCTCTATAACAAATCGTAACTCGTCCATGGACAAGTCAATGTCTTGAAATACAGGTGCCATTTGAATAGCAACAGCAGAAGTCCATCTTGTTTGAGAAAGCAAAAAGAAAATGTGTGAATATCAACAAAATTAAACAAGGCCTTTAAAAATGAAATTCACACAATGTGTTTTCTCTGCGTTTACTGTAAAGTGTCGCAGGATTGAATGACGATCGGTTTTTAGGCTATCACTCATTTGGTCGCTTCATATGCAGTAATATTATGATGTCTCAAATTGTCGGTAACTGTTTCAATCCACCTACTTCTTGGTCTTCCTCTGTATCTTCGCTGTTTCCATTTTCATGTTGTATGCTCTTGCTGCTAGCAAATAAGGGTTCATTCTCATTAAGTGGTCAAACCATTTCAGTCTATTTTTCAATATATTTGACCACAGAAGTTGTTCCAAAAGTTCTTGTAATCTCTTCATTCCTCGCATTATCTCTTCTGTTTGCTGCTTTTCATAATCTCATTACAAACGTAGTAAGCTTTCTCTCTTGTTCTTTATTTAGTATCCAGTTCTGACATTGATAACAAAATATTGGTATGATGATTAAAATTATAATTTGCATTTTGGTTTTTTATTTGGGATAGATTCTGATCAAAATTTCGTTACGCTCATAAATTTACAGTTGGCTTTTTGAATTCTTGTCTCGATATCTCTGTCCATTATTCCACTATCTGTAAAAATGCTCCCAAATAATTTTAATTCCTGTATTTGTTTCAGTAATTGATCATTTTCTTTATATTGATTGTATTAGATTCACTGCCTATAGACATTAGTAAATACGAAGTTAAGTATACAGGTTACTGTAGATAACTAACTATCAATATAAAATAATCATAAATAAAAAAAAAACAGAACAAAGACAATTATCTGTCCTATTGGGACCTTTATCAAGAAACCTATAGACATTATTTCAGTTTTTTCTTTATTGACCTTCATGTAGTATTGTGGTTCTGGAACCATTTTGTAAGTAGGAATGCAGCAGCAAAGTGACATCACAAATTACTTACATTTCCGGATCTGAGCATATATCTTAAAAAGTGTGAAATTGAGTCCCATCTTCTAGGGGCCACCCAAAAGAAAATTTATACAGAACAATAAACAGTGAAAGTTGAATATTGGGTATAAGTAATACACAGAAGAACAGTAACTTGAAACGAACTGCTCAACTACCTGCAGGAACACAAGCTATTGATGATATGCCCTTTAAGCTCTGACCCTTTGATGTCACCTTCATCTTTGGGAATTTTCTCTTTAACATTCATCACAGACAGAATTTTAGGCAGCAGTTCTGCAATCCTGTGGTAAATAAAAAGTTTTTAAAAGCTCAACATAATTATTTCATACCAAATAAATTTTAAAATTAAAAAAATGTTATGCAATAAATTATAAGGAAGCTCTAAAAATGTGTGTGTTAATTTTCAAATTCTCACTGGATTTATCTTATAATAACAAGACAACTGTCCTACTAGATTTCTGACAGGATGTAATCAAGAGAATTTAAATGCAATGGGTCGCCATTTTATTTGCGAAGCAAATGGACCCCACATCCGATTTCTTCAGCGTTGGTAATTAACATGTTCATTATTTTACCACTTCCACTAAACAGTGGATGTCTGTAACCCATTTTGTTAGTATAGTAGGCTGGCCATATGAGAGAACTGGTTCCCATACCTACCACGCTGGTCACGAAACTAACCATGGTCACGCAACTGAAATGGTTATTCCGTAGCATTTTTTAATAATTAAAATAAGTGCATTTTTTGTTAAAAATAACGATTTGGGTTAATTGTAATTTTATTGTAAAAATTAGGAGCTGAGAAATAACTAATTCAGCTCTGTCCAGAAATTAAACTCCTAATTTTAATTTCTGGACAGAGCTGAATTAGTTATTACTCAGCTCCTAATTTTTACAATAAAATTACAATTAACCCAAATGGTTATTTTTACAAAAAAATGCACATACAATAAAATGTTTTTACAAATGTGTTTAAAAGAGGTGACGGATTTACTTCAGCATGTGACTCTATATTACTTCCTTATTTTTCAGTGTTCATTCTCAAACTCCCACTAGCTTTCTTTTAACAGGACAAAAGTCCTACTAGATCTCCAGCAGGATTTAGTCCTGCAACAGCTTGTTTATAAAGCAGATTTCGATGTAAGCTGCTGTGGATTATACAGAATTATGTGTTATGAGTAGTACTCTTTTCAGATGGCTTCATTGAGAAGGACAGAGCACGTATGTGGTAATCCAAGTACAATTAAGTCAATCTTCTATGCCTTTTGAGCAGTAAGATAGCAGACAAGCTATTATAATCTCTATATTAACACACAACTACAAGATATTCATTTTTGAGCATACTGTAAGATAGCAGACAAGCTATTATAATCTCTATATTCACACACAGCTCCAAGATATTAACAAATCATGGGATATGAGAATGCTGATCAGCTAGCCGAAACTGGAAGTCACTGCCTGCAGCAACAGATAATATAATATAATATAATATATAATATAATATAATATAATATAATATAATATAATATAATATAATATAATATAATATAATATAATATAATATAATATAATAATATAATATAGAAACATTGAGGATTTATTAATACCTAAAATCATAATTTGGGGGGTGGGGGGGGGGGGTTATTTGCACCAGGTCCGCTCAGATGGTGCCCACTTCTTTCTTGTACATTTGGAGGCCGTTGTGTCAGAACACAGAAAACGAGCTGACTCAAGTTGAGAGCGACATCAGAAGAAATAGCTCTGATGGACAAGCTCTACAACCATGTCATGGGGCTGGTGACAGCAGTACAGTTAATTAACCTTTAGAATGCCATAGGAGCATATAAAAAACCCACTTCCGGTTGTATTCTGCTGAACGTCACAGTAACAGAATTGCGATAATAGCTAAGTGACTTTGTAACTACGGAAAAAATTTACATTTAGCTCTTTCTTACGGGAAAAAAGTGCATACACTGTAACATTAATCTAGCTGTACACTCCACTATTTCAACATAAAGTAGGATTATTAACACAAGATATATATACATGTGTACCTTCCACCACTGAAAGTTCCAGTTTTAACAGAATCAATATAAAACTGGCCAAGTTTAGCCAAACATGCTGGTTGCACCATATCAATCTGAGAAAGTAATAAACAAATATTGTTCAATTATGTTCATTATTTTTTTTAAAGTAATTATACTATATAATACAATAATTGAAATATATCCTGTAAAGTACATTGCTTGTAAAACTATTTCTTGAATTTTAGGCATTCCTTATAATGTCCATGTTACACTGCTAGTATAACATGGACAACACATCCTCTCTGTGTATTGAACTAGAAGCTAGTTTGCACAATTTGAAACCATAATTGAAAGTTGACACTAACACATTTGCCTTCAAAGAAAGCAATTGTGCTATTTTGCTTGTTGAAAAGGTATATAGGATTGACTTCACTGTACTCGGGTTACCCCACATGTACTACATCTCTTTCAGTGAAGCAGCACACCGCATGCCAAGAGTATCGCTAATAGAACATAACTCTATAGTTTTAAGCGATAATCCCCAGGGCATCTCTGAAAAAATCCACCCTGTAAACAAGACGCCAAGAGAAAGATCAATCCTCCGTGGCCTCTTAAGTACAAGGCGAACTGCTTAACCACTACACCTGTGGATTATTTGTTTGTTTTGATACTGTCATCATGAGCAATACAACTCATATATACTTTTCTTTTTTCAGTGTTATTCTCAAACTTCCCCTGGATCTCTCTTGTAACAGGATAATGATCTTAGATTTCCAGCAAGGAGTATACTGTCCAGAGAATAAAAATGCATTGTCACTATTTTATTTGCATGAATGGCCCACCACATCAATCTAAAGTGGTGTTCTATTTGTTCAATAGGGAGTTTTCTACAGAGGTTTATTTCATACCCAGATAACTTCACCTCACAGTAGTATGATGATGTTCGTCCGTCGTGATCGACGATGACCAAAAACTCAACCATAATAATAATAACAATAAATAATAAAATAATAAAGTTAATAGTGCGTTTTTAAATGACCAGCAAGTCCAATGCGTGCACAAAATGTTCTTTTACAGAATTGACAACAATAGAAGGTATAGGTGTGAGGTTGAGATGTTTTTTCTTTTCTACGTGTCCGCTTCTGTCTTGCAGTTTCTTGTCTGAATTCTTCCGCCGAGTAGTATGCAAATACTTGAGAAGAAATTTACTCAAAGGGGTAAAAACATAATTGTACGGATAAAGTACTTTGGGTTTACCATGAGTAATTCCTCATTATATAGATCTCATCTACAAAGAGTTTACTAATGCATGACTATTGGTCTAATAATAAGCCCTTGGCAAAGCATTTATCTAGTTGTCTAAAATAAATAGTGTGCCATATTTATCCTTTTTTCTATCTTTTGAATTTTATATAGAATTGCTGCTCTACGCCTTTATTTTCTAAAAAGTCTTAGTAAAAGAAAAAGAAAGGTGAACAACAACAAAATTAAATAACAAATAAATTAAACAACAAAATTAATTAACAAATAAATGAAACAACAACAAAATTAAATTACAAATCAATTGAATAGCAACCAAGAATAAATAATAAATCAATTGAACAGTAACAAAGAATAAATAACAAATAAGTTGAACAATAAGTAACAAACTGATGTCGAAATTTGCCGGCATATTTATTCTTTCCATAGATACCTGATGTCGACAAATGTCACACTGAGGTAGCCATTTGTAGTCATGGACAACAATCTACAATGATTATTCTCCATCATGCTTTTATTAAAACTATTTGTTAGAGTGATTGCCTCAGACTGTTTCCCGCAGATATAAATACCCTGTGGTAATTTATTCAACTTGTTCACGTTTGCAAGCCATACTGTATGGACCTAACTTCAGTGATGTCATTGTTTGTTAATTCTTCATTCATGCTGATTTCAGATAAAGATTTTGAACGCTTCAGTCTATTATTATATTATATTTTTGTGCATGTGTGCATGCATATGTGTGCGTTTATATATATATATATGATTGATTAGTTAATAATCAGTTGATAATAATAGTTTACGATATAGATGATGTATAGATCTACATTGATAATTGCCACTACAGATCTACAGATATGGATTAACTCTATACTGGTAAGTCTTTTATGTCATTGTCATCACTGTCCATGTTGGTTGTCCACATAACACTAAACAACATCACCATATCCAGCATCCATGTATCTCTATTAATCTCCGAACTTTAAATCAATAATAAAAAATGTAGCGCCAAAAAGCAAAAACTTCCAGAGACACCAGAATAAATGGCAAGGTTCCAGAGGAAGATGCATACTTTTTCTCTGGGTTGTTAAAGATAACATAAATTGAGCAGCAAATAAATTACATAACAAATCAATTCAACAGTAACAAAGAATAAATAACAAATCAATTCAACAGTAACAAAGAATAAATAACAAATCAATTGAACAGTAACAAAGAATAAATAACAAATCAATTGAACAGTAACAAAGAATAAATAACAAATCAATTGAACAGTAACAAAGAATAAATAACAAATCAATTGAACAGTAACAAAGAATAAATAACAAATCAATTGAACAGTAACAAAGAATAAATAACAAATCAATTGAACAGTAACAAAGAATAAATAACAAATCAATTGAACAGTAACAAAGAATAAATAACAAATCAATTGAACAGTAACAAAGAATAAATAAATCAATTGAATAGGAACAAAGAATAAATAACAAATCAATTGAACAGTAACAAAGAATAAATAACAAATCAATTGAACAGGAACAAAGAATAAATAACAAATCAATTGAACAGTAACAAAGAATAAATAACAAATCAATTGAACAGTAACAAAGAATAAATACCTTAATAAGAAGCAAACTAACAATGTCAAATGCTGTTTTGGAATGGGTCTCGTTCTTCTGCAACACTCTTAGTATGCCAGTGAAAACACATGTGCAGCGCTGCACACTTTTTCCACTTGCTTGTAGAGAAGCTTGAATGAAAATAATTTCAAATAACAGTGACAGGAAGCAGAGACTACTGATTACAGAAATATAATTTTAAAAACTGATTTTTAAAATAATATAATTCTCTGCCAAAGTTTTGTACATTTGTAATGTCAGCTGGCATGCATCTCTTCGTCAACTATGGATGTTAGATTATTTGCAGCTTAACAGCACAGAGTAGCTAGAAAGTTACGGATAGAAAAAAATCATTCTACAGTGGTCATTCCATGCCATTCCACGGACATTTGTAGTTCGAATATGGCTTATTAGCCATATACGAACTATTAATAGAATCAAAATGTCAGAAAGCAAACGCAATGGTTCAAACCCCACCACAGACAATCGTGCATCCGCAACATTCAGTAAGCAATGGCAACCTACTAAACATATTTATATTGTCTAGAAAATAACTATGTCAAAAACATGCTGTACTACATTTTGAATAAGATATGCTAACACTTTAATATCAATTTTAAAATTAATACCAAATCAAAACAATATTCAGCAACATATATACTTACCATCCAAAACATGTTTGATAAGCGGTATTGGGTCATGCTTTCCTTTGCTGATACAATCAGTGACACACTCAACAACCTGGATGTCATCAATATTCAACAAACATTATTTATATGAAACGTGTATTAACCTTCAGCACACTGTGAGTGGAAAATTTCACCACGATCAATGTATTTTGAATCACTATGGATGGAATTCTCCGCCTGCTGCTATGAACCTCTTTCAACAGTGAAATTATGATTTTAAACTAGCATCATTCATATGTGAATTGAAAGAAAACATAATTTACTTCCATTTCCATTGGTATCTAAGTTTGGTGATATCTATTACATTTATAGGGAGTTAAATTCTACAATCTGTCAAAATAGTTTGAAATGGCATCAAATTTTGTTGGAATGTTTTTCAGATTTCAATTGTGAACTTTTGAGTTTAACAGATGCAGATATTGTTTCTCAGCTCCAGATAGCTGAGGATTGGAACTAGTTCTTTGTTGAGTGTGTGTGTGTAAAGAAAAGTATCGTGAATGTAGTTGAGTAGTTCCTTTAGGTTACAATCATCTTTGACTGCACAACTTTTATGAAGTTGTGGGATTATTAGGCCTAGCTGATAAAGTCAGTGTGATCAACGAGTTCCATTTGTTTTCACATATGATATTATGAACATTTTAGTTTGGTAACAAAACGACATCAGAAATAGAATAGGTCTAGGCATTTAGCTTCATTTCATCGAAAATCTATAACAGAAGAGTATCTGGATACAGAGCGAGAGGAAGACGGATTAATATCAGAGACATACTACAATAACATGATATTACAACAACAAATGCAACACATTTAGCATTAGTAAGAATACTTAGGCTCCACACAATACTTCGCTGCATTTGTGGTTAGGACAATACAAGACACTCAAAACTGAATAGGGCCTATATTGAACAAGACTATATGAGTCGCCTGTGATATCTTTGTGTTTCTATTTTTCATTTTTCTTCAACATTTTTTCACATATCTCACATATACCCAAAATACCACAAAAACTAAAAGTTATTACATTTTTTAACCTTTAGCATGCTATGTTTACAATTACCTAATTTCTCTTCTGCAGCCAGATTCTTTTTTTTTTGACAATGTGTGTTATTGTTGGTGGCTGTTTTGAAAATGCAATAACTTTTTTGTTATTAGAGATATTTAAATAATATTTTGTACATATAAATAAAGAATTGAACTCTATATATTGATGTAAATTGTGTTTTTTTTGTGTGATACGAAATGTGTGAGAAAGTGCTAACACCGTTTTTTTAAGTTCATAGATTGTGATACAGCCAAATGGTCAAATTTTCATAATTTCACTGAGGAAAATGAATAACCTTATAGATTTATCATAAAATTGTTTTCTGAAGCTAGATCTAGTTCAAAACTGAATCTCTTCAAAACAGTTGATGTTTGGCTTCAAAATTTAGAAACCAGCTTAGTCTACTGTATTTTTAAGTGTGAAAACCAATTATGCTCAAGAATTCACCATTCGAATCACAATCCATAATGATTTTACTGAAAATACGATAAAACAAGTCTATAAAACCTGATTCACTTTCATGGCACCATACCAATGTTCAGATGTGGACATATTGCGGAGATTTCGATATTTCAATGACATTCTGTCCACGAAACTTGCGGGTAAGAAAGTCAAACTGAATAACTAGCCATATTTCTCTAATCTCGTAACCAAATTTTTTTTAAAAATTAGATTCTTTTATTGATTACAGGGGACCTAGCAACGGACCTTTATGGGGCTTATGCACTTGACCGAGGCTATCTTATACAGTATAAACTGTTGTCGAATGCACTCGACCGAAGTGTGCTTAACGTTAAATACCCCTAATAAATAATGTGTAGTAAAAAGTAAAACACTTTATCACTGGCAACAGTACCATCTATCCCACTACTTTATTTGTCCAATTTTCTCCCAATCTTTAAGGGTAGACTAAAATAAATGTCAAAATGTTAAAACTAAAACATCTTGATTAAGTTGTGCTATCAAGTATAATTTTTCAAAGCATACTTCTTTAATTCACCTGATTAAACCTGTCTTTTGTAGTTCATAGGCATGGCTGAGAGGTTAGAGCTTTGCTCTTACACTAGTGAAGTCTAGAGTTCAATCCCTGGTAAGGACTGGGTTTTTATTTCTGTCTAAGGGTAAATTAAAAAAAACACCATGTACATGATGAGGTGACAGCAAGAGCATTCGACCTTTATCACACAGGCCTCCCTGCAACTCCTTAATGGGAAACATGCAGTATTTGACAGTTGAAAGCACTACAAAACATTCAGTTAATTTTCCGTTCAAGTAACTGTTGCGCTATAAATTGCACAATGTTAACATTTTGAAGTAGCTGACGTCATGAATTTCCGTGAAATTTAATGGATGCCGTGACGTCCCACAGCAAACACAAGCGAGGGTTTTTGCGGGCGGCGTGATTTTCTTCTTCCAGATCCATCAATTTCATTCGTTTTGAGCAGGGAAATTCATAGTCAGCTAGTTCGAAATGTAAACATATTGTTAATTAAACACTTACCTCATGCTCCTTGGCTTAGCGGATAAACTAGCTTTAATCCACACAGGAACTCCAGGAAAATATCTGTTGACTTCGAGTATTTCTTCCTCCACATGTATTCACAGAGGTAGGAGGGAAACTGTCCTTTACACCTCCTACCCTGGTTTCTGAATTGTCTTTTAATAAAGCCCCACAAACCCTCAATTGTATTTGTGTGGGCCCCAGTTTCTGCATTTTAAAATTCTATGCTGTGGTTTACAGTCGTGTACATAATCTTCATCTTTTAAACAAGCGTATGCTTTCCTACAATCTGATACAATTGCTGTTCCTGGCAGCACATATTCTTTTATAATGCCCAACAACACTTCTTTAGTTATTTCTGCGACTACCTTCAATACACATTTTCCTGTGCCCCTTTCTACCAGACAAAAAAACCCAGGTACCTTGTACCCTTTTTCCCCTATTATACTACTTCTCCCAAACAAACTTTCATTAATTTCTACTACAACCCCTTGCCCCCAAAATTTTACAGTTTCATTAACACACATTTCTACGCATATCTCCTACAAAAACTTTTCCAATCAGTGATCGCTTTTTCTCCAACCTTCGCTTCTCGTCTTATGAATCCGCTCCTAGCATTCATTACCCAGATACGTGAGGAGAATGTCACCCATACTGAGGTGGTTTCCTGCAAACCAAGAATGATTTCTAACACTTCTACAAACAGAATGGCAATCATTACCATACCGCCTACAATGCCATATATATCCGTCAATTCTGCTAGCATCAACTATCAATTTCATACATTCCCCACACGACGGCACACATAATAATTACAAATCAAACCTTCACGCATACACCAATACGAAACACTTATTTCTACTACCACATAAATTGATAAAATAGCTCAAATCATATCGCACAGAGCTGATCATTTTGACTGTCCACTACTGTATTTCAAGAATGAGGGCGTGGTTTATTTTCAAGGAGTCCCCCCTTTTTTTTGTTCCAGGAGGAAAAGCCCTCATTTTTAAAAAAATGTAATTATAATTTATTAAACTATTTTGTAAAATATAATATAAAGGGGTGGGGCTTTGTCCCGCCCCTCCTTTTTTTTAAATTTTATTTTCCTCTTACCAAAGCTCCCTCTTACCCGACTATGGCCGTCAAACACTTCACCTCAAGATCACAGTCCATGACAGACTTCCACCAAAGATTAGGGAATACCGTGAATTTAGGCCAAAGGTCACTGCAGTTACTTGAACGATGAGACGCCCTGCCAAACATTCAAATTGTCTTGTATGTTGTTATTTGTATTTTTTATACCAATACCCTATGGTCTGAGTCTGAGCTCAGTGTAAAGCTAATCGACCCTGTGTTTTATGTCAGTAGTAGTACTAACAGTACTATTGTTATACACTGAGTCTAGCAGAGTGCACCACCAAGACAAGAGACAGGGGATGTTACCGTTGGAGGTCTGTTACAGCCAACCTTCTTTGCAAAGACGGCACTTGATGATGAATGTATGACTGAGTAGGCCTAGGCTGCAGAATGAATACAAAATTGGGAAAACTACGGTTTAAGTTTTTAAGTAGCTGACGTCACAGATTTCCATGTAATACCAATGAAATTAATGGATGCTGTGACATCACATCTCCCGACACAAACGGCATCAACCACATTTATAATTACAATTTTTATAACTAATTAATTTTTTTATTTATAACTGATCCTCACCCTTACCCCCCATCCCTAATCTAAATATTAATTCCAAATTAATATGCCTTTTCAATTAATATACCTTAATTTGAAATACAAATTCTATTAATCATGCTGCAAAGGTTAGGTAATATCTCAAAACTTGAGCAAAACTAGAACAAAGGTCACAGTGAAGACTTAAATTGTAGTTGCACCAAAAAATAAAAACATTGGTGAAATCTAGTACTCCGCTGGGCTATAAATAGCATTAACGTTACGAATTTCCCTTGAACAACCAATCATCATATCATTTCAAGCCTTAGATGAGAATTCTTAGAGAATTAATTATTAATTCTAAACACTAATCACAATCCTTCTTCTCCCCCTCCCCCAAATCTATAAACTTATTATAATCCCTTTATTTTAACGATATGTCAAAAAGTTGTGTTACAGCGTTGTTCTGTTACACATGTTCTGTGATCCCTCTCCAAAATTTATAACTATGCAACTTAGGCCTAACAACATCTAACAACACTGCAAAGATTAGGTAATACCTCGAAAGTAAAAGAAAGGTTGGCGCAACTAGGGTATAAGTCTTCGCTGTGACCTTTGTTCTAGTTTCGAGGTATTACCTAACCTTTGCAGCATGATTAGTAGAATTTGTATTTAAAATTAAGGTATATTTGTATATTAATTGAAAAGGCATATTAATTTCGTATTAGTATTTAAAATTTACTTTAGGAATGGGGGTAATGGTTAGGATCAGTTATAAATGAAAAAATAAATGGTGAAAGTAAAGAATAGGTCTCTGCTGTGCCATAAATAGCACAATGTTGACAATTTTACCTATCCAACGTCATGGATTCCTGTGTAACACCAATCAAAATAATGGCTGCTGTGACGTGACATCCGACAATCACTTGAGTTCAAATCTAGACACAGACGAACTTATGCATAATCTGTTTGTTTTCCAATTTACACATTTTTTACAATTTCCTATTATTTGTGGTGAGCGATCAGTATTTCTGCCCGCTATACACGGAGCGAGGTGCGCGCACACATTAGAAATATTATTTCTAATCCTAACCTTACTGAACTCTAAGTACTTACCCGTAAGCTTGCCAAATCACACAACAAAGGTCAGGTAACACCTTGACACTAGAGCAAAGGTCACAGCGGAGAACTATAATTTACTTCAGCCAAATAAATTAGTTATAAAAATTATATTTAGGCCTATAACTTAAGTGTGGTTCATGTCGTTTGGGAGATGTGACGTCACGTCATCCATTAATTTCAATAATTTCATTGGTGTTACGGAAATCCGTGAAGTCTGCTACTTAAAAATGTAAACATAATGTGTGCTATTTATAGCACAGTGATTCAGTGAAGACTTAAATCGTAGTTTTATCCAAAGGTCACAACACGGAGACTCCGGAGACCTATAGCGGTATAGAGTATAGATAGTATAGCCGATCATACAAAGCAAGCCCGTGGCTAAGAAATAGAACAGGTTTAAGTCTGCGCCTCAAAGGAGTGAAAACATCAATTGAAATAAATGTTTTGGCCAATCTGTAGTAGATAGCCGCTGGCTATAGTAAAGGATGGCTTACTAAAACTTACTTACTAAGTAAGTTTTATTTAAAAATAAACAATTAAACTTAAACACATTATAATAATAAATGATTATTTATTTATTAGGTCTACCCTACCTTTTTGTCATCTTGTTGATCCAACAAGTCCTGAATTTCTTGAAGGTTCCCCTTTCTAGAAAGCTCTAAAATAACTGACTCCATTAATTATACTTGATATTAACACAATCACGTCAATCGATCGCTGTAACACAACTTATCGAGATTGATGCTCAAATTATATGTAAATATACAAATAGCTAGAAATGAAATATGGCGGGAGAACGATGAAATTTACTCTTACAGGATGAAGAGCTTTTATTGGAGTCCTGTAGCGAACTATTTTCTCTCTGATGATCATCATCTCAAAATGTGACTTGATTATCTGGTATAAGGCTTTCCATAAATTATGTAAATAATTTAGGGAGAGGGGCCTGGAAAATTTTTACAGGGAGGAAGAGGTTGACGTCAACAAAACGGTTTTACATACAGAAATTAAATTGTGCAAATTTAAAATATTGTCTCTAACAAATCATCAGGTGCCATGCCGGCTGGAATGCGCGATAATGATCTCCACAGTTCCCTATCTCAAGTATTATGTATCAGGATCCTTGTTGTTTCCCTGCCGTACCAGGTTGTTAAACTGTCTAATAAAATTTGTCGCCCTTTGTTCTTTGCTGCCTTAAATCGTGTCTGTTGTGACTATTCTCCAAACCTCCTTGTCTCATAACGTGACCCAAAAAATGAAGACTGTCCTTCTCTTGGACCCATTGATTAAGCTCCGTCTCGCTAGTTTTCTCCGCTACCGTTTACTCTGCCTTCTGCTATTAGTCTTCCCATGCTGTTATGTCTCTTTAGGTGACCAAAAAAGTTCAGCTTTCTTGTTATGATGCTATTTAGGAGCCAACCCTCTTCGACGTTTAATGAGTGTAATATTTCTTTGTTTGTCTTTTCTGTCCATCTATCTATACGCTGTGTCCCTTGTTTGACTTGCAGCGTCAGGGGGTAGAAGAGTTCTCTGGAGATGGCCTTCTTGTGCGCTGTTTGTAAGCTTGTTCCTGTGGCTTCTTTGATTTCTGTGATCCATCTTTTACATGGTCTGCCTCTGGCTTTATTACCGTTATGTCTATGTGTCATGGCCATTTGTGGCATGCTATATGTCGGTAGTCTGGAAGCGTGTGAAAACCACTTGATCTGCTGTCTTTTGATGTGTTCCAATACTAGTATTGTTTTGGTTATCTGTCTGATGTTATCGTTCCTAATTCTATCTCTTAATGACACTCCGAGTATTCTTCGTAGACATGTCATTTCTGTTGTCACTATTTTTCTTTTGTCTTGTGCTGTCATTGTCCAGGTTTGGCTCTGGTAGCATAGTGATGGAATAATTATAGTCTTGTATAATGCAACTTTAGTGTCTATGTTTACTTTTTTGTTCTTGAAAAAGCGTGTCATCTGTCCTAGGATCTGGTATGTTTTGTTGCATCTATTTTGTATCTCTTTACTTGTTTTCCCTTCACTCGATATAATGCTTCCTAAGTAAGTGAACTCATTTACTTGTTTAAGGTGTTTATCATCGATGGAGATAGTGATATTTCTTTCTTTCTTTGCTATTGCCATTATTTCGGTCTTTTCAATATTGATCTTCATGTTGAATTTTTGACATGTTGTGTGGAGTCTGTTCATATGGTCTTGCAATTGTTCTTCTGATGTTGCTATTAGTACTTGGTCGTCTGCAAAGAGTAGTTCGTTCAATTTGTCTTTTATGTTATCTTCTTCGTTGGTACTTGTTAGTTTACAGATGTGGTCGATATCTGTCCATGGTATATGCAAAGTTGTATGTAGCATCTCAATTCGAAGGCGGCAAATTTCTTTGATCTCATTTAAAGTCCAAGCCTCACAGCCGTATGCTGCCACATGGAATATGCATGTATTCCTACTTAGGATACACAGTTTTATTTTGCCACTGATACCTTGCCAGAGATTTTTTATTTGTACGAGTTTCGAAAACGCCATTGTCATCCTTTATATTGCGCAGTTCCCTGAACTATTAATGTTTGTACCCAAATAATTGAAATTTGATTATTCTTTATTATGATTAGGCCACTATAATTTGATTAATATTTGACTAGTCTTCCAGTTCATAGGTATCGATTATTATGTTCGTTTGAGATTGTACTTTGTTATAATTGTAGTTTTTCTCATATTTAGAAAGAAATTTTGAGCTTCGCTGTATTTTTTATTTTGTTGTTGTTGACAGAATCATTTGTCATAGATCTTCTTTTGTGTTATCAAGAGGACAGTATCGTCTGCGTATCTGATTTCTGCTGACCTCCTATGGTTAGAGGTTGAAAATCTGTGTGTAATATCTTCCTGTACATTTCTCATTACGTTTTCCCTATATAGTTTAAAGAGGCACGGGGATAGTAGGCCTATGCATCCCAGTCTAAGTCATTTATGTACGCTAAACCACCCTGGTGTTTCCATTTACTTTTACTGCCCCCGCTTCTGTTATTTATACAGCATTGCGATCAGATGAGTGAAATGTTTTGGAAAACCCATGTCGCTCATGATTTTCCACATTTGAGGATGTACATAATCGAAAGCCTTGGTGTAAACCAATGAAACATGCATGCAAATCTATATTGAATTCTCTACATCTCTCTATTATAACTCTCATGTTGAATGTATGATCTCTGCTACTTCTGCCTGATCTGAAACCAGCCTGTGCTTCATGAACCTCTGTTTCTATTTTGGTTTTGCATTCTCTTTATTATGATATAAAATACTATTTTACTGGATTGGCTTAACAGAGCGATAGTTGTATATTGGTGTATAATTGTAAGTTGCCATTTTTTGTTAGAGGGATGTATATTGACCTCTTCCAGTCCTTTGGCCATGTGCCAGATCTTGCAACATATACTATGGTATGTACGAACGCTTTCCTCACCTCCTGTCTGGATTATCATTGTTATTAATTCATCCCAGTCTGGGGATTTGTCTTTTAGAAAACATTTTATTGCATTTCTGACTTCCTCCTGTATTGGGTTTGGTTCTCTATCATCGTTTACAGCATAGATATTATCTTATGTATTATTTTGAGTTGTTTCTGTGTAAATCTTTTGAGACTACTCTTTCCATCTGTATATGATGTCCTTCTGCCCAGTTAATGCATTAACCTTCTTATCTGTTATGACCCATACAGTTGTTTTGCAGACTTTATTCTGCAGTGCTCTTACCGTAGAAAACATACTCTTGCTTTTCCCTTGTTTGTACAGATCTATTATTTATTTATAAGAGTTGATTATCTTCTTCTTCTTCGGCGTTCGTTCTCAAACTCCTGCAGATTAGCAGGATGTAGTCCGGAGAACGGAATGAGTTGTGCCATGGTTTACAGCATTGCTGCGATATCTACGCCTTTCGGCCCGACACATCCGACTTCAGCATGACTTTGGTTCACTGACCCTATATGGGATAGTTAACTCCATCTCATAACCTCCTTAGTCGCCTTTTACGACATGCGTGGAAGGTAAACAGTGTTGCTATTCTTTGCTCCCCTTTCGGGCCCCGGCAACACACGGGCGAGAGTTGATTATGTATTGTTGTTTATCATGTCTGATTTTGTTTTTTAATCTCTCTTGCGAATTCTCTGCACGTTTTCTGGCACTCAGGGTTTTTCCTCGTCTTAACATTTCCTGTCTTCCACCAGCATCATGTTTTTTTCCCCGGAAATATATGCTTACTTGTTCACTTTTTTATGGATGTTTTTGTGTGCTTGTGATGGTAAATATCTCTCGCTTTATTTGCGAGTTCTGCGAATCTATTCTTTTTCTATATTGTATTCTGCTGGTATTTTGGATACATCATATCGAGTTGTGCTTTTTTATTTTATTTACCTTTTTAAGTTTTAATTTAAACTGATATTCCTCTTCTTCACCGTTCATTCTCAAACTGGATCTCTCTAGTAGCAGGTCCCTGATCCATTCTAGATTTCCAGCAGGATATAGTCCGGAGAATGGAAATGCGTTGTGTCGCCGTTTTATTTGCGCCAATGACCCAACACATCCTTCTTCGGCGGGAAACTTCGATATGAGAAGTTCATGATCTTAGTTGCAGTCAGCTCCCGGTAGAGTTTTAGCTGAAGTATATACATGTCCTCCATATATGTTATATTAAAATGAAGTCTGTTTTTGCTTACTTTGTCTGGTGATTTCCATGTGCATGTCTTCTAGGTTGTTTGAAGAAAGTATTTGTGATGGCAAGATTATTTTCAGCGCAGAATGCAATTAGACGTTCTTCCAGTTCATTTCTGTCTCCTAACCCATGTCTACCTCGATCATATTTTTCATGTTCTAGTCTTCCTTGACGTACTTTCGCGTTCTTGATTAGAAAAGTGGTCTCACAGCACGTGGGGCATTCCCATAAGTGCTCCGCCCAATGTTCCAGCAGCCATTCGACTTGACGGTGTTTCGAGTCCAATGCCGCCGAAACAGACGTCGACATCAGGGCACAACTCTGGCCCTTGCGATAGGCTTCTTTGTTGTTCCGCCCACTCACTCCGTGCCTCTAACTAGTTCATGCACAACGTCGGCCTATCGGTACAACATGGTAACTGAAATCGAAGGTTACGACTTTCGCGTTAAAATAGCCCATTACTATTAGTATGTCTTCGGTGGACGAAACAGCATTTTCCATCTGTCGTTTCGTCCACCGCTGTGACTTTTCAGTGTTAGATAAGTTGCGTAAAATTATAGATTTTGGTAAAGGGGGGTTTAAAAGGATTAGAATTTGATTATATATATTTTTGGGAGAGGCAAATGGTTAGAATCAGTGTTTAAAATTAATAATTAATTCTCTACTTATGGTGACGACAATGTAAAAAGTTCGCTATATAGGCCTATAGCACAACGGTGGACGAAACAGCATTTTTACCCTTTATTTTTATTGTATCTATTCATCAAACTCGTCTATTTCTTGGCTTTCTGCATCTGATGTTGGTGCATATATTTGAAAGAATGTGATATTTTTCTTTTTTCCTTGAATCCTGATACTGACTATGCGATCGCTGATATGATTATATCATAATAAAGATGCCCATAATCGCTTCAACAAAGAAAACCCACAATGGTCTGTGTGGGTTATATAATCAGACCGCTGTGTGGGTTATATATCAGATTGCTCTGTGTGGGTTATTTATCAGATTTTTTAATCATGTCTCTGGCTGCGGCAGGTCATCTCTCTCTGAATCGCGGAGTGTTTTGAGAATCCATAACGACGATCACGTTCTGGAAATAATATTTCATATGTTGAATCTCGCCGAAGATGGATGTGGTGGGCCATTGGCGCAAATAAAACGGCAACACAACGCATTTTCATTCTGTGGACTACATCCAACTGGAAATCTAGCTTCTCCCAACCACAGAGTTAAATGCATATTCACAAATAGGGAACAAAACTAATGGATGGGCCATGGATGGTTCAATAATAAAATTCCACCTTCTAATACATCATCAACTGAGTTATATCATTGCTCAATATTTTTCATCGGATACTTTTGTTCTCTCCTGCAGATTAGCAGGATGTAACCTGGAGAACATTGTGTCATGGTTTAGAGCTTTTGCAGCAATATCTGCGCCTTTTGGCCTGACTTCAGGATCACTTTGGCCGTATATGGAGAAAGCCTACTACACCCCACAATCTCCTTAGTCGTCTCTTATGAGATACATGTAGGTAACAGTATTGTTATTCTTTACTCCGCTTTTAGGCCCTGGCAACACACGATCGATGTTGGTCCTAATTAATCAGGGCTACCATCTAGTATTAAGCATATACAAAAGTGGCACTATTTCATATTTAGGATGTAGCCATTATTCCAGCATTTTTGGCTGTAGTGATTTTCCAGGTAATATAAATATGTATGGTAGTGTGCCATTGCTTTCTGACTGGTCCGGATGCACAATTTCCTGTGGCGGGATTTGAACCCAGCTCCGTGGCCGTCACATATATGCTCTGTACCACGACGCCACAGAGCCGGACTTAAAGACACATGAGACCAAAAAAAACCCAGTGAAAATAATTATTGTATACATGAATTGCTATCACTCGTACATAAGAGGAAATTCTCAATATATAGACATGTCATCCACTAAATGTTTGCTTTGCATTGTGGTTGGTGTCTGGTGAGCCATGAGACCGACAAATGTTCTGCAATAAACAAAATTTATTAAAATGCTGCTAAAAGTGATAATACATCTACAGCAATAAAACAGAGGAATGTTTTATGAAATAAGTTTATTCTTAATTCTTACAAAGATGAAGAATATGCAATTACAGAGAAGAAAAAAAACACAACAATTTGTATGAATTAGTGAGAATACAATATTGTCACATAAAAGATTTTAGTAAGCAGCTCAGTGGAACAACACAGATAATGTTTCAACATAGGAGGTAGAGAGTAGAAACAAAGTATAGCCCAGACAAAATAAACATGCTAAATGTCTGCCCATCTTCTCTTTCGAAATGTTTACTTTGTTTCATATATAATTGGAAAAATTCTTGTCCTTTCAATGCCAGATAAATGGAACACCCTATGCTGAACAAAACAGCTCTCAAACACATGCATCGTCCGCGTGTTGCCAGAGCCCGAAAGGGGAGCAAAGAATAGCAACATTTTACCTTCCATGCATGTCGTAAGAGGCGACTAAGGAGGTTATGGGATGGAGTTGGCTGTCCCATCCCATATAAGGTCAGTGACCCAAAGCCATGCTTAAGTTGGATGTGTCAGGCCAAAAGTCACAGATATCGCAGCAATGCTGTAAACCTTGACACAACGCATTCCATTCTCCGGACTACATCCTGCGAATCTACAGAAGTTTGAGAGTGAACACAGCAGAAGAAAACACATGCATGACATTAGGTCAAATGCACATGCTATTACTGTCATTTAGGGACCAGAGGAACTTTTTTTTAAAAACCAAGTCTTAGGGGCCGGAGGAACTTTTTTAAAAATGAAGTCTAAGTGTGTGAGTGTGAAATGGAAGGAGTGTTGCATAAACCATTAAAAAATATTTTCACAAAAAAGGCCATAGTCTTTTGATAAAAAGACTTGCTGATCAGAAACACAGTCTTTCTTCTTCTTCAGCGTTCGCTCTCAAATAACCACAACGAATATTTCGTGTGATTTCCGCCAGGAAGCGTGAAGCACGTTGTGCTGCAAGTTCCACATTAAAACTGTGATTATTTGCACCCTGGTTGGCCACTTGTGGTCAGGACGTCCGAGGTCCAGCACATCTGTTTTCTGCATTCCTTTATTTCGGGTTTGTCCCTAAAACACAGTCTTTGTCACCTTATATTTTCATCATCAAAGGTGCCAACAGGCAGTCTCAAGTCTCGGTTCAGAACATTTAATCAACTTGCATGATCAATGATTTGATGTTTCTCTCAACCACAGTGTACCAAATGTGTTCACTGTATGTGCTGCCAGAGCCAGAAAGGAGAGCAAAGAATAAATAACAGTCATCTGCAATGCATGTCATAAGGGGTGGCTAAGGTGGTTGGGAGATGAAGTTAGCTTTCCTATTCAATGTGACCCAATAGTCATGCTGGAGCTGGATGCTTTAGACCAAAAGGTGCAGATATCGCAGTAAATAATGCAGTATGCTCTCTGGAATACACCCTGCTAACCAGTTATACTTACGTAAAACACAGGTTTTTTATAACAGTTCCACTCAGACATGACAGACTATCACTAAAACTAGTGGGTAATGATCTGCACAAAAAAACATATAAATTACAATACACAAAACATATTCAACATTTACACCAATTGGTCTTTATCAAGATACACACAAAACATCAAAAGACGACAAATGGAAATTATCACAACACATAAACATATCCAATGGAAATAAGATAAAAATCTGTGCTGCTCTGTATGACATTTTCAACATAAAACATGCTCTCTGCTCTGTATGACATGTTTGTTGCTTTGTATGAAATGCTCTCCGCATTACATGCTCAACATATGACATGCTTGTTGCTTTGTATGACATGCTCTCTGCTCTGTATGTGCTCAACATAAAACATGCTCTCTGCTCTGTATGACATGCTCAACATATGACATGTTTCCTGCTCTGTATGACATGTTTCCTGCTCTGCATGAAATGCTCTCTGCTCTGTATGACATGCTCAACATAAAACATGCTCTCTGCTCTGTATGACATGCTCAACATAAAACATGCTCTCTGCTCTGTATGACAGGCTCAACATATGACATGTTTGTTGCTCTGCATGAAATGCTCTCTGCTCTGTATGACATGCTCAACATAAAACATATTTAACCCTTTATCTGCTACAAATGAGTTTAGTCATTACTCTAACTAAATGCTAAATTTTTTATTGACTCCCCTCATTGCCAAAAATCACCCATGTGCTGTTCTGGGGCCCAAAAGGGAAGCAAAGAATATCAACACTGTTTACCTTCTATTATTTCCTATTCTATTACCTTCTGATTACTTGATAGTTTCCGTACAACCTCCCGTAACTAAAGAACAAGGAGCTAGTTGAACTACATAGATTTAGCAACACAATCTTGTGGTTTTCACTTTTTATCTTAATAATGGCAGCAGTGTGACATTTTAAAAAAAGGCCCAAAAGGTGTAGAGGGTGACTTCATTGTACTTGGGTTACCCCAAATGTACTCCATCCCTCTAATGCATCTGAGAGTATCATTCGTAGCAAGAAACTCCGCAACTTCAAGGGATTTCAGAAAAAAATCCACTTTATAAACACGAGTGGGATTTGAGTCCGTGATCTCTTGCACATGAAGTGAGCAGTTTAACTATACCTGGGAGATCCCTAACATAACATTGACATAGCAAATAATCAAGTGTTTAATAGAATCAAAACTGCATTCTGAATATTAGGATGGTAATTTTAACACTGAAATGAAGATTATGAATTTATATAGAAAAAAATAATTTATTGCCATAGAATGATTATTGTTGTTTAAAGACAATGAACTTAAGGAAAGGGAATTCCATCAAAATTGCTGACAAGAATGGATGTGTTCTTATATCGGTGCTCAATTAATCAGATTTCCTTCCCGAAAGAACTGATAACCTATGGCAATAATGTGCCTAGATATTTGCAAAGAATAGCCTGAACTCAATTCATCATGTGTAGAATATTGGCATTTGAACTGAAGTGTTACAGAACAATGTTAAGAATTCCTTGGACAGAAAAGATAAGGAACAGAGTTTTTGAAAATACTGAATATAGAGGAAGGATGGCTGGTGAATATAATTTACATAGAAAACTGAAATATTTCAGACATATAAAAAGACACAATAGCATAGAAATATGCATCTTAGAGGGCAGAGTTTCGGGAAGTAGAAGAAGAGGTAGACTTAGAAGGTGATGGATAGATGGTATCAAAGACTGTATGATGTTATCATTGGAGGAGGCAGGCAGATTGGCACAGGATAGTCTGGTTCAGGGCATCAATTTCTAAGACAACGTTCTGGAAAGAATATGTCACATAGAGACAGAGAAAGGCAATGAAAGGAGATAAAACATAACAGAGAGGGGGGAAGTTCAAGAATATATATATAAAGAGAATTGTAGTAAGTTACTTGTTTATCAGATATATGTCTTTTACAAATCACCCATCAAGTGGTTCACAAAGTCTAGTATTAAGATTTTAGCTGTGGCTACCTGCCGTTGTGGCAACTGGGACCTGGAGATCTAGTTCAGGGTGAAAATAATAAGGTCACTGATTTCTCTCCAGGAATGTTGTAGGAAGTTAAGGAAAATTGGATGACAGGTTGACAACCTGTCACCTGTAAAAACATTGCCACCTACATGTCTTGTCTCAATTTCTTACTTTTGTCTTCTATCAAATGATCCCCCATGGATGACAAAGAGATGCAGGTAAGCAGAAAATTCACCCTTGCCCATTTGTGGGAGACTTCTAGGTGGTGGGGAACGCTAGATGTGCTGCAGAAAATCCACATAACAGCACAAATAAGCTTCACACCAAAGATCAAACAATAAATAGCTACCTGCTCACAGCTAAAGGGATTGCCCTATAATCATCACCTTAAGCTACACAAGTCTCTAATTTGACATGTGCGCTGATATATACAAAGTGGAGTTATACTTAAGAGTTGAAAAAAAGTGTGCCTTATCAAAATACAAGTAATATTGTATCAATATAAAATAGAGTTACAATAGGAAATGATTTCCTAAATTGCACATAAGTACCTACTGTCTCAACTCTAATAACTCTGGATTATTTTCCTGTTTTTTTAATTTTCATGAATGTTCACAAGACTGTTCATATAAAGAAAAATAGATATGCAACAACTGATACAGTATCAAGTTTGAATAAATATATGATAAAAACATACGTATTGAAGTGTTGAGGGATAAAATAATAATGGATAAAGACAGATACCCATAACAAGATAAAAGAATGGAAAATAACCCCACGAAAATAGAACTATACAAATATAGTGGAATCCTTCTATAGTGCATTCTTTTATAACACATTTTCCAATTTAAAAACACTTTAAATAATTTCCAATTATATTTATTCTTTATTGATTGTATTGTATTTAGCGATTTTCTGTTACTACATACATATTTCGCTGATTCAGACCAAGTTGTTATAATGGGATCTGACTGTTTTAAACCAGATGTAAAGGTAAGCAGAGTCATAAACTAGCATCATAGAACATGGAATCCCATAAGTGCTCAGTTACCTAGTCAGTGGTTGATCAGAAACCATTTGACTAGCATCACCTACAGCATTTGCTCAAGTAGTCATGTGCCAAGAGTAAAGCATCTAAGACAAGTGTGAAAATTCATCTCAAACTTCTCCTGGATCTACATTGTAGCAGGACAATGCCCCACTAAATGCGTGCTGGATATAGTCTAGAGAACTACAACTGCATTCTGCTGCCATTCTATTTGTGACAATGGCCAGATACATCTGACAAGTCACTTTGCTTCTATAAAATGGTGTAACAAGTAATGTTCCCTCTAAGATATGTGTGCTTGTGAACAAACATCTATTTCCATGGTTTTATAAATTTCAAACAACCCCTTTTCTGGGCACAGATCTTACCTAAAAAAAGGCGCTTCTTCAGCATATTCTATTTACATCAATGTTTTAAAAATTATAGCAACTTTTACACACATTTATATTCGCAAGTTATATGCGCCAAGGGATAAAAATGTATGCGCTAGCGCATCTTTGAGGGAACATTAGTCACGAATCACTTTGCTTCTATAAAATGGGGTCATGAGTCACTTTGCTTCTATAAAATAGGGTAACTACTCACAAAAAGATTGAGAACCTGTGTTCTATGGGGATGCGGTCGCCTCTTACGATACACAAGACAGATCAGTGTGGCTATGGGATGTGGTTGCCTCTTACCATATGCATGGCAGATCAGAGTGTGGCTATTCTTTGCTTCCCTTTTGTACCCCAACAAAACTGAAAGACCATGTAAAGGAATGAAAAAGTGCATTTAAAATCCTAAAAGATACAGCTGAACTAAACAAGAGACCATAACAACAGATAAAGTCATTTTAAAAGAAATAATTTATAAATTTCTTTGTACAATGTGAGATAAATACCAAGAGACTGGAAAGAAGGATACCAGGTCAAAAGAAGGGAGATATACAAAGACTGCTGAAATTATAGAGATAATGTTTATTTCTATGAAAAATATAAAACAAATATAATAATATTATTTAGATTAAAGAACTCCATAGACATACGGGTAAGAGAATAATCTTGATGGAACAGATCCTGACAACAACTTAATGCAGATCTTGGAGTATTAATTAAACTATGTTCTAATACATTAATATAGAGTATACTGTAGACGAAAAACAAAACAGAACAAAATGAAAACCTCTATACAAGTGCTACAATTTATACAAATATTTCTTACATTTTAATCTTCTTCTTCTTCTTCATTCAGCGTTCATTCTCAAACTCCCACTCTGGATCTCCCTTGTAGCAGGATCATTGTCCTACTAGATTTCCAGCAGGATGTAGTCCAGATAATGGAAATGTGTTGTGTCGCTGTTTTATTTGTGCCAATGGTCCGACACATCCGTCTTCAACAGGGTACATTTTAATCAAACATGGGCAAAATTCAGTCTAAGGATGAATTGCAATGTGTCTGTTAAAAGTATAGATACTAATGAAATGTAGATTTAAAAATCTCATATCAATACATTAAGACATATTTAGCATCAATTTCTCTAGTTAATGGGAGATTTAGTTTATATTTTGTTATTTAAAGTGTACATATTATCAAGAATAGGCCATTCTGTATCACCAAAAAGATTTAACAGAATACAATGTCTTCAGTATCACCAACAGATTTAACCAAACACAATCTCTCCTTCACCACCCAACAGATTTGACTAGATGTAACTTATCTTGTATTATTCAACCGACCAACTTAACCTAAGCACTCTTGAATCATACAATTGATAAATCCAGGCACATGATCTCACATCAACAAAAACTATCAAGAAATGAAATTCAAAAATCACTAAATAAGTCAACATTAAAAATATGAAGTGCTATGATGTAGAAACAAATCACATGAAATAATGGTACATGTTGAAATAGATCTACTGACATATTTCTTAAGATACTAAAGAGCTGACACCAAAGTACACATAATATGTACAAGTGTTTACATCTTTCAATACAACAAATTCTGTTTTTCTTGCCAACATTAATTTTTTTGTTTTACAAACTCAGATAGATCAAAGATTAATGTTCTAAAATAAATACATCATTTTTATCAGCCAATGCACATCATCTCTGATGCAAAAGTCTGTCTATAGCAGCGTTGACATCCCCAAAAGTAGCTGTCAAGGCTAAAAAAGAGAATAGACACAATTTCTTATTTCAAGATATTAAAAATCAACTTAATACACACTAAATTAGATGAAACTACCTGATAAATATACCGGTATGTATAACTGATATAAAATTCTTGATGGTAGTATTGAAACCATGAAGTTCTATGAGCAATTCTATGGGAAGTGTGGTCCAAAGGTGACTAACATTCATACTACCAAATGTCATAGGTGATTAGATGTGTGCATACAAAATGGCAGAACATACCTTCTACATACACACAAAGACACCTCTGTGTACTATGCTTCTCAAGCATCGCATCCTGCTGAAATTTGGAAGTCTCCTGGGTATGAAAGAAAACTACTGAGAAACCCACCAATTCATATAGGAAATGAGATTAATTGCTCATAACTCATGGGGATCGATATGAAACTATACTTTCTCAGGTGGCATATTGTTTTCAGAATGTTGTCTTCTTTCTAGACCAAGTGTTGAACAGACAGATATTGTATGTTATTTATTCATGTTTTATTAGTTTGTTCCATCCATATTATATTAGTTCGGATATAAAATATCATATATACAAGAGGAATAGGAATTTAGGAGGATTTTTCCTTGTTGCCAGACATTGTTCAAGTATAAGTGCATCAAGAAATACCTTTTGCAATCTTTTAAAATTGTAGTTTTGAGATTTCCGTCCCTAATTTTCAACTTCACAACTGTCATATCACACACACAAGAACAAAATAAACACAATTACATGCATTATTCACTCCTTTATTTACATGTGCTAAAATTATTTTGATATATAACAAACAAAAAAGTTATCATGTTTACCAAAGACTCACAAAAAATAAGGCATATTGTCAAAAAAGAATCTGGGTCATGTTTTATGTTCACTTGACTGGAATGAGTGAATCCTAGCTGGCAATAACATACTTATTCGCTTTTCTGCATGTTGTTTGGAAAAATGTTAGAGTTGTTTTCATTAATTTCTAGGAATCTATCCCAATCTGCAGGAATCGGGTTGAAATGATAGTCATTTTCAATGAAATCATTTATGGATTGTGATATGAGGAATTACGTTTGTTTTCAAAGTAGATATGAGAGACATGTTAGTTTCACTATGAAATGGCGCTGGACAAGTATAGGCAGAATATATTGACATCGGACACTAGATACAGAGAACAATGGATTAGACAAGATAAGTGATACCTACTTGTTTTGTATATTTTCTCAGCGTTATTATGAGCATGTTAATTTAGTTATGAAATAACATTGTAAAAATACAATAGACCTAGGAAAGTAAAAGTTTCATCAGGGTTGCCATACATAGGATAAGTCTAGTTGAGTAGGTCTAATTTTTTTGATTTTATTTACATTTTTTATCTTCACCACTTTCTAACACTTCTGTATTACACACACACAAACAGAACTTAACCTTTAGCATGCTATGTTTCCATTTCTGAAATTTCAATCTCCTGCTACCAGATTAATTTTTGAAAATTTATTTGTCTTATTGTTGGTGGCTGTTTTGAAAACGCAATAACTTTTTTGTTATTAGAGATATTTAAATAATATTTGTACATATAAATAAAGAATTGAATTCTGCATATATTGGTGTAAGTTTTGTTTGTGTGTGTGATACGAGACACATGAGAAAGTGGTAAAGACATTTTTTTCACAAAAAACAAATTATAACAATAAAATGAAAAAAATTACTCACCTTTTTTTGGAATTTCCTAGAGTGGCAACACTGTGATACAGACCTAATTCTATAGTATTTATGTTGTTTTATTGTGAAATTATCATAATTTCATGGGGGAAAATGAATAAATCTTATAGATTTGTTGAAAAATTGTTCTGTGAAGCTAGATCTAGTCCAAAACTGAACCACCACAAATTAAAAAAATTTTCAAAAAAGAATCAGATGGCTGGATGGAAATTAAGAAATTTTAATATGGAGTGCTAAAGGTTCAACCTGGCTGCCAGTGAAAATATCATGGAAGTTGGATTTGGCATTCAAGCTGTATTTTGCCAACCCCTGGTAATACTCAATAGGAAATATCCCAATTAAAAAACCCCAGATTGTAAAGATAAATACAAACCTCTGATATTTGCCTCTCTGTCCACAAAGCCCATAGTAGCTAACTGATCCAGTTGTGAAGCAAATCTCTGTTCTGGAGGCTGATTCTAATGAAATATTAAAATGACAATAGAAATAAAGGAAGGCATAAATATGCTAATAAAAAAGTGCACAATGAATTCTCACATGCGTCACTGTTGGTTTCTTTCAGCAAGGCATCTCCATGGCAAGTCATTTTTGTGTGTGTCCATGAGGTCACAAGTTTGAAACTGTACAAGAATATTTTTTCAAATCTTCTTGGTGATTAATACTTGAGCTACAGGTTTATATGCTTTGAGGAATATTTTTGGCAGATATTGTGCTGCTCTGTTGATTGGAACAGAGTACATGAGGCTAACTATGCACAGTGTAATAAATCCTTTACATAATTTGAATCATTTCAATTATTTGTATTGTGGAAAAAAAGAGTTATTTTCTGTTTAACAGCTGGATATTATCTGTTGAAGATATGCTAGGCTTTCTCTGAGCAGTTACTATGACTTTTTTTGGTGATCCATCCAACAACCCATATCTCGTCAGGATTGAAGGGGTACTACACTGGATGTGTCACCTCCAGTAATTTCTATCTTCAGCGATATGAATGAGCGAGGAAAAATCTTCATTGGTTCAGTCTTTGATATTGTCTGTCCATGATTTTCTCAGGTTTATCTATTTGCTCCATCAACAGTTTCATCAAGAATGTTTTATTGACAGGGAATCATGTTCAACCGATGCAGTTTTTGTATTTTTACTATTGAAAGTAGTATTGAGTAACCATTTACTTTATTTAGCAATCACTGGAAAGATCATGGGGAGAAAAGACAGAGGAAGACAAAGAGAAAAATTTCAAGAATGATTGTCATCACTGTGGCACAAAAAGTTGTCACCAACTGAACTTTATTAACAAAACGACAGAGTTGTAGAGAAACATGATCGCCTATGTCACTCAGCATGGCACTTGACATTCTTGGGAATCTGTGAGATTCTCTACTTTATTTGTTACGCACAGATTTGTCTTATACTCTCTATATGAAATGTGAAAAATTTGTCTATAACACTTGCATTCGAAGGCATGTGTTCATCTCTCTCTGATAATAATGGTGTCCCTTCTTCACAAGTGAAGATGAGCATGGCATGAAAAACAATAAATGATGAAACAAAATGTCAGCGATTGTCTATTTTGGTATAGGTTTGTGAGTTCGTAGTTGCCAGAGGAGGCCAATTTGTGCCAGGAAAAATCTATTGCAGTGCATGCAGAGGGTCCTGAGTAGAAGGGTATTCATATCTTTCTTTCCGTTTCTGTCTCTTGTAGATTGCTAGCATTGTTCTTTCTTTTTCAAATTTTGTGACACCAACGGTGATCTGAGTATGCAGCTCTTGAGCAATCAAGAGCTGTAGTCTCCCAGAGGCTAGGATGAATGCTAGTGTTTGAGGGAGTTCTTTGAGTAATCCTTGAAGCCCTTTTCTGCCATCAGCTTGAACGTTTACCATCACACAAATCCTCCTTAGCAATTTCTTATAACAAGCATGAAAGGTTATAGTGATGCTATTCTCCCCCCCCCCCCCTCCGTTGGGCCAATTAATAAAAAAAAATCACAAATACATGAGTGATTGTGTTTATACTTAGAAGTACACAAGTGATCGTGCTGATGCTATATAAGCATGTGCAAATGAAAAATGAACACCTGATATGATAATGCAAGAAGCAACCAACCTGTTGTCCTCCAACCATCATTTGCATCATCTGAGACATTATTGTTGAAAATGCTTCAGGGCTGCCCTGTTGCCCAATTGAGGTAGTTGTGGAATTAGGTAGCGATGCTGCTGTTGTGGTAGTTATTGGTGATGCAGTAGAAGGAGCCGATACTCCTGTAGTTGTAGCTGGAACATTTCTTAGGCCTGTCAAACTGTAGAATAGTAATAAAAATAGAAAACATAATACTTTCCTGTAAAGCGGGCACACACATTTAACAAAACAAATTGTAACGAAATATAGTCTAGGGAAAAAAAGAGAACAAGAATATAAAAAAGTAGAAGCAATCAACTCAGAAATAAATCCATTGAATGTGTCAGAATTACTGTTTTTATTTATAGATCTTCATTAGATTTACGTAGCCTGTAGAAAAGATGCTGCTTCATTTGCAGAATGTTCATCTGTATTTCTTCTCAAACTGCAGCAGATTAGCAGGATGTAGTCTGGAGAACGGAATGCATTTTCATTGTTTACATGTGGTAACTGTGCCTCTTTGGCCCAACACGTCCAATTTTAGCATGGTTTCTGGGTCACTCTGACCCTATGTGGAATGGGACGGCCAACTCCATACCATAACTTCTTACTACACACATAGAATACAAATATTGTTGCTATTCTTCGCCTCCTTTCTGACCCTGGCAATACACGGGTGAGGAAGATTCATAATATTCATGGTAGCAACCCTTTCAATCCTAGCCATTCAGGAAAAACTCTGGGTTCAATTCCCAGGGCAAAGGGAATAACTCCGCACAAATCAGAAGTGATTGTGCAAATAAAAATTAATATAAAATAGAATTTGCAGTGAATTTGTATGTTTCCAAGTCCGATTAACAGATAAATGGAAGGTACTGATCTGTGAACTTATCTTTGTGAATGTCATGTAAGATATGTTTACTTGTCATGTAACATGCAAGAGGAAACAATTAGTATGAGTTTCATGTCGGCTTCATTTCCATTGTGTTTTGTGTGGTGGCATCCTGATTATTTCTGCGCCTTTTAGCTGGTTGCCTCCGCCTTAAGCACACTGCTTACTTGGGCAGGACTATGGTCCTGCTCGAGTGGGACTGCCCGACCAGTCTTAGTTTCCAGCCCCTGATGGCTGAACTAAGCCCCATCACCTCATACACGGTGCTGGCTCGATGGCGGGGCCTGCTTCATTTACTTGTGTCAATTTGTTTGCTGAAAAATGTTCAAATGAAAGCTACAATGCAGTCTCCCTGGCACAGCATGACAACAAGCCTGTAACTGTTAAATACTCCAAACACATAGGCCTAGTTCACGTAAAGAAAACCATAGATATCTGGTGAAACAGGGTTCCAAAACTGGTCTCGTTTTTCTGAAAATATTTACACAGAAACAGTGAAAACTAGGTCTAGTCTCAAAAGCAGAGTAATCTCGATCAATGTCGTTTGCAGGATTTGATTTCTTATGAAATTGATCAATATTGAAATAGTTCAGCTGTGTTAACTATTCTCAATCATTACTAGGTCTATGGTGTGCAGTGTGGGACACGCACATCATCAACTAGGCCTACAGTACACATCACCGCTAATTTCAACTAGGTCTACCAAATACTGAACTACTATCCATCAATGTCTGATTCATTCATGTTCTTTAGAATTCCATTAAAAAAATATGCATAAACATCATCTGAATCATAAGTAGGTCCATTTTTGCCAAGTATTGACAAAAATTGAAGGTGATAATAACAGTGTGCGGACATGACAGCTGTTAGAAACGATTGGAAAAAAACACTGGGCTGCGCCATTCTTGGTAATCACTTCAGCACTAAATTTAGTATGTCTATTTGCATAGAACCGGTAACAGGCATGAACCGAAATAACCATGTGTCAATCCGATGAGAATGGCTGCTACTGTAATGTATATATAGCCAACGATTTCGGTTGCTAAGGGATTGAATGGGTTAATAAAATCCATAGTTTTGTGAATAAAAATGCCATCATATTGACATGCAATGTCCATACAAGTTTTTCAAACAAGAATACTGTATTAAAAACACATATTTATGTGTCCACTTAACAGGAAAGTACCAACAACATTTCCCAAACTGTATAGAAAATTGTTTGATCTGTCAAAAAAACAAAACTGTCAATACTGCATTTTACCAGTTCAGGCGTTGCAGGGAGGGGATTTAATAGCTGTGTGATAAAGGCCGCATGCTCTTGCTGTCGCCACGTCATGCACAGGGTGAGTTTTTTAATTTACCCTCCGACAGAAAAAAACCCACTCCTTACCGGGGATTGAACTCTAGACCTCACTTGTGTGAGACTAGCGTTCTAACCTCTCGGCCATGCGCCACACCCAGTGTGCGATCAGACTAGACTAAATAGAATACTTGAGGGTAAAAGAAACGATGAAGATCTAAAGTAACCCTAAAAAACACCATATTTTAAGCAAGGGAAATTATAGACTGCAAAACCATACAAAAACTAAAACTGCAGGCAGAGGACCGCAACACATGGAGAATCAAAACCTCTGCTCTATGTGCCTCCTGTGGAATGAAAGGAACAAACCAACTAATACAAAATTGTTGCACTCTGGAATGCAACATATGCAGAAAACATAATGAGAAATGTACGAGAAGGTCCACATTATTAACACTTTCAACCCCTTAATATCAGAGGTCATGAGATTCTAGAAATTAGGTATGCAGATGACACCACTGTAATATCAAGGGAGCCCCCACAGGTTTAGAACACATCATGATGTCATTTAAACATGATAATGATACACACAATCTATTTCTCAATGAAAAAAAAAAAGGCAAAAATAGTGCATATAAACTCACACCTACAATAGTCAAGAACAACTAGAAAATGTCCGTAACTTTGAGTATCTCGTGTCAACTATGAAAACCTCAGGAGATTGTTCAGCAGAGATCAGAAAAAGATTAGCAATGGCACTACAATATAGAAAAATTTATGACAAGGGGCAAACAGAAATACAAAGCTATAACTATTCAGAAGCTATATTATTCCAGTGGCAACATACGGTTGTGAAACATGGGCAATGACATCCGCAGCGGAAAAAAAATATCGGCATTCGAAATGAAATGCCATAGAAAGGTCATAAGAATATCATGGAAAGAAATAGAAACTAACACTAACATATTTTGGATATTTAAAGAGACACAATGGTTTAGAAATATTAATCATGGAGGGAAAAGTTCCAGGAAAGAGAACAAAAGGCAGACCAAGACTACAATAGACACATGATAGCTAAGACCTTCTGAACATGGCACTGGAAGAGACTGAGCAGCTTGCACAGAACTGAGAGGATTACAGACTGGGAATGAAGACAATATTCTGTACAGACATGCCACATCATTATCATCTATTTCATCATCACTTAATATGAAAATAAAGCATCTTTTCATAGAACAAATTCATAAATGTACACAAATAAAGCATCTTTTCATAGAACAAATTCATAAATGTACACAAATAAAGCATCTTTTCATAGAATAAATTCATAAATGTACACAAATAAAGCATCTTTTCATAGAATAAATTCATAAATGTACACAAATAAAGCATCTTTTCATAGAACAAATTCATAAATGCACACAAATAAAGCATCTTTTCATAGAACAAATTCATAAATGTACACAAATAAAGCATCTTTTCATAGAACAAATTCATAAATGTACACAAATAAAGCATCTTTTCATAGAACAAATTCATAAATGTACACAAATAAAGCATCTTTTCATAGAACAAATTCATAAATGTACACAAATGTTTTGTGGAGTAACTTCATTTCTTTACTGACTTTGAAAACCAATTTGGGGACTCATTCATTAAGAGGTTTAATCCACTCTGTATCTGCATCAGAGCTTCCAATGACCTCGGGTTTGTAACCACATTTTGTACTTCTGGACTCTGCATCTGCAATGATGGAAACAATACAAAGAGTTTGCAGTCAACCAAACCTCATAAGATAGCAAGTTCATCTACCCATTACCTAAAAGCCTCTGCATGTGGTAGATCTGACAAGTGGCCCATCAGATCAACCACCATGCAACTGTAAGATTCTAGTAGTTGACATGTCTATATAGTGAGGTTTTATTTTTTGGGGGGAAGAGAACTGCATTTCATCTATTCAGTTATGTTTTGTCCAGAGTAGGCTTCTCATGGCACTACACGTCACTGTTCAGTTGAAGGCTTCTGGATCTTCTTCTTCTGTGTTTGTTCTCAAACTCCTGCACATTAGCAAGATATAGTTCAGAGAATGGAATGTGTTGTGTCGTGGTTTATAGTATTGCTGCAATATCTGTGCCTTTCAGCCTGACCTCAGCATATTTCTAGATCTGGAATAAAACTTTGAAGAAACCTTTCAAGTACACACAGGAATACAACTCTATTGCTCGTATTTCCAGGAAAAAAAGAGCTTTCGTTCATTTTCGGTGTTCAAGATCTTTCATTCACAAAGAACTAAAAATGGTAAAAAGGTGTACAGGACAAGGAGATGAAGTTGCATATCCTGTCCAGTACATAGTGATCAACCCAACCATTTTTGGCAATAGTGATTTTGTAGGCAATATAAATATGTTCAGAAGGTTGCCATTGCTTTCTGCAGAGTCTGCATGCACAACTGCATGTGGTGAAGATTGAACCTAGTGTTTTGGCCATTCGAGACTTGCTCTGTACCTAACAGTCATCTCACGCAGAGGGTTCCCAATTGAAACTAGATATACATCATACACTGTGTCGCACCCAGACACTAAGAACTTTGTTATAGAAGAATGTTTTAGGTAAGGAAAAACAGCACTGCAATTACCTGAATTAATTTGAGACATAAAAGTAGAAAGTGCAAAATGTGCAGTTTTTAAGACATAGATTTATGTTGTCAATTGTTGGTTGAGGTTTTAATATCTTGCACACATGAAAATTTCTGTTTTTGAGTGTGGTGATTTTGTCCTTGAATTGCTGGACGAAAAGGGGGAACACAGAATCATAACACTGCACACTACAATGCATATCGTAAGGGGGAACAAATATAGTCATAACACTGTACCTTACCCTGCATGTCATAAGAGATGAATAAGCAGGTTTGGAGACAGTTGGAGTTCTCATTTTGTAAGTCAAAACGTCCGAATAACCATGCTAAAAAGTCAGATGTATCTGGCAGAAAGACACAAATATAGCAGCTATGCTGTAAATAATGACACCACATTCCATTCTCCAGACCACATCTTACTAACTAGCAGAAATTTGAGGATCAATACAGAAGTAGACAAATAGTTGAAACAAATAGTTATATACTTGTAGCAAGGTGGGTACATACCTGTTGTAGCAAGGTGGGTGTTATGCTGGGTAGGTTCGCTTGCATCTGAGGATTATTTGCTAACAGGGGATTGTTTGCTATAATCTGTGAAGGGTAAACGGGTATCAATGATATCTTTTAAAATGGGATATACAACAATCATGACATCAACAATATCATCAACATAAAACATGATACAGTGACTATTACAACAATAGCGATGTAAATATGCTGAAAGAAGACTGAAGTCATTTGTGAGATATTAAATTCAACTTGTTTCTGTTGCTTCAATGTAGAGAGGCGATTCAAGTTTGTTTGCTATTTTTCATGTCCTGAATTAAGATCAATTAACAAAAACATGCTCTCTCAGCATAATTTCTAACTTATTTAAAAAAACATTAATATGTGTAATATTGAGGTTTTTTTTAAGTCTGTACAATTTTATGAAAAGTTTTCACTTCTGTACATATATTTGACAAAATTTTATGCAATAGCACAATCAAGTCTGTCAATTTGCAACATATAAAATCTGACAGTGTTACTGTCCACCTCACTAAAAGTGTAATTATCACAGATTGGTGAGAAAAACAAATTCACAAGTGCTCCCTAGACCTCCCCACATAAGACACAACCTGCATGTATTTTTTTGTCATAAAAACATGGTTGGTCATCTTATGAAAATACATCGTTACTACATTTCTTTTTATTTGCCATTTACATTTTTTTGATTTCTTTTCCCTGCATTGTTTAAAGTAGTCATGTGTTTTCATATAGGTTTCTTAATGACCATCTGCATATTATCTTGACATCCAGGGACGTTTTACAAAATATCTGTGATCATGTCTTGTGTAAATTCCTTCACAAATGTCTTCTGGTCAAAATATCTTTATAGTTTTTCTCTACAGACTAATCCTCAAATCCACTGAAGATGGATGTGTCAGACCATTGGCGCAAATAAAACGGAGACACAATGCCCTTCCATTCTCTGGACTACATCCTGCTGAGAATCTAGTAGGACCATTGTTCTGCTACAATGAATGTTTGAAAATGAATGCTGAAGAAGAATTCTCCATCATCACAGAAAGACACTCAAGTTGATAATAAACGAGAGTGGAGAAAAGAAAATGATAAAGTACCTGTTGAGCAAGTTCTGGATTTGATGACAGTGTCTGCATCACTGACTGCATGTAAGGAGCTTGCAGCATGTTACTCATCATCTGAGGATTTTGCATCATCTGCTGCATCAAACTCTGCATACCTGGGGTGCTGAATACACCTATAGAGAAGGGTTAGTTGGGAGTCAATTATTAATGCGTTAATGGACATCCTAAATAGCATAGTGAAGTTTTCTTGTCCACACCATTGAAACATGTTAGGTAATGCTGTGTTATGTCCGTATTTTTCATTGACCAACTGCATATTTTTATGTGCCATATATACATATGGGGCAGCGGTAGCTAAGTGGCTAGTACACTGGTATACAATTAAATTTCCAGTTGAACTGAAATATTCTTTCTTCTTCTTTCGTTCACTTGAAACATGTCTATATCTGTAATTCTGTCTCCTTAATAAAACTCACTGTCTTTTGTAGTTCATACAGTGTCCCATAGAGTTTTGATTCCAATGTTGTTTCCTCTGGCCAATATGTCTGCCTCAGCGTTTCATGCTCAGAACACTCTTGAAGTATATGTTTGGCACTCTGTGCTGCCTGTCCACATGTACACATGGCCGTGTTGCCAATCTTGAACTTTGTATATATGTGACTGCGGAGTCGGTTGTGTCCTGTTCTGAGATGTAGAATTATAACTTGTTCTGGTCTGTTCATAATATGATAGTCATCTTGTGTTGGTGTTTGTGGCTTTCTTATTGACTTGATCATCTGTTTTTTCTGATGGTAGGTGATTGGTATATCTGGTTGGTCTTCGGCAGCACCTTCCTTAGCCAGTTGGTCTGCTTTTTCATTTCCTGGTATTCCACAGTGAGGGGGTATCCACTGCATGGTTACCCTATACTGGTAAGACAATTCGCTAAGTAGTTTTTTCAAGTCTGTTAGTTTTCCAGAATGGAGAGCTTGAAGCACTGACCTTGCATCTGTCAGGAATACCACAGGCTGTAAGTCAGAGTTGGAGTTCAGCAGTTTTTTAGCTGCCACACTAATTGCCTGGATTTCAGCATCATAATTATTGCAGAATTTTCCTGTTGGTGTTCTGATGGTATCTCTGGCTTGTGTGGATATTCTATATATACACCTGCACCTCCATTCCTCACGGCATTCTGTACTGACCCATCTGTGTATACTCTGACCCATATATCTTGTGGATATTCCTCATCCAGGAAACTGAGGGTGACTGTCCTTCGCTGCACACTGTTCTGGTCGTCTTCGCTTAGTATTCCTTTCACATGGGTCTGAATGTATATTGGCATTCCATGCCTTTCACTCCACGGGGTTTGTTCTGGTACAGGCCTTAAGGGGCTGTCAACTTCAGGTAGGACTGTAAGTTGTCTGCGGAGTCGTTTAGCTTGATGGATAAAGCTGCTTCTTTTCAGTCGCCCCATTGCTAGATTTTGGAATCTTTCCTTCATTGGATGACTTGGCATACACTGAAACTTTTCTGCCTGAATTAGTACTTTTGTGTCTCTGCATTCGCCAAGTGTTTGCATTCTTCCCATTTTCTGCATCTCTGCTATGGGTGTTGATTTCATTGCTCCCAACATTATTCTAAGTGCCTGGTTTTGCACTTTATCTAGATCTTGTAATGTGGTGTTTGATGCAGAACACCATGCAGCTGAACCATATTCCAGGTGTGGTCTTATGCCTTGCTGGTAAACTTTACTGAGTATATTCCCACTGGCTCCCCATGTGGTTCCACTTAGTTTTCTCAGGATAGCTAACTTCCTCCTGGCTTTTGTTGTTGCTTTGTTTATGTGCTGCTTCCATATGAGTTTATCATCAAAAGTAACTCCGAGGTATGTGGGATGTTTGTCTTCTTTCAAGAGTTCTCCATCTATTTTGATATGACCGGCTTTTTGTTTTGGTGAGAGGGTAAAGAGTGTAGTGCTGCACTTATCTGTGTTAATGCTGACGCACCATCTATTAGCACATAAGGTTAGAGCATCGATAGCTCTTTGTATTTGTTTAGTGGCCACTGTCGCATGTTCTTCCGTGCACCATATCACCAGGTCGTCAGCATACATTGCCACTTTGATCCCATGTGAGTTTATCATCAAAAGTAACTCCGAGGTATGTGGGATGTTTGTCTTCTTTCAAGAGTTCTCCATCTATTTTGATATGACCGGCTTTTTGTTTTGGTGAGAGGGTAAAGAGTGTAGTGCTGCACTTATCTGTGTTAATGCTGACGCACCATCTATTAGCACATAAGGTTAGAGCATCGATAGCTCTTTGTATTTGTTTAGTGGCCACTGTCGCATGTTCTTCCGTGCACCATATCACCAGGTCGTCAGCATACATTGCCACTTTGATCCCATGTGGTAGTTCAGCAACTAGGTCATTGATGTAAACCAAGAAAAGTGTGGGTGACAGGACTCCTCCCTGGGGGACTCCATGACGCAGTAGAACTTTCTTGCTCTTGCGACCATCTAATTGTACCCTGGCTCTTCTATTATGCAGGTATGCTTTTACCCATTTGTACATTCTTGAGCTAACCCTGCAATTTCGCAATTTCTTTAGGAGCCCTTCTTTCCAGACCTTATCAAATGCTTTCCTGAGGTCTATCCATGCTGCTAGTACCAGTTAAAATATTGTTAAAATCACCAATGATTTGTCAATCTAGTCTACACAGAAAAAGGAACCAGATTATGCAGGTAAGTAATATCATTACGCATGATGCTGACCCTATCATCTCAAAGCATGCAGTTCACCAATGAAACATACAGACTTAACACAGAACTCCATAATAATGTTTGCACATGTAAACAACAGAGTGAACAATGCATATAATCATGTTTTTTTAAATATCTTGTAAGTGTGATATGAGAGTTGCAAAGTTGAAAACTAAAAACTACCATTGAAAAAAAAATCGCAACAATAATTTCTTGATGCACCTATACTTGAACAAAATCCTCCTAAATACATATTCCTGTTGTATATATGTTGTTTTATATCCAAAGTAACATAACATGGACTGAATAAACTAATAAAACTCACATACAAAAAAAACACATATAATGTATGTCCATCCAACACTAGGTCTAGGTCGACATACAACATAATTATTTTCCATGCACGACTAGTGGCACCCTAATACATATTGTGTTATTCAATGAATAAATGAACATTCTTAAAATATAACAACACACAAAACAACAACTAAAACGTGTAGACATTACTTTCAATGACGATGACTTACCATGTCACACAGTACTACATTTGATAGTAAAATATGGCGTCGAAAATCAACATACTTTGTTCTAGACTTTCGGTAAATAATCCGAATGCATTCTCCTTCTTAAAATCATAATATGTAGAGGAATTTAACCTTTGTGATTATTTCTAGCTTCGTGTGGCGGAAATTATAAGTCATGTGAACTAAATTTTGTGTGGGACGTAGCAACGAAGGTGACATTACGTTATCAAAGTCCGTCAGCGTCTCCAGGTGCCTATGGGGGTTCGTAATACATTTCAACAGTGTGGAAAACTTTATTAACCAAGTCCCATTATAACAGCTTGATCCAAATCAGCAAAATATTTATGTAATAACAGAAATTCGTTATATACAGACCAACAATAACAATTACTGAGGATTTTGAAATCAGTTTTTAAATAGGGAAATTTGTTAGAAACTTCTGTGCTGTAGAGGTATTCCCCTGCGTGTATAAAGATTGGTAGCATATCCTATACAGGATGGAGCGATCAACCCAGCATTTTTTGGCTGTAGTAATTTTCTTGGCAGTATTTATATTAGTAATTTGCCATTGCTTTCTGAACGGTCCAGATGCACAACTGCCTAAAGTGAGTTTAAAACTCAGTATTTTGGCAGTCAAAGACATGCTCTTTACCATGCCATCACAGAGGACTGTGTGTGTATATATATTTAGACACCTGTAAAAAATAAATTGGTGTCATGATTTCTTGCCTGACACGACAGCTCCTCCAGTTGTATTTGGATGGTTACCTGATGCATGAATTAGGGAAAGTAAACACAGCAAGGAAGGGAACTGACAACCCCAGTTAATAGTAGCTGCGACTTAGTACATGAAGAGTTATCTTCATCCCTGGTGGCATGCTGTTGCCATGGAACCTACCTTTAGAGACATATACATCATCACCCACCATTGAACGTAGATTAACTATATTTATTATAGCACAATAACAATACCATTGTTTGTGAAGAAGGAAAGATATCAACTATACTACTACACATGCATTACCTGAGTTTTGAAATCTACAAATTCCACGAATGTTCATATTAATGATTAGAAATTAGTATATAATTTAACATATGACTTTAATGAGTACTCAAACTATACCTGGTGTTAAATTTTGTGTACCAACTGTTCCAGGAGTACCAGAAGTACTTGTCGAGTTACTCCATGGGTTTGGTAGAGGATCTGTGTTTTCTCTTCCTTGCTGGGCATTGTTGCCCGCTATGGAATAATTAAGACATTAAATTTAAATTGGCTATATAGAGTGCTAGATGCAGTATATTGTTCTTTCTCATTCATATCTGCCTTGGCATGTAAAACAGATCTAGACTAAACCTCACATACATATCTGCCTTGGCATGTAAAACAGATCTAGACAAAACCTCACATACATATCTGCCTTGGCATGTAAAACAGATCTACATAAAACCTCACATACATATCTGTCTTGGAATGTAAAACAGATCTAGACAGAACCTCACATACATATCTGTCTTGGAATGTAAAACAGATCTACAAAACCTCACATACATATCTGCCTTGGCATGTAAAACAGATCTACAAAACCTCACATTCATATCTGCCTTGGAATGTAAAACAGATCTAGACAGAACCTCACATACATATCTGTCTTGGAATGTAAAACAGATCTAGACAGAACCTCACATACATATCTGCCTTGGAATGTAAAACAGATCTAGACAGAACCTCACATACATATCTGCCTTGGCATGTAAAACAGATCTAGACAAAACCTCACATACATATCTGCCTTGGCATGTAAAACAGATCTAGACAAAACCTCACATTCATATCTGCCTTGGCATGTAAAACAGATCTAGACAAAACCTAACATACATATCTGTCTTGGAATGTAAAACAGATCTAGACAAAACCTAACATACATATCTGTCTTGGAATGTAAAACAGATCTAGACAAAACCTAACATACATATCTGTCTTGGAATGTAAAACAGATCTAGACAAAACCTAACATACATATCTGTCTTGGAATGTAAAACAGATCTAGACAAAACCTAACATACATATCTGTCTTGGAATGTAAAACAGATCTAGACAGAACCTCACATACATATCTGCCTTGGAATGTAAAACAGATCTAGACAGAACCTCACATACATATCTGCCTTGGCATGTAAAACAGATCTAGACAAAACCTCACATACATATCTGCCTTGGCATGTAAAACAGATCTAGACAAAACCTAACATACATATCTGTCTTGGAATGTAAAACAGATCTAGACAAAACCTAACATACATATCTGTCTTGGAATGTAAAACAGATCTACATAGAACCTCACATACATTTCTGTCTTGGAATGTAAAACAGATCTAGACAGAACCTCACATACATATCTGTCTTGGAATGTAAAACAGATCTAGACAGAACCTCACATACATATCTGCCTTGGAATGTAAAACAGATCTAGACAGAACCTCACATACATATCTTACTTGGAATGTAAAACAGATCTAGACAGAACCTCGCATTCATATTAGCTGTTTCATTTTAGCCTGATTTTAATTAGTCTCCTTCAGAACTGTCTCATGGTGGACTTCCATCGTCAATCAAGATTTTCCTCATCATATTATATTAGATTCCTTACTCTGGATTCCAAAAGGTTCTCTTCTATTCTGCAAAGGTGACTGAGAACTGTTCTAACTGAAAGAGGCATGACACGGTTACTGCATGGATGTTACGACTTAGGGGGTTGTGTTGGCTTTTCAATCCCAATAGAGGGTCAATGTGACCCAAAAGCCGTGCTGAAATCTGATGTGTCAGGCTGCAAAGCGCAGATATGCTGTGACACATGACACAACACATTCTGTTACCCAGACTACATCCTGCTAATCACCGCTGATGAAGAATGCATTGGCACATTGGTGCAAATAAAATAGCAACACCACATATTTCCATTCTCTGGACTACATCTTGCAGGACCATTGTCCTGCTATAAGAGAGAAACAGTGGGAGTTTGAGAATGAATGCAGATGAATATTCTGACAACAATTGCATACAACACCTCTTCTATATATTAAAAAATTTAATGTATCACTGTGACCAATAATTATCATACGACTACCTGTTCCATTACTGATCAGTGAAGAAAATGGGTTTGATCCCATCGTTTCATGAGCTGCACTTATCATAGGCTCCTGTATATCTCTATACATGCGTTGCAATGCATTGAATCCACCAGGAATGCTCTGTAAAAAATAGAATAGTTTTCATTTTCATTTGTGAATGAGAAACAGAAAAGTTGAAGTTCAAGTTCACTAGAGGCTACTGAAATGTGGTTTTTGATAGAGATGTGGAAAATACTACAGAAAACTATTAAAACTAAATTTCAGTTTGCAATACATGCTGGAATAAGATAAAAGTACAGAAAAAATGAAATGCAATTATATGGTGTGTGAGTATATAAAAGTTAAGCATTTGAACATCAACTGCATACAGAAAGTTGTGGAGAAAGATAACATCTGCTATGCCACTAAATGTGACTTTTAATTTATATAGATTTTTTAGTGTTTGTTATCAAATTCCTGCTAATCTCTCATGTAGCAGGAAAATAGTCCTGCAAGATTTCTAGCAGGATGTAGTGCAGAGAATGGAGATGCATTGTGTGGGTTTATTTGTGGCATTGGTCCAACAGATTTCTGTGGTATTTAGATAGTGATCTGCATTCGTTCTTACACTCTTGCAGATTAGCTGGATGTAGTCAGTAGAATGGAATGCGATAAATCATGGTTTACAGCTTTGCTGAAATATCTGTGCCTTTAAGTCTGACTTCAGGGTCACTTTGACCCTACATGGGGGTAGCAAAGCCAATTCCACCCCATAACCTCTTTAGTTGCCTCTTACGACAAGCATGGAAGGTAAACAGTGTTGATATTTCTCTCTCTTATTTTGAGTCCTGGCACCACACAGGTGTAGATAGTAGTAATTATTATTTTCTGTTCAAATTGTTTATTTTCTCATCCATTTTTTTAAAAATATTTAATAAATATCAATATATACTATAAACAATCAAGAATGAAACCTAGAAATTAAAGCAAACACTGCCAGTAAGTAAAATAACCTTGATCCTACGAGTGGTAATTTTATGAAAAAGGATTTTATTAATATATATTTACGGTACAAATATAACATACTTCCAGATTGCTTAATGCCCTGTCCTGTGTCCTCATGAGTTCTTGCATCATGGCAGGATTACGAACTAGTTCCATAGTCTGACGCATCAACTCTGGGTTGTTTAGCATATGTGTTATCTCAGGGTTTCTCTGTAGGATGAAATTTTTATAAACCCTATATTACACATCCATTTTTATAAATGACAAATAACATAATTATCTATAGCAGGGTTTCTCAAAATGGGCAAAATAAACTGCCCCCTGGAGAAGATGTGAGACTTCAGGGAGGGAAGGAGGAGATGCTGAATCATGGGCTGGCACTGGACACTTCACATAACCCAGCCAATTGGAATACTGAAAATCATAGCCTTCACTCCTGTTTCTAGTGGGAATTGTCAGAATTTCTTACAGTTCTTAGACAACAAACTAAATTTATGTAGAATGTTATAATAACATGCACTTATTTAGCTGGAAACCATAGATTGTGAGAATTTTCCAGAGTGATGGTTGATGAATACTGTCAAATACTTTTTTGCAAGCTAACAAAAATTTAACAACGAATTATACCGAAAATTTTGCTGACTCTTTATAATAGTTCTCTAAGATCTCTAAATATCTGTGAGCTGAAACCTGCTTGTATGGAGGCACTGTCATAGGACTACTCCCATGCATGCATGCTTAATTACTTAATGAACATATATTCAGAAAGTTGAAGCTGGAGTTGTCCGTCATGAATGGATGGAATTGTAGCCAGAAAGATTACCTTTATGTCCATGCCAGGACATATGGAAGTTGAAGGCAATTGCCAAGCTAATACACTGGCGAGCTTGACAACAGTACCATAATGCACATCAATGGAATGATCTGACATAGTCAATGCACTGACAGACCTCACCCGAAGATTTTCAAAAGTGTGAATCATGTCGCTATCAAGACTGCAAGAGGTTGGCTAGAGATTGGAACAATCTGTAAAGAGAAACATGATAGATATACGAAGAGATTCAGCACTCAACTGAAACTGTGATCCGGTACAATCTGATGGATTTACCGAGATGGGGACCGGAGTACCTATTGACTTATCCAGTGTGTGTTGATGATAACCTGTTGTCATAACTCAACTCATATCCCATGCTTTACAATAAAACTATTACCTCAGAAACACTGTAAGATGATCAAGACATTTGATGATTTGATGAGAAAATTGTCTGGCAAGAAGGACTGTAGATGATAACAGATGTGAATTAACCAAAGATGTGTTTCTTAGCAGTGTTCTGACAAATACACAAATCCCGTGGAGAACTTCCTGGTGTAGTGGTTACCACATTTGCTAAAGCTCAAAAGATCGTGGGTATGAATCAGACGAGCGAGCCCTGTTTATAACATGGATATTTTTGGGAGATCCTTGGAGATTATCACTTGAAGATATGGAGCTACGTGCCATGAGTACCACTCATGGCAGGTGTTTAACCACTTCATTGAGAAGGATGGAATATATATATGAGACAACACAAGTACAATGAAGCCAATCCTCTACAATTTTTCAACCTGCATTTACATAAATCCCACATTACAGTAAAATAAAATAATTGGGATTAAGATGCAATCTATTCACAAGAGCAAAATCAAGACTACATTCCCATGTCAAAAACAGATGTTCTGAGCAGGAAGAGGCAAAATAACACAGCTCTGTTATGAAATCTGCAGCAAAGCATGCTTCACACTCCCAGGAGGTAATTACATAAACACTCATGTTCGTTATAAGGGAATGAACACAGAAGAAGAAGACTACATTCATCTTCAAGTTGTGCCTAAGGATAATGATTGCATCAGTGTAGTATGGCTAAGTGAGATTAAAGGTGAAGAGAAAACATAAAATGTTAAAAACATGTCAGAAACATGCCACTTTGCTGCAAACTATGACACAAAATAACAAACATCCTTTTTAGGTCATATTAAAAAATGAAATAATTTCATAATTTCATAAGAAAATCACAGTTGAAAGCATCCAAAGAGAATTAATGAAATTCCATGAGGGTTGTTCAATAAATTCCTGTACTACCATATTTAAAAAAAAAAGAGTTCGTCCCATTGTCCAATCTCCATATTTTCCTGATTTTGCTCCTTGTGAATAATGTTGCTGCAGTTTAAGCAAACAATGAAAGGTCAATGATATTAAAGAGATAGATGACTTGACAAATTAGGGCTGTTTCAAAAAGTGCAACTTTCAGTGGCACTTTTCAGAAGCACTGGAATAAGTGTATACAATCTCAAAGATTTTGAAGAGATAGAAAAAACAACAACTAGCCTGCAAGTGTAAGGGTTTTCTGGGGAAAGAAATTTGTATGGTAACTTACTGAACAACCATTGCTAATCCTATTTTACAAATAGGCTTAAAATTACCTCCATCAACTCTCTCATCTGTGGATTATTTATAAGCAAGGATCTCATAACTTCTGAATTTGACATCATTGATTGTATAAATGGGTTGTCCATGAGTTGTCTCAGTGTGTCTGGGTTGCTCATCATCTAGAGATGATAGATCATTCAGAAATGTTTTAACAATTTGTTATAGGAAACAATAATTGAATATATCTAGGTTGTTACTCACTATAAGTAAGCAGAGTCCAATAGTATGTAACATAACGATTATAGGAGGGTTGTATGCATGGGGTTATCAGTGGTGGTGTACAGATCTTAACATCCGGCAGCAGTCCTCACAACTGTAACAGTCATACTACATGTTTATCGGTCGCTAGTAAGCTCAACAAACTTATATTTGCATTAGCTATTTATTATCAGGTGGCAGTCAGTGTCATCACAGAACTACACAAATGCAGATTGTGCAGATTTGACAAAAAGTTGAAAGTTAGGCCGTTTACCAAATAAGAACTCAAGTGACAAATCATTTTATCATCATCATCTCATTTAGGAACCAGCATCACTACACTGAGGTGATTCTCATAAGTTCTCAATTCCACAGCTCATCTTCCATATTAGAGAATATATTATCAGTGTCACAGTTAGTTACTGGTTCTTTCCAGAAAGGACACACTTTCTACACATTCTCTGATCTCAACCTGGTGCTTATGAACACTTTAGTGATCTTGTAATGACCTAGTGCTTGTGCCATGAGTTGCAAAGTACTCGCAAACACTAACGAAAATTTGTCCGATAATTTAACATAGATTTCCCAAAAGTGATGTGCCAATGTTGCGACAAAGAATCCTGTGGATAGAAAAGTAAGGTAAGAAGGAACTTATATTTATTAGTATTTACTCATGAAATGTTTGTGAATGTAATACATCATAACGTATCCTTGTTAATATTGTTGAATTCATTATAAAGAGCTTTCACATAAACTTTTTATTCTTCTTCTTCAGTGTTCGTTCTCAAACTCCCACTGGATCTCTCTTGTTTTGCAGGACCATGGTCCTAATAGATTTCCAGTAGGATATAGTGCAGAAAATGGAAATGTGTTGTGCTGCCAATTTTTTAGCGCTAATAGCCTGAAAAATCCAATTTGGCAGAAACTTGTTATTATTATGATGGGGGTGCAGCCCAACTCGCATGTGTATTGGTGGGGCCCACATGGGGAGCAAATCAATAGCTACACTGTTAACCTTCCATGCATGTCATAAGAAGCGACTAAACAAGTTTTCAGGAAGGGAGAGTGATTGTAACCAAGAAGTCATGCTGGGGTTGGATGTATCAGACTGAAAGGCATAGATATTGAAGCCAAGCTGTAAACCATGACACAACGCATTCTGTTCTCTGGACTACATTCCACAAATCTGCAGGAGTTTGAGTACGAATTTACAATATTTTAGGAGAGTCTAAACAGTCCTGCATTTCTTGATCAAGAATGTTACGTCCGGCTTGAAATACAAGCCAAATGGAAGCTACTTTTTATCTTGCAAATGCTGATTTTTTTGTAAACACAGAAAGTCAAAATGGCTATCCATGCAGTCATATATTTTGACTGGGGGGGGGGGGGGGGGGGGAAAGAAATGCATGCTTTTATTTATATAAATGAATGTAAGAATTGCCACCAGCTTATCTTCATGGCATACGATCTTGTCAATATGATTTGCACGTTAGCCACTATGATGGAAGAATACACAAATATAATATTTGCAATGCCATTTAATACAAAGAAAATGCAAATAATGTAAAGAGCTTGTGAAGTACCTCACGCTGCAACCGTTGTTGCATTTCCATAAAATTGGCTGATCCCATTCCAAGTCCACTCAAACCTGCTAAGCCACCTATTCCACCAAGATTAAATGGTGTCTGTGATAAATCTGGTGCCCCCTGCAAATGAACATTATATAATATATATCAATACTTCTGCCGAAGACGGATGTGTCGGGCCATTGGCACATATAAAACTACGACACAACACTTTCCATTCTCTGGACTATATCCTGCCTGGAATTCTAGTAGGACAATGGTCCTGCTACAAGGGAGATCCAGTGGGAGTTTGAGAATGAACGCTGAAGAAGAATAGTTCTGTCTTGTATTTACTCTAAGTAAAACTGTTATGTACATATGGTACACGGTTACGCAGTCTCCCATTCATTCTTCATCTTCAGTGTTTATTCTCAAACTCCAGCTGAATCTCTCTTGTAGCAGGTCAATGGTTCTACCAGATTTCCAGCAGGATGTAGTCCAGAGACTAGAAATGTGTTGTGTCGCTGTTTTACTTGCGGCAATTACCTGACACATCCGTCTTCGGCGGATCCCATTCATTCAAGCTTTGTAATTCAGTTAGAGTTATGTCCTTGTCTATCAGTTCGTAGATGGCTATGATTGTCCAAAAGGTCATTGGACAGGACAGGCATGAGTGCATTTCAGGTGTCTAAAGTTAGCACACAAAAACGGTTTATCTTCCACTTAATTTTCATGAATGAGAAAATTAACTGCACTGAAAATTTTGATCTAAATGAGAAGAGTTATGCAATGTGTCGACCTGTCTCATCTAACCTTATCTGAAACAAGTGATAAATCACTGTCAATACTGAATATTTCTATTAGGGAGTTGGTACTTGCGACTGTGTGATAAAGGCATGCCCTTGCTGTCACCATGTCATGTACAAGGTCAGTTTTATGTGATCTCCTTTCAGAAAAAATACAAACCAGCACTTGCTGTGTGTTGAACCACGATCCTCACAGATGTGAGACCAATGCTATATCCTCACAAAAAAGAATCATGATGACGGAATGAAATCTGATGAAGTGGATGGCCCTATCTTTCTTTGTGCGCCCCCATGCTCTAAGAGGTTTATTCTGTGTTGCCGGAAATTGCATTTATACCCTGTGGGTAGACAAACTATCATGCCCCATTCTCTTAATCTGCAGAACTTCAGACTTTACATGTCTTTACCATTTGATAGTGGCAAAACTCACCAGTCCATCTGCCCCCCCCCCCTCACTGCCTGATCAGTCACATAAATGAATGTCACTTCCTTCAACTTTGACGAACAGTCCTCTTGTATTTTTCAGATAATGCTCATCAAGTCGTTTAGAATGCAGACATAAGTTGCACTCTGTCAACATTCAATTCAAGACCATCACCATACAGGAAAGAGATCAATCAACACTATTTATTTCAGTTTATAAATCCTCCAACATGCACTATAATAATAATAATGAGGCCAATAACACCATCAGTCGTACGACTTCCATATTGGAGACATAAACACAAAATGCCCTTTAAACATCTCTTTCCTCAGCAATTGGACAAATTCTACCCATTGACCATTCCTTGATATTAATCAAGGATTTTATCTGTCTGCGTCTTCTTTCTTCCACTAATGTTCCTTGCAAAATAGTTTTACAAAGTGAGAGGTGTCTTATTACATGTGCAAACCAAGCAAGTTTATAATGTTTCATAATCACCAAAAGTGGTTCTTGATAACTTGAAAGTTTGTTGTTTGCTTTGAAACAAATATATATGCAATAAGCTCTCACTATCTTATTATCTCATTACTTTAATTCATTATTCTAATTACTATTCCTGTTATTTTAATTCATTACTCAAATTATTCTCACTATTTTAATTCTTGATTAGAAACTGGCTTCACAGCACGCGGGGCATTCACATAAGTGCTCCGCCCTCCGCTTCAGCAGCCATCCCAGTGTATGTAGACTCATAGTTCCGGTCAGGTGTTGATTGTGTGATCTTCGGGACTTTCCAAAAAATTTACTTTTCCTCCCCTCACCTCTGAATACTCCCATTTCTAACATTCTCTGTACGTGTACGCTCTCAACCTCATTGACATCATCTGCATCTCGAAATGAATTTATTACTGCCTTTATTAAATCTGCTTTATCTCTTCTCAGCAATCGCCGCATTGCCTGCCAGTAAGTCTGCTCTCTCGTTTCCTCTGACCAGGGCAGAATATCCATGTAATGCTTTGGACAACTGAGTTGTTCAATAAGTCCCACCATTCTTTTCTTAGCATGAACTTTTCTATCTTGCGCAACATGCTTTGAGAGTCTGTGAGTATTACCATGTGTGTTGATGTATCAGTTATCAACCAATTAAGAGCTGCTGTAACTCCCTCTATCTCCATCCTCATGCTCGATGTGACAGTAGAATATGCTGAAGATTTCTCAACCAACTTCATGCCATTTCGACTATTTTAATTCCTTATTTTAACTATCTATATATAAATATTTTCTAACCAATAAAAAACAAAAATAAAACAAACACAAGGACAAACATTAAATGTGGTCTTACACTGGCTGAGCTTAATGCTGGATTGATAGGGACATCTGAGTCTGTCTGAATGATAACAACAGAAAATGGTTAGTAATAATTTAAGCTTATCATGTATAGGATATCATTTTCAAATATTGTACATTTCTTTGCATCACAAATTCGACAATTGGCTTTCAAAACTAAAGCTATTTTTACTAAGTTGCACTTGTGTGGCAAGTCCACTAACTACTCTACAACTGAGCCAACAAAATGGTTTGGACTCAGCTCAAAGTAAAATATGTTATTACAAACAAGCCTGTAAATAAGGGGCTAGGTGTTCAACCATACCCCACCTACACGTAGAAATCAGACACATGACTTCAAGTACCTAGAATTGAGCCACATCGAAACCAACTCCTTGAAGCGGAGATGAGGCTTAATGCATGCAGCCAACAGAGGCTGGAAACTAAGATTGGTCAGACCATAGTCCTGCCCAATCAAACATAGGTCTTGATAAAGGCCTTTTGGTCGAAACGTCAATTTGTGTGTGTTATTATGTTTATCTCTAACTAGCAAAACTTTATTACCCTATTCCTGGCTTTACCATTGCAGCCTTGCGAATATGACAGCAGAACATATCTTACAAGAATGTCCCCAGTATGCAGACCTAAGGAACAAGATATGGCCCACCCCAATCAGCATCAAAGAGAAACTTTATGGCACAGCAGAATCTATAGAACGGACAGCAGCCTATATCATATAATCTGGAGTCCCAACCTGACTGAGTGATGATCGCCGAAGAAGACAGCAGCAGTGTAAGCCAGCTGATTTGCTCTCGTTGCATTGACCACCCACATGACCAGGAATGAATATGACTCCTTACAACAAATATAGCAGTGTTAATATTCTTTGTCTTCCTTTCACAACCTGGCAAAACATTAGATGAGACAATTTTCTTCGACTTCTGCGTTCGCTCTGACAGCCAACATGAAAATGTTGATGATTTTACGCAGGGGAGCATGAAGTACATTTTGCTGCTGGTTGTACAGTGGTGCTGTGTTATTTTGCGCCTTCTGGTCCAGCACATCCATTTTCTGCATGCCTCTGATTCAGGTGAGTTTCCCTCCATAAGCTGTGACAGCCTTTCTATCTGTCATCAGGCAATAAATGTGTATCGACTCATCACTGTGATGGTTTATCACCCACTGTGACCTTGGACTTTATAGGCCACAACATGTCCCTGGGTGGCAGTCTCTGAGGAGGCAGTAATCAGGGATTTAATCAACTACATCTATCTCGCATGAGATTTTACGATGTCAGTGAACTTGTCACATGTGATTCTGGCATAAAAAGCACTCAACATTACAGATGAGCTCTGGTTCTTGTGCCTTCTAAGTCGAGGAATCATTCCCTGACATTGTGAACACCTTGTCGAAGTCTCTACACATATCTAGGAGGAATCATTCACTGACATTGTGAACACCTTGTCAAAGTCTCGCCGAGGAATCATTCCCTGACATTGTGAACACCTTGTCGAAGTCTCTACACATATCTAGGAGGAATCATTCACTGACATTGTGAACACCTTGTCAAAGTCTCGCCAAGGAATCATTCACTGACATTGTGAACACCTTGTCAAAGTCTCGCAGAGGAATCATTCACTGACATTGTGAACACCTTGTCAAAGTCTCGCAGAGGAATCATTCACTGACATTGTGAACACCTTGTCAAAGTCTCGCAGAGGAATCATTCACTGACATTGTGAACACCTTGTCAAAGTCTCGCTGAGGAATCATTCACTGACATTGTGAACAGCTTGTCGAAGTCTCTACACATATCTAGGAGCACCAGGGACATTTGCTGCTTGTTTTTCATGAGACATTCCTCTTGAATCTAACTAGAAACTAATTCTCGATCTGAACAATGCTTTAGTTATGATTTCCATATGGCGTTCATGATGTTCGATGTTCATGATGACATCTACCCATATCAGGACATTGACCATCCCCTCCAATGCATCTGCATTTCGGATGATGGAGCCAGAATGCTTTACATCACTGTGTGTTGATAGTACTGCTGTATGCGATGGTGCAGAGGTCAGAGATATTGCTGGTCTTTTCTGCAAGAAATTCTCATTTCATCTACAGACATGACCCTTAAAGTTTTGGCCAGGAACACAGCACAAGCCACTATATTTCTGTTTATTTGCGAACCCTGGGTCCCCAAAGAGGAACCCTTTGTACCCCAATGAGACAATGTAAAACATCATACACGTATAAATGGTATATTAACAAGTGTGGTGTTCCTATAATAGTATACTAATAAAAGACATTGTACTAACTCTGTTTGCTGACTTAATCACCAAATGAACAGTCAGTCCATTTTTAATTCCGTGTTGTTCCAGCGTTTCCTCATCTTTAACAATTTTTCCAGCAAATATTATACACAGCTGTTCTATTGGAGCATTGCATTTCTTTTGAATTTGCACTTTCAACTGAAATAATACAATTAATAAGCATTAAACTATACTCAAATAATACATTTTTTCTTAAAAATTAATTAACGTTGGTTGATGACTGCATTGCATGAAAATGACTTTTTATAAGAGGCAGAGCTGTTTACATTGATAAAAAAAATATGGGAGGAAAAAAGATAAAAACAAATGTTTTGAAACTATGAATTCATTGCATAAGAACTTCTGTTAAATCCATCTATCCAAAACTTTATATGTTAGTCTATCACAAACTACAGAAGAAAATTTGAAGATTTTACAGAATGGCAACAGCGTAAGCGTGAAAAATTGAAGCACTGGATAAAAATAAAAGAAGACTTAATACAGGAAGTTTAGTGATAAGAGATGTTGCACAATGAGTTACTTTTTTACTTAATAACTATCTACAAGACAAAAGGCCACATATAGGGCAATATATAAAAATTACTGAATCATCTTTCCAGGTGATATTATTATTAATATTATTAAGATAGTATGACTGCAGGTTATTATCAGTGCACACCAGACAAATCCATAGGTGTGTCCCAATCCCTGTCTCAATAAATCCAACAAAGTGTACATTTTGGGAAAGATTCATGCTGTTCTGTCCGTTTTCTTTTACGTTTATTTTTCTCAGGATGGTTATACTATATTTGGTGATCTTTTTGGTCCATGGTTTTTTGAAGATTTATATTAATATATATTATATTAATAGTAGTAATTGAAGCTTATGTATAGGACATAGTTATCAAATATTGTACATTTCTTTGCATCACAATCTCGACAGTTGACACTAGCTACACTACCACTGAGCCAAGAAAATGGTTTGGGCTCAAAGTAAAATATGTTATAACAAACAAGCCTGTAGAATTTTTTTAATGAATTAATTGTACATCAAAATAATTTACATGAAAGATATAGGAAAATATAAATGTACATTTATAGCAAAGCTGTCACTGTGAAGTTTAACAGAGCTTATTATTTCTCTCAAATATGGCTATTTACAATAAAATATGCTACAAACTATACATTTATGTGTTCGGGAGGACAAGATGCATTGTTGGAATTTTCAGAAGAAATCAGAGCTAATTAATATTCAAAATGGTGGCTATTTACATGATTAAAATTGATTTTAATAAATGATTATTAAATATCTTAGTTATTTATAAAATGTTTTTGTGCTTCAAATGTGATAAAACTTTAATGGATTATGCGCATAGTGATGTGTATAGTTTTGTGAGATGTTTGTCTAGGCAAATACTATTCATGTGTGTCAACTGGTAAGTAGAGATTTTATTTTTGTTGTATTATTTTATCCCCCCTATCTAAATCCCATTATATGTATAATTATTTGCAGCATTTGTTATTTATGAATACTATATAATATAGGCTACTACTAAATGCCTACCGTTAAGATCCGAATATAAACTGAGAATTTTTGGACAAAAATCAGAGATGACTTCATACTCCTCGTCTTATATTCAAGCAAGATCAAATGTAAAAAAAAATTACGTCCAAATCACAGTAAAAAAGGAGAAAAACACGGTTTAAAAAAAATGCCAGTGACAACTCACATGTCCCGATATATTAAGCCAGGATAAAATGACTAATGCTCACCAGCAATCTAGAGCGTACTTACCATAATGCTAGGCCTCTAATTACATTAATTTCTATATATCATACAATATTTCCTTCGAAATCTCCAATATTTCTTGATAAAAACTCACGTACTAGGTCTATATCGTTATTTCCGACATGCTGCCATATTTACTGAGCATAATTTCCCCGGAAACGCTATTTTTAGCAATGGGTATCACCGTTTTTTTGTACCATTACAGTACATATATTTCTATCATAACGGTTTCAATTGATCATCGAAATTGGTCAGAAAAGTATACTAGTATCTGATGATATTTATTAACCTAACTACGGTAAAGTGTAGGTACAGGTAGTTACCGGGTACATATAATGTCGTCTGTGATAACAAATGACGTCTATATAACGGTAACTGCCGTTTATAGTCTAGCCCTACTGGGTAGTGTTTTTATAGTAACAGACTAAATTATAGGAGGTTTGGCTTGCGTACTGCAATATGTTTAAACAAAATTATCTGTAGTGTAGACAAATTTTTTAAATTTATTAATTAATTTAAGTAAACTTGGCATCCCAATTAGCTGCACTTCTTGATTATATATTTGTTCCATTGAATCTTGTGTCCTACACATGTAGACTAGGCATAGGCCTAAATATACACACACACACATGCATATATATATATATATATATATATATATATATATATATATATATATATATATATATATATATATATACCGGGTACCTAGTTAATGATTTGATTAATTGGAAAATTAATTTTAATATATTTTTTATTTATTCACAAAATATTTTTCAAATAAAAATGAAATTAATGTTGATTTAGCATATTCCTGTGAGAATTAAAAGAAATCTGACATCATAAACAGTATAAATAATGTATATTTAATTTTAAAAAATGTGTTCCTGGTATAACATATTTGTATAAATAATATTATTCACATGAAAACACTTTTGTTGTCATGGAGATAGAGACGGAATAAGGATGGCGCATCAGCATAGTTAGTTGTTGAATCATGATCACTGCAAACTGGACACGTCAATAGTTGCTCTGATCTCTGCCTGAGAGTATCTGCTATTACACTTCTGCAGACAGTACCGTTCCTCTGCTGGTTGACCATCGTTGTTCTGCGCTCTCCAAAATGTTCACTTTTAGCAACACTGCATTTCAAATCCCGATCTTTAATCCTGATTATTGAAAAGGAATTATCATCCCCACTAGTCTCACTCTCGTGTGCTATATCTCTTAAGGAGGTTATTATGTTTATGACCTTGTCATTATCATTAAAGGTGAGGAAGAGAGTTTTGCAGTGCTAGATATCTGCTATACTAATAATCATCGCGTCTTGGACAATAAACAAACAGGAAGTGGGAAATTAGAGGCAATACAGAAACAGATACTAATAGTAATAGAGATGTGGTTCTACAGAAGAATGCTGAGAATACCATGGACTTCCAGGAAATCTAATGTGGAGGTGTTGAAAGAATCAAATGCAAAACAGAGCTTAATCAATTATATAAGAAAAAGTAAAAAGCCAATCTTCATTTCTTGGCCACTTTATATGAGACAAGAAGGTTTGGAGAACTATCACAACAGGCAAGATTGAAGGCAACAGAGTGATAAAATAAGTTTAACAACCTGGCACGGCAGGGAAACAACAACGATCTTGATATAATTATAATACTGGAGATAGTAGAGAGATGTGGAGAGCCATGATCGCCTACGCCAGCCGGCTTAGCACCTAGCGAATGAATTTCTTTCAAAGTATCTACTCCAGACTCTTCGCCTTCAAATTTTATAGGGTCTATAACTAAATAATGAGACGAGTTGATAAACCAAGTTTTTATTTATCAAAGACTAGGCCTATAGTAGGTACTTGGACATTCTGTATTTGCATGTACAGAAAATTTTTCTGAGGTTATAAATTTCTCGTCACTAAGATTTACATTTAGTGATGTCGTCGATTTTCATGTTTGCAACTAGATTTATTAAATTCTTTAACCATTTTTCTTTTCATATATGTAAATTTTAAGAATGCAGGATGTTGCAGAAAATAGCAGTTAATTTTTTAAAAACATCAACAGTTGTTTTAACTCTGCAAATTAGCCAACATTTTGAATATTAATTAATTATTTGTGCATCTGAGAATCACAGCAATATGATCAACAGATGCATCTTGTCTTTGTGAATACAAAAATATATAGTTTCTGTGGTATTATATTATGTTTGATATTTATTTTCATTATAATTATGCAAATTAGCAGCCATTTTGAATATAAATTAGTTCTGTGTCCATCTGAACATTCTAGAAATGTGATCAACATAAGCAAAATTGTCTTTACGAACACAAAAATGTATAGTTTGTGTATTGTATTATTGAAAATAACAAAGATAATTCAGAAATTATCAGCTCAGCTACATTTTGTGGTCACAAGTTTTATTTATATTTTCCTATGTTTCATGTAAATTATTTTGATGTCAAATTAATTTGAAAAAATCATAACTTTTTTCTGGGTTGACATACTGATCGTTGAATTGCAATTCTTAAGGGCTATCCAACTATATAATATCAAGTGACATATTCTTTTCAGAACGTTGTCTTCGTCGTAGATACTCTGAATGCCTCTATGTTCCTGGCAATCAGGCCTGCATTGGCCAAAGACGTGCATACATTCTTCGATGTCGCTGGTTAATCATCTTCTTGGTCTTCCTCTTCTTCTCTTACCCGGTACTCTGCCCTCTAGAATCAGCATTTCGATACCATCATGTCACTTTAGTCCAAAATACTGTAGCTTCCTTATGTCTGTTGATAATAATGATGGTATTTAGTTTAGAAGCCACCCTTCATTTAGTTTCAGTAATTTCAAAACTTCAATGTTCTTTATTTTTCTCTCTGTCCATGATATTCGTAGGATCTTTCTGTAGCATTTAATTTCAAATGAATTTATTCTTTTGGATATTGTCTTGTTTAAAGTCCAAGTCTCGCTCGCATCCCTTTGTTGACTATATTATTATTATATCCAGCTATATTTTATTTGTAATTATGTAGCATAATTAATAATTATTTTGAAAATTTTGTCTAAGTACATAGCCTATACTCACTATACAGTTAGTAGCTAAGAACAAAGTCGTCGACAATACTGCACTTGCGTTAAGATAATGAAGAACTAAACATAATATTATAAATGGTGTTGACTGTGCAGAAACGATCTAGCATGTTCGACATCGATTGTTTTCAAGGGTTAAATGTCATCATCATCATATTCATAGTTTGTCGTGTAGGCCTATTTCACTCTGAAAAATCATGATTATTGAGGTCCGTCTCTTTATAAAAAATTCAATTAAACATTTAGGACTATATCAATGCACTATTGCAAGACAAAGATTGAGAAATAACAACTTACATCGAGAATTGATGCTCCCTTAGAAACTTGGACAGTGTGTTTTTCTTTCGGCGTTTTAACAGTTATTGTAATAACGCCGGATTTTTCATGTTCCGCACAATTATCCGCCATGTTAACTCTTCCGATAAAAGAATTGTGGGACAGTCATAGTTACCATCTAACTTTTTTAAAAGTCCAAAATTCGGAGGAAAAAAGCAACGATAAGCCAAGTTCTTATATATTGTCTATTGTCTTTCCCCAGGTGAATTATTCTTCTGCGTTCGTTCTCAAACACCTGCAGATTAGCAGGATGTAGTCCGGAGAACGGAAATCGTTGTGTCATGGTTTACAGCATGGCTACGATATCTGCGTATTTCGGCCTGACACATCCGACTTCAGCATGGCTTTGGGTCACTGACCCTATTTAGGATGGGACAGCCAACTCCATCCCATAACCTCCTTAGCCTCCTTTTACAACATGCGTGGAAGGTAAAGAGTGTTGCTATTCTTTTCTCCCCTTTCTGGCCCCAACAACACACGGGCATTTCCCCAGGTGAATTATAGTTGATCGCATTCACATTTGTCGTTAAGCGTAGGGCTGGGAGCTTAAGATGTCGTTCCAAGGCCAGATGTGTCGCCGTGGTAGAATTTAGTCCAAGTTTGTTCAAGGCTATCTTGATGTTTTCTATCCACCGTTTTCTTGTCTACCTTTGGCTTTACGTCCGGATATCCTTTTGTTATATGTTCTTATTGGTATTTGGCTTGGCTTCATTCTCATATGTGTGTGTATGTAGGCTTATATAGGGGCCTATAACATTGATATTGCCAATTAACAGCCAGCGTGTTTGAGAACTTTTCATCATTAGGAGTCTTCGCAAAATGGTGTTTCATCTGAAATTTATGGAACCGAAAGCAGCTACGAGTAAAATAACAGCACATATTTTTAAGGAACTTTTTAATACATGATAACAAACAGTTGCATGCATGATTAGTACACAAGGAGAAAGAATGGCATATGCAACTTATGGTAAATACAGATGGTACATCTTTTTTCAGATGGTCAATAAATCTACCGTTAGGCCCTATCATGGTTGAACAGTTATCACTAGCAAACCCAATTATGTTACCCATTTGAAATGGATTTCTCTGCAATCAATTGTTTCAATTCTTTATAAAGATCAGCACCACATGCATCCTCAACTTCTACACAATCAAGAAGCGCGTCAATGACTCTACACGCTGTGTCGTCATAGTATCTGACAATGGCTCAAATTTGACTAGTTGAAATATCAGTATTTTCGTCAATAATTAGAGAAAATTGTCTTTGCTGGCGTATAATTCCTCTCTTCGTGTGCAATGCCATCTTGCATTATATAGGAAGCTTTAGACCGTTTCAGTGAAGGGAAATTAGCTATAACACTCTCTGGAAATGGTTTTTTAAAACACTGCACTAAATAATCAGCATGTAAAAATAGCATGCGATAATTCGCCATAAATGCTGTCAACAACAATTTGCATTCTCAGCATTTTCTTGCAATGTCGTTTCTTTTGGAGATAAAAAAAAAAAAAAAAAAAAAAAAAAAAAAAAAAAAAAAGAAGTTATACTAGTATTCTTCTTTTTCAAATAAACATTTTCACTGTTTCTTTGTCAATTAGGGAATTGATATTAGACATTAAGAAACTTTTGTTCGCATTTCTAAAATTAATGTTACGCACTTTACAATGAAAAATGTATCTATCTATAGGATCAGATTGCATCTAATACTTTAACGTATCGTCTTCGAGCAATCCACTATAGAATGGTTGCTTATAGTATACCGTCTTTGTTGTTTTACGCCTCTTACACGGACTCAATGATGACGGCACATACTTGAACCACTAAATACTAAATTTTCTTCCATAGATTATATGTTTAATAATTATATGAAATACAATTTTATAGTCATAAAATTGGATTATTTTATTTTAAAGCGTGATTCATTCACATATTTCAGTGATTACTGAGAATTGCTACTATTGTTACATATGGTACATCTAGCTTTCGGAATGACACCAATTATTGAAATCCGAAAGGGTCGATGAAGTAAATTGAAAATAAACGAGGGAAAGTAATTCAAAACTAAAAGGCAACATACAAAAGCTGTCAACAGGACTTACCGCGGAACAATTAGATATAATTTAATAACGGTTTTTCTTTTAAAGAAATTTGCCAAAAAAGTCAAATTTTAAAGAAAAGAATCCAATATCCAAAAGTCTGATCGAAAAAGCCCAGAACTTGGAAAAAAAGACAAGGAGTCGTAACGCTGGCGATAGTGTTGCAAGTTAAATCTGTAATTTTAAATCAAACAAAATTATAATAAAAGCTAAGAAAAGCCAAACAACATGATTCAATATTGCTTACCCGAATCTCATGCTTACATAAATTTGCAACTTAATTGTTTTTAACTGGATCATAGTTCTGTATATAACATGTTACTGCAATGAATTATCTATTATTTTTATTTTTTATCATGTATTCATGTTCAAAAGTGAATAAGATACGATGGAGGCAACTGGGATGTGATTTTAAGGAAAAATGATGAAAATTCTATTGACAACCAAGAAAACGAATGTAGAAGTTCTCAGGGATACTGGAATAAAGCGACAAATTATAGCGAAAATTAGAAACAGACAAATCAAGATTTTAAGGGCATGTAATGAGAAAAGTAAAGCGTAAACATTTAGTAACCACCGGAAAGATTAGGGGAGAAGAGGAAGATAAAGGGACGAATTTCTGGATGGGTTGTCACTATGGCACAATGGGAAAAAAAAAAGTTACCAACTGAACTTATTAACAACACAAGAGAGAGAGAGAGAGAGAGAGAGAGAGAGAGAGAGAGATTGCGTTGATAATTATAATTTCTTAGCAAATAATTGTGTTGTCTGAGGGATATTCTGTATTATTATTGAAACAGCGCAGAGCTGGGCAGAATCTAGCCCGAGGGCCAAATCAGGAACATTATAAGGAGAGTTCATTTTCAAGTAGTCTAATGATGGAAGTGTTTGACGTACCACAGGCCCTAACTTGACTTGAATCGCCAACCTATCCTCATGAATACTTACTGAGTGACTCAATGAGTATACACGGGAGTGTCAAAGTTGGTGAAGTGCGATGGATGGAGTCATTGGAGAGGTCTAAGAATTGGGACTGACTGCCCACAATCACTTTAATCTTTGTTCTCAGATACGCTAGAATGGAAGGTTCTTTGGAAGCCGACAAGTTGGCTGCTACTGTTTCTATAACAAGTGATTGACATATGGACAGTGCAGACGTTTTCAGTGCTCTAAGAGAGTCTCTACGTTCTGGTGTTTTTGAGGTAAATTGAGACAGTATTGAGAATGCGCAAAATGGGAGTGAAGATAGGTGTAGCACAGAGATAACACCTCACCGAACTTAATCAGTAGTGATGACGCCTTTCCTCGATCGTCCCACAGCATGACCCCTAGCATTATACTTCCTGGTGGTTTGTTGAATAATTGGAGTACTTCTTCTTCTTCTTCTTTCGTTCACTTGAAACATGTCTATATCTGCAATTCTGTCTCCTTAATAAAACTCACTGTCTTTTGTAGTTCATACAGTGTCCCATAGAGCTTTGATTCCAGTGTTGTTTCCTCTGGCCAATATGTCTGCCTCAGCGTTTCATGCTCAGAACACTCTTGAAGTATATGTTTGGCACTCTGTACTGCCTGTCCACATGTACACATGGCCGTGTTGCCAATCTTGAACTTTGTATACATGTGACTGCGGAGTCGGTTGTGTCCTGTTCTGAGACGTAGAATTATAACTTGTTCTGATCTGTTCATAATGTGATAGTCATCTTGTGTTGGTGTTTGTGGCTTTCTTATTGACTTGATCATCTGTTTTTTCTGATGGTAGGTGATTGGTATATCTGGTTGATCTTCGGCAGCACCTTCCTTAGCCAGTTGGTCTGCTTTTTCATTTCCTGGTATTCCACAGTGAGAGGGTATCCACTGCATGGTTACCCTATACTGGTAAGACAATTCGCTAAGTAGTTTTTTCAAGTCTGTTAGTTTTCCAGACTGTAGACCTTGAAGCACTGACCTTGCATCTGTCAGGAATACCACAGGCTGTAGGTCAGAGTTGAAGTTCAGCAGTTTTTTAGCTGCCACAGTAATTGCCTGGATTTCTGCATCATAATTATTGCAGAATTTTCCTGTCGGTGTTCTGATTGTATCTCTAGGCTTGTGTGGATATTCTATATATACACCTGCACCTCCATTCCTCACAGCATTCTGTGCTGACCCATCTGTGTATACTCTGACCCATATATCTTGTGGATATTCCTCGTCCAGGAAACTGAGGGTGACTGTCCTCCGCTGCACACTGTTCTGTTCGTCCTCGCTTAGTATTCCTTTCACATGGGTCTGAATGTATATTGGCATTCCATGCCTTTCACTCCATGGGGTTTGTTCTGGTACAGACCTTAAGGGGCTGTCAACTTCATGTAGGTCTGTAAGTTGTCTACGGAGTCGTTTAGCTTGATGGATAAAGCTGCTTCTTTTCAGTCGCCCCATTGCTAGGTTTTGGAATCTTTCCTTCATTGGATGACTTGGCATACACTGAAACTTTTCTGCTTGAATTAGTACTTTTGTGTCTCTGCGTTCGCCAAGTGTTTGCATTCTTCCCATTTTCTGCATCTCTGCTATGGGTGTTGATTTCATTGCTCCCAACATTATTCTAAGTGCCTGGTTTTGCACTTTATCTAGATCTTGTAATGTGGTGTTTGATGCAGGACACCACGCAGCTGAACCATATTCCAGGTGTGGTCTTATGCCTTGCTGGTAAACTTTACTGAGTATATTCCCACTGGCTCCCCATGTGGTTCCACTTAGTTTTCTCAGGATAGCTAACTTCCTCCTGGCTTTTGTTGTTGCTTTGTTTATGTGCTGCTTCCATGTCAGCTTATCATCAAAAGTAACTCCGAGGTATGTTGGTTGTTTGTCTTCCTTCAAGAGCTCTCCGTCTATCTTGATATGACCGGCTTTTTGTTTTGGTGAGAGGGTAAAGAGTGTAGTGCTGCACTTATCTGTGTTAATGCTGACACACCATCTATTTGCCCATAAGGTTAGGGCATCGATAGCTCTTTGTATTTGTTTAGTGGCCACTGTTGCATGTTCTTCCGTGCACCAGATCACCAGGTCGTCAGCATACATTGCCACTTTGATCCCGTGTGGTAGTTCAGCAACTAGGTCATTGATGTAAACCAAGAAAAGTGTGGGTGACAGGACTCCTCCCTGGGGGACTCCATGACGCAGTAGGACTTTCTTGCTTTTGCGACCATCTAATTGTACCCTGGCTCTTCTATTATGCAGGTATGCTTTTACCCATTTGTACATTCTTGAGCTAACCCTGCAATTTCGCAATTTCTTTAGGAGCCCTTCTTTCCAGACCTTATCAAATGCTTTCCTAAGGTCTATCCATGCTGCTAGTACCAGTTTCTTATCTTGGAAGGCATCCTCAATCTCTTGGGAGAGGTAGGTTGCCTGATCTTCAGTAGAGTAGCACTGTCTGAAACCTGCTTGCTGTGATACCAGAAGGTTTTCACTTTCAAGGTACCACTGCATCCTAAGATTGATAATGCGTTCCATTGTTTTGCATAGACAGCTTGTGAGGCTGATGGGCCTGTAGTTGGAGACTGTGTTGCCATCTTTTCCTGATTTGAGGAGAGGTATCATTATTGCTTCTCTCCATGCCTGTGGTACATTACCTGTGGACCAGCTTGTGTTAAAGATTTGCAGCAGCTTTGCTCTTGCTGCAATTCCCAGGTTTCTAATCATTTCATTGGACACTCCATCAGCTCCAGGGGACTTTTTCATTTTCAATTTGGATATTGCATGCTCCAGTTCTCTCATTGTGATTGGTGCCTCCATGACTTCAGGTATAGGTTCGTCTTGTCCAATGTTTTGCTGGTTCGCTCGAACCTCCTGTTGTTTGTCTGGGCTGACTTTGACGTTATTGTCTTCTGCAAAGGAATCTGCAAAGTAATCAGCTGCATGTTTACCTGTTAAAATGTTTTTATCTTTATAAAGTGTGATCCTGGTATTTCTCCCTGTACCTTCATCATTTAGTTGTTTTACAAGTTTCCATAATTTCCTAGTATCTCTTTCTAGGTTCAGCGACTCTGTTTTTTCTTTCCAGCTGTTCCGTCTGGCTTGTAACTTGGCTCTTTGAAATTTAGCCTTTGTTTGCTGATATTTGTTGTGATGTTCTTGGCTAGGTCTGTTCTCAGCCTGCTTTCTAGATGTTTCCATCTCATTTTGCAGCTTTTCCAGTTCATCATTCCAGTAGGGTTTGTAGTTTTTGCGTGCCCCCCTGGGTATGTTTTACTAGCAGCATGTAGTATACATCTATTAAATTCACTCACTGCTCTATTGATGTCTTTGTCCAAGTTCATGTCCTTAGCTAGAACACTGGTTAAATGCTGGTACATTTTCCAGTCTGCCCTCTTATAGTTCCACCTAGTGAGCGTGCTGCTGTCCTTGGTATATTCATTGTGAATTTCCAGAAATACTGGTCTGTGGTCACTACCCCCAAGCTGCTTTCCAACGACACGTGTGATGTTCCATTCCAGGCCTGGTGAGTAGAATGCCAGGTCTGGTGTAGAGGTGGTGTGCCATGCTCTCGAGTAGAAGGTTGGTAAGTCAGCTGGCTGGTTAATAAGAATGAGATTATTTTCATCCTGCCAGCTCTCAAGTTCCTCACCTCTCTTGTCGATATGATCGTAGCCCCAGCTCTGAGAGTGGCTGTTGAAGTCACCACACACCATAAGCCTTTCTTTATCTGGAATTGTGTCTAGTGCCAATGGTTTATCATTTGGGCAGTAGTAGTTCAGGAGATGGAATTCTGCACTGTCTGTTTTTAGGTGGAGCATCTGGTATTCTGCCCCGTCCATGTATACTTCCAGCTGACATGCGCTGATATTGTTTTTAACTAGTGTCAGAATTCCACCCTTTCGCCTGTCTTTTCGGTCAGATCGGTAGCACTGGTAGCCTCTGATTTTGAAGGCTATGTCGCTGCTGAGGTGTGTTTCTTGGATACAGCAAATATTAACTTGTTCTTCACTGAGGACATTTTCAAGTTCCAATTTTTTGCTGTATCCATCTCTTTTACTGTTGACACCCTCAGCATTCCAGTGCATTATTTTATTGGTCGTTTGTTTGTTTGGCCAGTAGCTCTATTCCCATGCCTCCTGGCTCCTCGGGGCAATTGAGAAGGACTTCCAGTAACTGAGGTTGGGCCCTTTCGAGGTATAGGGCCCGGCACCGTCCCTGCCTGAACGTCCGCCACAGGGCAGGCACCATAACATTTATTAGATGCAGACATGTTTCCATTGTGTTTTATGCGTGGCAACCTGATTATCTGTGCGCCTTTTGGCTGGTTGCCTCCGTCTTCAGCACTCTGCTTACTTGGGCTGGACTATGGTCCTGCTCGAGTGGGAGTGCCCGACCAGTCTTAGTTTCCAGCCTCTGATGGCTGAACTAAGCCCCATCACCACTTCAAGGTTCTGGCCTCGATGGGGGGAGTACTTTTTATTCCAAACCACGAATGACGAGTAAACTCGAGTAATATCATATTATATTCTTAACATAGCCATCAATTTAATATGTTTTTCTATAGCGGTTTTCGAAACGCTATTTAATTTCAATAGGTTACCATGCTTTCTAAGCGGTCCATATACTGGCTGAGAAGGGAAATGAACCTTAAATTTTGGCCATCCGAGACGCGCTCAGTACCACTCCGGCATAGAGAAAGACATAGGAAGAAACGCAATTTAGCAACTAGGGAAAGTAAGAAAAAGAAGAAACTTAAGCATACTAGCATCACTGTTTTATTAATACAGTACAAGACCACATCATCCTTAAGTATTCCGTTTGTCAATGAAAAATACGAACCTAACACCGTGTTCCACATCACACTACAAACTATTGAAAAAGGGAAGGAATACAAAGTACTAGGATAGAAGCAATCTTTGCAATAAATTTCGAGTTACATCCCCTGCTTCTGAACCTGAGGGAAGCACTGGAGATTATAAAATTGAAGTGGATATTGCTTACTTTCGTGCCAACCATCTTAAAGCCGATTGATCCAACCATGTAAAAAATAAAAATTAGTGCCATTCAGTTTTTTAAATTATAAATATATTGCTATAACTGGGTCGCGTCCGCAGAATGCAAAACTACATATTCTAAGACAAGTACTAATCGGAGAACTGCCTGAAGGCCAGCGGGATTGCATTAATTAAATGCAAGGGATGTCGCAGTTCCGGTAAT